>BMAU01018444.1:955000-1318279 GCA_019973935.1 Trichonephila clavipes
ACTCTCTTTCTCTCTCTTTCTCTCTCTCTCTCTCTCTCTCTCTCTCTCTCTCTATATATATATATATCTTGTTCAAAATTTTTAATCTAATTAAATAATTTTCTTTTAACCATTCACGTTCAGATACATTTTTTAAATTGGTACTGGAGGAGACTTGATGTAAAAACAGTTTTTTCAAATATTAATTCATTAATTAAAATTTATTTCTTATTTTTAAATTTAATGTACGTTACTTCTGAAGAAGTGAGAACAAACTGCAACACAGATTGCACCAGTATGTTTTTCTGAGGATTTTTTTTCTTGGCTTCAAATACTTATTAGTTTTTTTTCATTCACTAAGTTCAAATACATTTTTTAAAAATCTGTAGTGAATGATTTTTGATGAAAAACAGTTTTTTCAAATATTAATTCATTAATTTTATTTAATTAACTAAAATAAAAATTTTCTTTGTGGACCTAAGAAGGAATTAACTTAAAGAAAAAAAAATATATTACTTGTTTAACATAATGCTGCACAATTTACAACTTAACTCATATTATTATTTGTAAATACAAACAGATACATTTGAATTTATATAATACATGAAATAATTCATTATTTTTTCTAAGAAAAAAGAAAAACACTTCAAATACTAACGGCTTTAAGCAAATGTCTTAATAAGTGATTTTTACAAATTG
This sequence comes from Trichonephila clavipes, assembly GCA_019973935.1. Classification (NCBI taxonomy): domain Eukaryota; kingdom Metazoa; phylum Arthropoda; class Arachnida; order Araneae; family Nephilidae; genus Trichonephila; species Trichonephila clavipes. Next base: position 955,679 of record BMAU01018444.1, read on the forward strand.
TACATAATATGTAAATATTCAATGATAGATTTCTTTAATTTGTAGAGAAATAACTGTTAACACACTAAATAAAACGATTCATTCGGAATAGCATTATCACATCGAAAATATCATTCAATTCCTTTTGTTTTGTTCGTAAATTCGTGATATTATGTAGTATATTCGATTCATGTTTGCAAAGAAAGACAGTGTGTTAGCGACAATACAGAAGATATCAAAGTGAAACTCACCTAGAAAAGCCGTGGCCATGTAGAGCCAGACTTCTACGGAGAGGGGGGACAGAAAGGAGAAGAGCTTGGGCACTTTTTTGGTGGGTTTCTTGAACAAAATTGAGATTCCGAGATTCATGAAGGGCATAGTGAAGTCGACAGCCTCTTCCCGGACATATGTGATGGTGAGATCAGCAATTGCCATGTCTGCCTTCTGCAACAGAGAAATATTTCATAAGTCGCGTTTTGCTGAAGAGTGAATTGAAATGAAGTGTCAGGTTCGGGTGAGTTACCTTACTCGGATTTTGTCGGAAATCGAGCTTGGATTGGCGACTCGAGCTTAGCTTTCAATTGAAAACTTTTTAGGCATAAGTGTTTTTTATGTGTAACATTTTTCCTCTCGGTTACCGAATTTTGTTGGAGTGATTTTGTCAAAAGGGAAGGATATGGGTAACAGGAAGTGCGTAAGCGCGAGCTATTTGATTTGACCAATGGGCGCGCGTGATGATGTCTTTTCACTACTCTCGCATCGGGTCCAACTCTAGTAGGTAGTTGTTTTTTTTATATTGTTAGATCCCACATTAATCAAATTGAAGCTTCTCGAAGCATCATCCTTCGTAAAATCTTAAATGCTCTATGGTTTTCATGAGGAACACTGAGCTCAGGATCGCAAGTAAAATGCTGTCAATTAGACAGTTTATTAAAAAGATTGCAGCAAACTTCTTTCATAATATTGTTAATTCTAGTAATCTCTCACTCTTGGATATTGAAAAATATATTCCTGATCCTAATTTCAACAGACCTAGAAATATTCTCTCAGAACCCCCCTTCATGTAATTATTTTTATCCTTACAAATTTCGCTTCTTCCATCTTAAATGCTTATTTCACCTCTTTCCACAAGTCCCCCGTGGTCTAGTTACCAGAGACTCTCTAGGTTCGAGATTCACAGATTCTCTCCATTTTTCAATTTTACTATTTACTCTTTAATTTTCCTCGGAAAATTATTCCGACAGATCTCTTTTTTATTTTAATGTACCTCTGCTATTTTTATTCATTATAGTATTTTTAAAAGCTTTTAAAAAATCTCTTTTCTGTTATTCTTTTCAACCATTTTTCGTGATCCTAGCTGCATTCCTATTGGTCGGTTTCGCCCGCCCATCCAAGGTCGAAATTCTAACTTCATTTTCGGTGCTTTGTGCCGACTTTGAAGTTTCTTTTCTCAATTTTAATGCATTCTAATATTTTTAATTTTTATTTTTTCCTAAAATCTCCAGTATTTTTATTATACATTTAAAGCACTTAATCTCAACAAAGGGCAAAAGTCAATAATTTACAGTCACTCAAATACCTACTGATATGAGGTTGTAGCTCGAAAGAGCTGGGTACTCAAGTCATCCACCCAACGATATATTGTTAAATTTAGCATTTCAAAATATTCTAATTCTTATTTAGGATAAACTTACGATCCTTGCGCTCAATTGTCAAAGCCTCGGGAATCGTTGTGTCAGAAATCTGAGGTTAATTTATATGTGTAAACTACATTAATAATTATATTTACTGTTAAGTGTCTGAAAAAGTTCAACATTCTTAAGAATATTTGAGTAAATAATATGGAATTATTTGAATAGATATTTCAGTGCGTATCTTTTTCATACTTTGAGGTTAATTCCTGTCGCGGTCAATAGCAAACAGAACAACTCACATGTTGTGACTCCTCACATGGACATTTTTTATCGTCAAACAAGTGGACTGGGTATGGCTAGTCAAGGTATTGGGGACATATGTGTGGTAGAATGCATATTTGAAAATGGATAAACAGTGATTTTGGTGGCCGTATACATTTCTCTGAATCAAACGGTTCAAAAAATTAAAAATTTCCTGCATTTTGTACTTTTACCCATATACCGAAAATGGTTCTGCTCTTTTAAAAACAAACTATCACTCGCTTCCCATGATTATGAGTGGTGATTTCAACGTTAACTTCAGTTTGCCAGAAGTTGAGCCGCTCATAGATTTTTGACTGATGAACTAAAGTTCGAAATGAATACAAATCGAAATACTTCGACAGCTAACAGTGGTACTGTTATTGAAGCTGTTTTTCAATGGTTTTTAAATACTTTGAAATCACAAGTATATGTGTCATATTTTACTTTGCATAGGTCTATTGTACCCACTTTTCCCCAAATTGAACAAGAATAAACAATTTTGTTAAAAAATTGCATTACTCCAATATAAAATTTTCATTAAAGATATAATTATTCAATAGAAAGATATTTCCAATCATACTAGATTCAAAACTCAATTCAATCTCATTCAATTCAATCACACTCAAAATCATGGGAAGCACGTGATAGTTTGCTTTTAAAAGAGCAGAGCACTCTTCGGTTTCTGTTAAAAGTACAAAATGCAGGAAAGCCTTAATTTTTTGAAACGTTTGATTCGGAGAAATGTATATGGCCACCAAAATCCCTGTTTGTCCATTTTCAAGTGTATTTTATCCACTCTTCCCCAAACTGAACAAGAATAAATATTTTTTGATAAAAAATTGTCTTTCTCCTTGTGTTATATATATATAAATAGATAAAATTTTCATTAAAGATATAATTATTCGATAGAAAATTATTTCCAATCATACTTGATTCATATTTTCAGCATTTAAGTTACTATTGCGTATTTACCACGATAACATACCAGATGTTACACATCATATGCGAGTACTATAAGGCTCGATTCTTTTTTTAAAATCAAATTCAATTTAATTATGTCAAATGGTCCAAATGAAAACACCTCGAACTACAGAACAACGCTTGATGGATTTTTTTTTAGAATAAACTTGAAACTAAAGTATTTACAACTTATTTAAGCTACCATAAACCAATTGTTTCCTACTTAGAATGCAATTAATTCACAAATATGGTTGTATACTTTGCAAAATGTATGTATTTTGCAAAGTCGATACTTTATGAGTACAGACATATGAATAAATAATTTTATATGACAATAATAACAACACCTACTTTTTTATTCATCGAGGTAATCCGCACTAATCCCTTATAAAGCATTACAAAATTTGAAGTTCTCATTTCTATTGCATGGCAGTTAGCACGCGCACAATTTTTTTTCCACATATTAATACTGTTACCTTAAAAAGAAGTAGTGTTTTGATAATAGTTTATATCATCTTTTACGTGCTGCATGCAAGAAGAGAAAGACTTGCTAGTAAAGCATGCATTTATTTTATAGCAAATTGTTAATTTCTTGAAAAGTAAATTCATGATGAGATTAAAGTGAAACATTTATAATAATTAACGTGTGTAAAAGGTGTACTTTGAACAAAATACATTACTTTTGAATATACTGAACTGTTGTCAATGAATTACTGGATTAGTAAAATTTAAATTCAATTTGTGTTCTTTTTTATAAATATATTCTTTCCTTTCAAATTTAAAATTATATTTGAAACCTTTCTATTTGCCGCCTACTGACCAGTGTTCTTGCTCCAGTGATACAGTCCAGAATGCCAAGCATCTGATGCTTGTTTGTTCTAAATTCTCCTCTGAAAGACGTACACTCATGAATTGCCTACAAAAGAACAATATATTGGGGCCTCCTCCTTTCTCTGCTATTATTCAAGGCAAATCATCTTTTACATCGTTTTGTGCTTACAGTAATTGCATTTTTTTCTGTATTATTTAGATTGTAAATATTGTGTGTTTGCTAAAATTTACTGTACCTGAATATACATGTGTATATATGTGTGTATATGTATATGAGTATGCATATATGTGTGTGTATGTGTATGTATATATATGTATACATATATATATATATATATATATATATATATATATATATATATATATATATATATATATATATATATATATATATATATATATATATACAGTCGATTCTCGATAATTCGAACTTTCGATAATACGAACCTCTCGCTAATTCGAAGTATATGCTCAGCCCCTAGAAAAACTCTTGATATTTCGAACTAAAACCATACGTTTTGGTACTCTCAATATTTCGAAGTAAAATTTATGGTTGGCCAGACTACAACACGCGATAATTCGAAGTTATCCTATAAAACTCTCGATAATTCGAACCTTCAGTTTTTTGAAGTTAGATTCACACTTCCTGTACCTAATTATCCCACCAGCGGTTTCTTTACTGAACTTATTTTCGTCCAAATAATAAGTCCAACTTATTTCGTCCGTTGATAGAATAAGTACTTTGTTTATTATATTTCCGCTATTTGCTAAGCAGAATTTTGATTTATTCCAAAGCCATCTAATTTTTCTTTTTCCGTTGATACCAAAGCTTTAGATGGATAAAGGAAAAAAACTGCTCTCTTTTTTATTTACTGGCAATAATGAGTGATGCTTCCTTTTACAAGTATTGCACAATAATTTTGATTTGCGTTGAGTATTTATTACTAATAATGAGTCACATTTAAACAGATGTTTTTTTTTAAAAAAATAAAGCACTCAAACTACATGCAAGATTATTCAGCAGAATTGTTTTATGGCAGAGCGAGAAATAAAACCTTTATATAAAAATGTACGAGGCAAAGACAGGAGAGACAGAGATTTAACTTTATTCTATTATTTTTTTTAAAAAAAGAGCTGTAATGTGCCACTAAGAATTGCTCCACGTGCCATAGTTGTCGACCCCTGTTATTAAATATACCCCGTAGCTGAATGTGAACTGTGAATACGCCTTGTGTTTATTTTAGATTCCAAATTTTAAATTAAAAATATTATTTTACCAAAGTTGTGGTGATTTACATTTCCTACCTGTTAATTTCGATAAATCTTGGGCCACTACTTTACACCTCACCTCAGTGTCGACTTATTACGCGCAAGGAACGGCATGTCTTCTTTTAAAAAGTACAAGTGCTTAACAATTTCTGGAAAGCAAAATGTGATAGAATCAGTTGAAGAAGGTGAGAGGAAGGTCGATGTAGCCAAAGCATTTGAAATCCCACTGAGTTCTCTCTCCACTATTCTGAAGAATAAAGAGAAAATCTTTAGTGCATCTTCTAGTAGAGTGAGAAAACGCGTTAGTAAAGGTAATTTTCCACGTCTTGAACAGTGCTTAGTTTCTTGGAGGAGACACAGTGTCGAGGACAGAATATTCCGATGGGTGGCTCTTTATTGAAGGAAAAGGCTAAAGCATTCACCAAAAAATTAGGAATAGAGTTTTCGGCTAGCGAGGGATGGCTTACAAATTTTAAGAAAAGGAATGGGATAGTCTTCAAAAAAATGTGCAGGAAAGCTCAAGTGTCGACATTAACGTTTGTTCTAAGTGGCAGAACTCGCTTTCGGATCTAGTAAAGGAGTACGAACCACGTAACATTTCTAACACGGATGAAACCGGACTCTTTTTCAAGTGTTTGCCAGAAAAAACATTTACATTCAAAAAAGAAAAATGCCACGGAGGAAAACATAGCAAGGAGTGGTTAACTATTTTACTGGCTGTAAACATGGACGGCTCAGAAAAGATTACTCCTCTCGTCATAAGAAAATCTGCTAAACCTCGGTGTTTCAAGGGCATAAACTCGTTCCTTACCAAATACCGCTCAAACAAGAAGGCATGAATGACCACCGAACTCTTTAATGAATGGTTGGTCCAACTGAACTGGGATATGACAAGAGAGAGACGACATATTCTCTTATTTTTAGACAACTGTATTGTGCACCTTTATCAAATGTGAAACTTCAATTTTTCCCTCCAAACTCAACCTGAAAACTTCAGCCACTCGACCAGGATATCATACATAATTTTAAAACTTTTTATCGGCGTGAAGTTGTTAAAAGCGTTTTTGATAACCTCGAAAATCAGCAGAATGTAACTACTATTTCTATTTTAACAGCTTTAATCATGATTGACAAGGCTTGGAGAGCTGTTACTCCTATGACAATTCACAGCTGTTTTAAAAAGTCAGGCTTCCCCTCGCCGAATCTGGTAGATGTGGACGATACACTTACTGAATTTAATGCTGAACCATGCCTTTGGGAAGCTCTTCCAAAACCAGATTTGACGTTTGACGACTTCGTGTTGGTTGACACGGACATTGCTGCATGGGGAGCTCTATTTGAAGCTGAAATTGTGGCTTTGGATCACAATAATACAGAAAATGATGAAGACGAATAGGAGGAGTTGACTCCGGTAACTCTGTCAGAAGCTAAAAAGTCACTAAACAAACTACGCAACTTTTTCCTTCAAAATCATATTGATGCAGACATTTTACAGGCTTCATTTGTTTTAGAAAAATCTATTGACAAAGTTAGATTGAATGCCTTAAAACAAAAAAAGTTAACAGATTTTTTTCGACAAAAAGGATTAATTATACATAATATGTATATTCTTTTAATAGTTGTTTTCAAGACATAAGTGTATTCTTTTAATATAGTACTTTTAACTTCTGTTTTACTTTTATACTGTATAAAACATACTTTAAAAAATTATGCACAATTGTTGCTTTATTACATAGTTTTAAGTTTAAATGTGTTAGAAAAAAACTTCTTTTCGTGTATTTTGAGAGTTTTTTTTACCCTCTTGATAATTCGAAGTTTTTCATTGGTCCCTCCAATTTCGAATTATCGAGAGTCGACTGTATATGTTTCTACATGTTTACCTATGTGTATATGTATGCTTTATGTAATTGTATTTTGAAAATTTTATTATGATCAAGTTTCTTATCTTCCCCATTGTATAATTTTAATTATTGATTATCTCCGTTTGTGCATGTGAGCCATCTTGTATTTCATTCTGTATTTATTGCATTTACATCCACTTTTTTTCTCATCCCCCCCTTTTGATTCCCATTTGTACCTATATTCTTCTACATGTAACTTCCTGTCACTATTGTTTGAATATTGACTTATATATACGTTTGTATGCCTTGTGTTATACTTGTCGGCACACAAGGAGTCTCTACCTAGAGTGTAAAAATAAAACACTAAAATTAAAGAATTCTTGAAAGTAGAATAGTAACCTGTATGTCTGGACAATTTATGCTTAATTTTTGGCATACGAAGGGGAAAACACACGTTTCCAAAGACCCCATGTCTTTTAATTCTTATTATATTTTTATTTTATATAGCATAACTAAACTAAAAACTAATTTAAAACTAAATATATTTGGACTAAAATGTTGTTTATTATCCGTTATTGAGTCAACTCTTTTTCAATCATATATCCTCTAGTGTGGAGAAAATTTCTTTGACAAGCGGATACATAATTGACTGAAATAGGAGTGAAAAGAGAAAGCTTTCTCCATTTTCAATACACAAGTAGCCTCGAGTAAAGAGCGTAGTGTCGAAGATATCCTTTTGGTTGAGTCAACTAATACGAAGGTGAACGGGGCTTTCGAGTGCTTGACGGAGAATGGCAAAGCAAGAAGTGCACGTAGACATATGCAAAGTGTCCAAGGCGCTGTTTCTTTCAAAATTAGCCTACTTCTTCCATTAAGTCTAGCCTCAGTATAAATGGACATTTACACCAGAAAGGGGGGATATACTTCAGCGAGCTCAAGGCCATTTCAAAATATGATCAAAACTCAGTTAAAAAAAAGAAAGGAGGAAAGCCCCTTACCCCGTCTATGAGTTCTCGAATCATGCCGTTCCACTCTCCCAGATCGTCTTTTCTTCCGTAACTGCCGTCGTCAACTTCTTTGATCTTGTACTGGAACTTGAGGTCATCGGCGATGGCTTCAATCAGATCCACGCAGTACCCTTCGTACCGGACGCCGTTTTCGTCCTCAACCTTCATCATATACGGCTCGTTCTGCAAACACACAAAAAAGCACATATAACAATTTCCGATAAATATGGTCCAAATAAAGTTTTAATAACATGGAATGTAAATTTCCGTTTGTAATTTTATAATTTCTACTGGAATTATAAAAATTCGCGAAAGTGCTTAGAATTCAATGGTTTGCAGGACATTAGAACTGGGTACCTTTAGATCCGTAAGCATTTACCAAAACATCTGCATTAAAATGATCACTCTAGTACGGAGAAATTTACTGCTTATATAGATACCACCACCACACACTCCCCTACCATTGAGTCGGTGGATAAGTGAATGAACGATACAATTGTTATAGCGAGCGTGTAAGTTATTGCTGTTGTGTCAAGTGTGTTTTGACGGCTTGCTGTGCTGCGTCATTCGTGTCTGATGGCTTTTGGTTGCTCTTGCGGCGGATAGATGGCGTCACGTCTACTTCGCGAAGATTGCGTTGTTTAAAAGTTCAGCCAGGCGATTAGAACTCGGTATTTTCCGATCCGTAAGAACCTAACATAAAGACTATACTAAACTGATCACCTTAGCACGGAGGCTGTTACTGGCTTATATAGATACCACCAGTAATTTGATTGAAGAAGACGTCTATCTTGCCAGGTAAATAAATTTAGAAGGAGATAGGGATGGCGTTCAAGAACTGTTGGGATTCCACAATCAGGAACTGACAATGAATGAGCTCATAGAAATGCATGAGCAAGGCATTGACGAACTTGAGTCCTTAGACCCAGTTCAATCAGAAGATGGAATGACGTCTGGCAATTTGACAGATGGCCTCTGTTTAATTGAAAAAGGATTACAAATTCTAGGAAATAAAGACTCCAACGAAGAACGTATTTTTTCAACAAAACAAAGAATACAAAATTATTAGCATACTACGATAAAATTTTGAGGTTGAAAAAAATCTTTGAGCCGGCAAACTACTTGTTAGATTTTATGAAACCTTCTACTTCAAAATAACTTCGGTGTGTGATTTTGTATGTGCGTTATCTATTACTATTTTTTTGTTTTGTTTTAAATTAATATTTTCTTTTATCTTTGCCACCAACTTAAAATAACTTATATGTATTTATATGATAAATTAAACCCTCACTTCTAGGAAAGTATAAAATTTCTATTTAAAGTGAGTCTACCTTCTTAAAATTCTCCCTATATGTAAAGTGTAATTTTCTAATATTAATTATGATATTTATATTTCTAAAATGTAAACGGCTATACGATATATTACTCTAAAACGGTATATTATCAATTACTGACAGTATATTATTAAATCAAGGTGATAAGTACAACACATGAATATTTAATTGTTTTCACTAAAATATAATAACAATGATGAAAAGAAAATATAATTATGTAATGTAGTTATCAGATAGATTCAATGCTGATAAATTATGATAATTCCATAAATCTGAAAAATAATATCGAATTTAATTAAAATTAATTCCTTAGAATCAATCTGGTTGAAATAGCATACATGTACTTACTAATCAGAAATGTGATATACTTATATAACTTATCAAAGATATTTGTACTTATCTCTGATTATTGGTTACTTTATTATTTATCGACATCGAGATTTTTTAACAACATAAAGACTGTTGGCAATAGACTTCTTAATTTTATACCATGGCAAATTGACAAGAACGAGACTAGAGCTCAAACTTCACATCAAGCTGAAGTAGGGACTTAGAGCTTCAATAAATTTAATGTGCCTTTAACACAGTCAATCAGTCATCACAGACTCTTGAACCTAAGACTCTACAGATATGATATCGAGTTCGCGCAACCGTAACAGCTCGGGTTCGCGACTACAATAACAGATACTCTAGGGTTTTCCTTGTAGTTTTAAACCATGGACTGGTGACGAGGACGACACCTGAGCTGGTATCCCTTCTCCTAAATTCCACACCACACCAACTGGAGGATGTGTGAACTTCGACAGATTTAAAGTGCATTGACATGGCGGGTCTTTAGCGGTACTAGATTAGAATTCAGTTCTTACTGGCCACGATAAACTACGGCGAACTTTGATAGTTTTGTGAGATGAATGTACTATAGCTTCTCATTGTCAGAGAATATTTTTACTTTCGAAAGAGAAAGGCTAGAAAATAATATAATTCTTTTTAAATCAGAATATAAAAAATAATATGAGAAACCAAAGTTTAAGAATACTTGTAAAAGTCTGATGATCTGAAATATTATATTTTCATTCAAGAGACAAATATAAAATTTAGAAATAAATTGAGGGAAAAACTCATTCGCAATATTCAATGTTTTTAGTCTAGTTGAAAGATGCATTTTTTTCCTTCTTTTATATAAATGTAGAAATCCCTCAAATAGCTAGCGAATATTGTTATTCTTATATTCTTTATTAAAATAATTTCTGTGTTAACTTTGGGTGACTTTTTAGATTGTTTTTTTTAAAGAAAACTATTATGATGTTGTAGGGTCCCTTATTTTGCTAATTATGTTTGCTTAATTGCAAAATATTTCATGTCAGAATATTTGTAGCATTTTTATCACTTTTCTTGAAGCATTATTTCAGATATTATAGGAAATATTTATTGAAAACAACCTAATCAATTTCGTTAGAACTTATACTTCATAAACTTAAGATTTAGAAATCAGACTGTATCAAAAGCAGTGTTCCGATTAACTATGAAAAATATGGATTGTGTGTGTGTGACTTTGGATTTGAAAGACCAGGAAATAAAATTATTTCGATGTTAGGAATAATTAATAATAATGTATTAAATTTTCATTCACACTGCCAAACGATTATTTGAGAAATAATGTCACTTAAAATATTGCATCAATCTATCATATCATATTACAACATTCTAAGAAAGATGCCGGAATGATATTAAATATTCTACAAAAACACATAAATCAGAGAGAGGTCATTAATTTTCATTACTACAACTTTTACAAACTTTTTGTGTAGTGATGAAACGATCGTACAAATTATTCGTCTCGTTCCCTTATTGTCTGAGATGCCATATATCCATGTCGGCGATAGAAAAGTATACTAATGTCGTGAATAATGTTAGCCATTAAATGTAAGACGCCGATTTTCCTAGTTCTTAAAGGGTTGAATTTATCTTCCATACTTTCCTGAAGGTCATTCGAATTTAACATTGGTTCTATGCTAACAATATGATTATTAACATCATTATGTCCCTATATGTAAGAACAAGTATCAGTGGCGCATACACAAGGGTGGGGTCCCCGTGTCCGGACCCCCCTCCCCATAGCCTTTGATTTTTTTTCGATTGATTATAATCCTATGTGTATATTACGCAAAATTTATAAAATTAAGTGTTTGTTTTTTATAATTAATTTTATTCATTACAGTAGAACGTCGTTTATCTGAATCAATTGCGAGCGGATACCGCTCGGATACGCGATTGTTCGGATAACCGAAAACCGAATGCAATCTATATAGTATATGAAACCGGACACTATTCGAATATTAAAAATCATCACATACGGGAAACGTGCTTGAAGAAAAGGCAAAATAGGTGCAGACTGTCGCAATTTTTCCTTTATTATGGGAAATAATCACTTATTTTTCGCTGTACCATTGTACACCTTCGTTTTCTCACTGCAAGGTCTCTGATTTTCTTGAGCAGCAGTAGTTGAGCAGGATTGATTGTTGTTCATACCACTCCATAGCTGTCTCTAACGCAGAAAACGCGTCAGCATTTGATGGACCCTTGCTACTTTCGTTGTTGTTGTTCTTTTCTTCCGTTTCATCGTCGACGGGGTCGGATTCTTCTTGCACGGAAGTCCCAATCTCGTCATCATTTAGCATTTGAAACCCACAGTCTTCTGCATCGAATGTCATACAGGTTTCTACATCTTCTTCCTCGCATTCTTGAAATCCTGGGATCAATTGGACAAAGTCAGTAAACTCCTGACTGTGGTCGCCATGGAAGTATTTTTCACCTTCTAAATCTGCATTGCACTGTTCGATAACGTATTCATATACAGTACATGTAGTTGACAAAAAAACTGTTCCGGATATTTGACGTTCAGGATAATAAACGTTCGATAAACGACGTTCTACTATTGCTCTGATTCTAATGGAAGCTCTAAGTGGATGTAATAAACTTAACCATATAACCATAGTTAGGTCTTTACTTTTAAAGTGTCGCCATCTTTTAATATTTTTATGATTTTTTTGTATAGATTGCTTAAAAAAGCGTTTGTTGGATGCAAATCTCAAATGTCACCAGAAATCAGATTTTATTTCTTAAATGTCGCATTCTTAATTACACATACTTTGGTGTTCAGATACGAATTGCAGAGCTGATTGGATTAATTCCACGTTTAATTTAACCAATAGCACCTTAGATCAATTTTTATTTTTCAAGTACCGCTATCTTAGCATACCAATTAAATTATTTGCCTTGATTCAAATGTAACCTCTGATTGGATGAAAGTCTCAGTAAATTTAACCAACGTATCACCAGTAAATCCTTTCCTTTTAAAGTACCACCTTTTTTTCATCAATTTAATTATTTTATTGCTGTGATTGCTCAACAAAGCGCGCGCGTTGGTGGAAGGCAAGTCACAATTATTTTATTCAATTTTTTTATTATTTAAATTTTATTGCTCAAATTATGATGACAGAGCTGACTGGATGTAAGCCAAAACAAATGTAACCAATGTAATCATATGATTTTACAGAAAAAGTTCCACCCTCTTTAAGGGTTTTAATGATTTTATTTCTGAAATTGTGCAACAAAGCGCAGATTGGTTTTATTTTTTAAATACCGCCTTCTTTGCTAAGTTAAATTTAATTGCTCCGAATGAAAGCACTGATTGGACAGAAGTTTTGATAAATTGAACCAATTAATTCATTGTTCGGCCTTTATTTTGAAAGTGCCGCCTTCGCTTAAAGGATCTTACAATTTTTTTTGTTCAAATTCAAATCAAAAATTTCATTAGATGTAAGGCATAATTATTTCAACCAATATTGTTAAAGATTGACTTTTATTTTTTATATAATGTACCGCCTTCTTCACAGCACTAATTAAATTGTATTGGTCTGTTCTCTTGAAAGCGCTGATTGGACAATTAGCTTAACCAATTACGTAACTATAGTTCAACTTTCAAACTTTAAGTACCACCTTCTTTAAAGGAGTTACTAATTTTTTTTTCAGTTTCTAATAAATGTGACCAGTGGTGTTGTTCATCATTATCTGTTTCTCAACGTTTTTTTTTTTATCATTGAGTTATTTACGTCATGAATCAACCGATTGGAATGACCAGCAATTTTATGTGTTTTAATGATGGCTTTTTGGACCAATGTTTCTCACACCTTCAATATTTGTCTCATCCAATTTTTAATCATTATTTTCTTTGCGCCCTCCCTCTCATATATTAATGATATATTGAAGGATATTATGATGCTCTTTGGCGATAAAGCAATACTATAACCTTAAGTGAAAACTATATATATATATATATATATATTATCAAGATTATTATTATATATTTTTTGTGTGTGTATATATTACTTTTAAGTAATATATATTTTAAGTTGTTGTTGCTAATGCCACCTGTCTGACGTAGTCAGAACGAGGCCCACGAAATTCATCGTGGCATGGGCAAGAGGTACGCCTGTCGTTGGCCTTGAGCACCATACAGGTGACAGTGCGATTTAAGCTCAGAGAAACTTCCCCGAAGGGACGATAGATGGCGACACGACCTCTATCTCCACCTCCACAATTTCTGCAAGTGAACTGAAGGGGAGAAAATATTCTCCAGTTCCTGCGCTAGTGAATAAGCCCACAAGACTACGGACCCACTGATTTAACGAGCACGTACTCCGTGTGCACTCGGAGGGTATTTGGTGACATCGAGCATCGAACCCAGGCCTTCCGGTCTGGAGTCCGATGCTCTATCCACTAGGCTACCCACGGCCCATATTTTAAGTAAATTACTCTAAGCATATTACGTTACTTTTACTGTTTACAATTAAAAGTATATTATATCAGTTAAAAAGTGCATTTTCTTATAATGTTTGAATGTATTTTGGGGTTTGTTAGCTTTCAGTTAATTAATATGTTTTTAATAATATTTTATTTTTGACTTTTCTATAAGCTCGCGCCCTCAAATAGGGTTAGCATGCTCCTAGGGGACGCGTCCTACAGTATGAGAATCACTGCATTACGAAAAAACTGATGAGAGAATAATTTGGTAGTTGAGACCTTTTTTTCTGTTTTTATAAAAAAATTAATGAATCTCGTTTATTTTATTCATTTTTTTTATTATTTTATGTAATGTTCACACATAATTTCTCCATATATTGTTTTTGAGCTCAACGAAAGACTGGTTAGTGCATCGCGCTGCCACATCACAGGTCTGAGGATTAAACCCAGGGCTTGTCAAGGTTGACTCAGCCTTTCATCCCTTTAGTGGGTAATTAAATGAGTATCAAGCTTGCTTGGAAACTTGACACTGAGGGGTTTTGCGTCAGACTGACCACCTGCCCAAAACATCTGATCATGCACCTCAGGGCCCAAGGTCGCGTATACTGAGTTGGACAGAGTAGGCCTTGGCCCTCATGGGCTGTTTCGCCACTGAGTTAAGTTAAATAAGAGACAATACATTTTGCTAAATTTCGAAGTTGTACACATATTTATTTGCTGATTCTAGATGTAATCTCACTTTAGGTCATAAAGATACAGCTTTTCAAAGAGATAGTATTTGAAAGGATTATCTCCCCAACTAGATAACCGCAGCTTTTTATCGTGTATTAACCCCTTAAAGCATGATTACTTTTCGGAAAAACTGGTAAAAAAAAAAGATTGAATTTTTTTTTTTTTTTTTTTTACAGAAAAGGAATATATAGATATAGTGAAATGCGTTTGATGCCTAAAACGCTTAACCCTTTGGCCAGAACATCAATTTTTTTGCCGCAGTAAGGAACATCCGTTTGACATACGAGTGCATAATATATATTTTTTAAAATTTTATTACCTTAAGGACTGTGTTGTAAATGTCCTTCTAGCTCCTGAAATTGAGTATGAGTTAAATATAATGTTAGGGGTAAAATCAAACACAACATTATATACTTTTATCACTAGAATTGAGACTGGTATTGTTATAAAAACTGATTAAAAATTATTTATATTCATGTAAAAAAATTTTTTTAAAAAATAATATCAAAAACGGAGAAACTATAGGAATATCCGTGTGATAGACGGTGATAGATGAGAAAAATCGCACATGTCGTGAGTAGAAAAAAAAATCGCCAAGTATCTCTCTCACCACGTGATCCTCTTACTGGGTACAGTCCAACTGAAGATGTCAAGGCAGCCCACTCCCAAAATCACACCGCAGCGTTATCTACAGGCATTAAAGCAAATCATCCCCGTCTGAGAGACGGATGTTTCGGTCAGAGGGTTAAGTCCAAATATCAGATAACACGAATTAATACAACGGGCCCGATAAACTACTAAGATTTTCATTCATTTTTTACCTCTTAACACGAAACGAAAATCGTTTAGCACGAAAAGATTTCCCTTCTGGGTATTAACAAAATACGAAAAACAATAGTTGCACAGGAAAGATGTAAGAGGTGTGCGTGACGAAGAATATTAGGGCCAACCTGCAAAGTTAAGTTTTTAGCCCAAATCTGTATCTTACAAAGGATTGGTAGACCATAATATAACATAGACTTTGTGTTCCCCCAGATTCATACGCCCTTTGCAATGCGGGGGTTGAGGGAGTGTTCGTTACGCTACTGGCGGGAAATGAAAAAGAGATGGTTTCCCACTGTTTCGTAGAAAGAAAACTAACTTACCTTTGGAGAACCCTTGGAATAACCTATGACATGAGCCAAGTTGTTTATCTATGCTACTTTCACCCTCCACACCTTCAAACGGCGCACAAAAACATCTTGTCTCTCATAAATTGGCTTTGAAATTCTCTCTGTGATGAGTACATCGTCTCGTGAGTAAAAGTCAATGAGTTTGGTTCGTGTTTTTTTCCTTTTCATTTTAGAAGAATCTTTTAACGAGCACAGTAACAAACAGAGCTCAGGGGGTAAGCAGATTGCTATTTCGATTAAAAGGAAGATGGAGCTTCTTAATGCTGTGGATGAAAAACAGAAGATGGAACTGGAAAGCTGGTTTGGTATTGCTAATATTTGTATTAAATTTTATTAAGTTCGTGTGAATGTATTTGCTTCATTGATTTTTTTAAATATATGTATATGTATAGAAATAAAACATACTCTAGTAAAATTAATGTTATTGAATATATGGCTTTTCTTGCAATATCCTTTAACAAGGGATTCATTTAACTCGAAAAATTATTTCAGTCCCTTCAGTTTCGTGTTAATCGATTTTTATTGTATAGTGTAAGTTGTATTTTGCAATTCCAGTTGTGAGGTGAGGGGTGACTAGGAAGCAGAGGGAGGGTGGTAAGGCTAGAACTAGAATGAGGTGGGGTATTTTAACTAGAACGGACCTCAAACGGCACGCATTGGAAATGCAATATATATATATGTAATAATTCCCTCTAGTATCCTTTTTATTAACTATCTGAACTAATATTTAAAATAACTTTCACTCTTTGGATTAAAGTTAACATTGTCATCTTAATAGTAATCGGCTAGTCTGAAATCCTTGTCCCACCCATTCTATCGAATCAGAACTGCTTTTACGTAATAACCACTGCCGGTATAAAAGCAAAAATAGTGTATAATCGCTCTCTTTTTGTCTGCTTGCCTTCATCATGTAACCAGCCGGCTGCTGCACGTTCTGTGTTTGTCTTTGTCTGTATTTGTGCCATGATGTTTGCTTCTTGTTATGTGTAATGCCGTCCCTAATTGATATCTAAGCGTTTCAAGATACAATAAACTGGATTAGTGTCCCAGACTGCCTCATCTATAGTATTGAATACGTAACATCAACCAACATACAGAAAATGTATGTAATATACAGTCATTCACTCACCATCGGCCACTATATACACTCAACTTAGAGCAGACAGTAAAACCAAATGAAAGCCAACACACAAGATCCACCACCGTTGCAAATTAGCTGAGATCAGCATTCAAACACGATTTTTAAAAAAACCCCTTCGATGATTCTTTTTTCATTCTTTCTTCTGCTGGCGACCGACTTTATGAACATAGCATTTGGACTATGTGGATACATGAATATTCACAAAACATGAAGTTTTTTAAATTTTAAACCAAAATTTCTTTCAACTATACGACGCGCACATATCAGCATTTAATGTTTTTCGCCGGAGTTGAAGAAAGGGGACTCCCCGTTTTCAGAACGATGTAGTTAAACTATTTTGCACATGTTACGATGAATGAACATTTCTAGATTTTTATCCTTTTCTTCATTTTGGTTCTAATGAAATTTTGACTTAAAATTTTTATTTTCCGCACACCACAGTAGGTTATTTTTTATCCTGCCGACTATTGTAATGATAAAACTTTATCAGTGCATTATTTGTCGTGGCGAGTGGTTCGCCATTGTTTAAATCAATAACAAGAATATCAAAATGTTTATGTATTCCAACTTCCTTAATAAATCAAATTGAAAATAAATTGAGTTTGTATTGAAATTTGGTATCTATATATAATGAGAGTAAAACATTTCAAATGCAGCATTTTATACAAATACTGTGATCAGTGGCGCACACAAGGGGGGGGGAAGGGATGATCCTCTCTAAAGCCCTTGATTTTTTTTTTTCGATTGGTTATAACCATGTGTATATAGCACGTAAAAATTAATTATTTGTTATTAAAAATTAATTTTATAAATTAATGTTAATTATTTATTTAATAATTAGTTTTTTTATTGTTTTCTGTTCCCGAAAATCCACACAATCAAAAGAATATGTTGGGTGGTGTATTGGAGCATGATATGAGAATGGTGGAACTTTCGACCCTGGACATCATCCCCCTCCCCCTTTAAAAATCCCTGTGTGCGCCACTGACTGTGGCTTTCTTATCTGAAAAATTGTTAATAAAAATGTAAAACTTGCCCGCAAAGCTGTACATAACAATAAATCTATCGAGCGAGGAACAGAAAATACTCAATACATTATTCTCTTTCTTAAAAAAGTGAATTATGCAGAGTATATTGCAAAGCTTTCCATTATCGCTATCTGTCTCTTTCCCTAGCATTTTCTAAATAATATATTTTTTTCGTACAATTTTCAGTCGAAAGGCTTAAATTCGTAAATAAATCTGTCTAATACCATCAATAATAGCATAACGAAACAATATTTATAAGAATGCATAGCAGATATGATTGATAGCAGTATTTTTCAGAAATGAAACTTCTTCAGCCTTCATAAA
Organism: Trichonephila clavipes; assembly: GCA_019973935.1. Taxonomy (NCBI): domain Eukaryota; kingdom Metazoa; phylum Arthropoda; class Arachnida; order Araneae; family Nephilidae; genus Trichonephila; species Trichonephila clavipes. The sequence goes on from BMAU01018444.1 coordinate 974,037, forward strand.
ATGTGGAGGCAACATTTTTTCTTTCTTTCTTTCTTTCCTTTTTGTTCTTTAAATTCGTTCACTAAGAACTGCAAGGAAACGTTTGTTTTTTCCCGAATAAACTGAAAATTCTGTCAAAAAGAGTAATATAAATCGAAAAATCTAAAAGAAACAGAAAGAGACAAGGGGGGCAAATGTTTTTTAAAACGCCGTTCAGTGCACGAAAATACGAAGAGTGGATGAATTCGAGGGAAAAAGAATGTATTGCGACACTAAGAAAGAAAGCAAAAAAAGCCCTACAAAACGCGGAATTTTCATCTGAAAAGGGATTTTTGACAGAAGTAGTTAATTTTTTTATCCATTACAAATTTTAATTTATATAATCTGTATGCCTATACTTCTTTTTTAAATTCTTACTATTAGTTCATTCTATCCCAATATATATATATATACACACTGGTGTGCAAAAATTAAGGACGAAGTCGAAAAATTAGCATATCAGCTGAACGAAGAGGCAGAGCGGACAGAAAGACCAATCAGGAGATTAAGTAAGGTGATGTACGGTAGCACATGCGCAGATATGCAGGTAGACGTAATGGGGGAGTGTCTGAGTACTATAAAGCATATTGTCGGTGTAAAATCAGTATTTCTGGCAAAGAGATTGCACGCCGTATAGCAGTTAAAATCACACCGAGTTGCTGCCTCAGCGAGAAATGACGATTAATCAATCTGTTAGACGACATCTGGATGTCATACCCGAGGTCGAATCATTGGGAAGTTTGAGGAAGGCCGCAGTGTGACAAGAGTGTGGCTGCAGAGTTCGGAATTGCTCACAGCATCGTTTCACGACTTTGGAGACAATTTGAAACTACAGGAACAGCTATCCGGGGGTTCAGTAGTGGTCGTCCACGAGGAACCACACCCACAGATGACCGGTACATTGTCTTACAGGCCAGAAGAAACAGGCGGCAGACAGCGGGAGAAATCGCTAGACACACGACAAAAGCGACTGGACGACCGATATCGCGTTTTACCGTGGCCAGAAGACTGCACGGTGGTGGTCTGTTTGCACGACACCCTCTACGGTGTGTACCTTTAACGCCTGCCCATCGGAGAAAGCGTTCTGTGTGGTGCCGGGAACACCGGAATTGGAGAGACAGTGAATGGGGACGAGTACACTTTACAGATGAGAGAAGATTCAGTTTGAGTAGCGATTCTCATCGCATACTCAACTAGAGAGAGCGGGGAAGCCGCAATCATCCCTCGAACATCATTGAAAGGGACAGGTATGGAGGTCGCGGTGTTCTCGTTTGGGGAGGCATCATGCTTGGTAGTCGTACAGACCTTCACATCTTCGACGCAGGTTCAGTCAACGGGACCCGTTATTGTAACGAGATTCTTCTTCCATATGTGCGTCTTCTTAGAGGCGCTATGGGTCTGCAGTTCCTTTTCATGGACGACAATGCACCAAGTCATCGCACAGTAGCTGCCGAACAACTCTTAGAGAGTGAGGATATTGAACGTATGGATTGGCCGGCACGATCTTCGGATCTCAATCCCATCGAGCATGTATGGGATTTTCTAGGCAGACGCTTGGCAGCTCGTACCTTACCACCAGTAACGATTCGGGAGCTTCGATTGGCGCTGCAGGACGAATGGGCGCAATGCCTCAACAACTCATTGACACCCTCATTCTCAGCATGGGCAGACGCTGTGAAACCTGCCTAGCAGTCAGGGGAGATCATATCCCCTACTAAAGACCGGATGTTTCTTTTTGGACACCCATCACAGGGATGTTTCGGCCTTCAGTCGCATTGCGCTCCATGCTACTTTTTCAATCAAGCTTATTTTTATCCCTCTGATTTCTCTTTTAGTATGTGTTGCTTACTTTACACATGTCCTTACGTATTGGGGATCTTACGGTATTAATTGTGTTGATTTGGAAAGCTTTTGTACAAAGTTATATTGAAAAACCCGTCTCGTCCTTAATTTTTGCACACCAGTGTATATATATATCATGTAATGGAATAATCCTTAGTTATTAACACGAGAAATGCAACGTACACATGTTTATCCTACTATATTTTATTCCAAGGTTCAGCAAAACAGACTGTACTCCAAGGCGTAACAAGACGATACCTCTTTCAGCGTTGATCAGCAGCGAGGGAGTAGTTAGTACACGTGTCTTTTTTAAGTCCGGCAAAAGTAAAAGTCAAAGTTCTTATGCGGGAGGTGGGCTGAGTTGTCCTTGTAGGAAGTTTACCCCACCTGACACTTCAAGGGCTGGGGATTTATTATCATATATATATATATATATATATATATATATATATATATATTAAGGTGGTGTATCCATAAAGCATTGCTTAATCCTAAATCGCTGGCGCAATTCAGTGACAGCTCTAGAAATCGGAAATGTCTCCATTTTTGTCCGAAGACTCTTTTTGTATCTAGATTCATTGTGTTTCTTAAACTCCAATTTCTCTCTTCTTTGTCATTGCAGGTTTTACAACTTTTTCACTTGGTATCTTATTTTATTTTATTAAACTATATATGTATATATTTATATATATATATATATATATATATATATATACCGTGTTCAATTCAGATACAATTTTTTAAACTTGTAGTAGATGGCACTTAATGTTAATACGGTTTTTTAACAAATTAATTCATTAATTCAATTTATTTAATGAATAAATAGTAACAAGCAAGAATAATAGTCCAACGCCATTTATAGAAAGGAAAATAGCTCATTGTGTCCTTGAAATACAATGGATAGCGTGTTGGACTTCTAATCCACAGATTCAGAGTTCGAATCCAACTTGGGATAACCTTATTTCTGAGAATGTGAGTTTTTTTACTATATTATTTTATTGAAATAATTAAATTTAATTAATGAATAAATAGTAACAAACAAAAAAATAATAGTCTAACACCATATATAGAAAGGAAAATCGCCTTCTACTTTGCCACTTAGTATTGTGAATCTGTCATATGTATATACATATTTATATTAATTCAATACATATTTATATTAATTCAACTATTTAATAAAATTAACTAAAATGAATTTTTTTCTCTGTTGACTATATATATATATATATATATATATATATATATATATATATAAGAAAGAATCTTCGTTAGAGACACACAATTTACCACTAAACAGTCATTTTCTATAACTTTTTCGCTCTCGAAGTTTCAATACACTGTTGCTCTAGATGTTTTAAGTGTGCAGATGTGTCTAATCAATGAATATGAGAATTACACATGCTGTATTTAAGTTTCTTTATATTTAACCATCATATATTTTGGCGCTAAATGTTTGGAGGGAAATACACTCATGTCCATAAATTAAGGATAATTCAGAATCACACAGAAATTGGACTCTAAAATAAAAATTTCACCTGTAGAATTATCACACTCATCTTGAAGAAGAACATGCAAATTACAGAAAACCACCAGATGGCGCGAATAGAACGTCACAATGAATAGAGTGTAAGAGAGGGGTATATAAGAATGGTGGAAAAGAAGTAAAATTGTTCACAAGCGCTTTAAAAGCCTTTCAGTGCACTAACCGCATAGTTATGGCACAAAGGAAGCATTTGGATGATTTTTTACGTGGTAGAATTATTGGACGACTGGAATGTGAGCGTACCGAGCTGGAAGTATCCGAGTAACTTGGAATCGTCCAGAGTGTCATCTCCAGGCTTTGACAACGATTCCAAGATGATGGTAATGTGAGTAGATGTTACAGTACAGGTCACCACCGAGTTACAACGCCAAATGAGGACCGGTATATATATATATATATATTTGGCAGTTACTGCCAAAAGAAACAGACGGAGCACAGCATCCGACCTGTCTCGTCAGCTCTCTTCAGCTACCGGTACGAGAGTTTCAAGGCAGACCGTGTACAGATGCCTAGGGTACATTGGTCTATATGCTCGCAGGCCTTTCAGATGTGTTCCACTTTCCGCAACTCACTGTCGCCTGCGATTTACCTGGAGTAGAGAGCTTGCATTGTGGACACCACAACAGTGGTCTTGTGTGATGTTTTCCGACGAGTCTAGGTTTAGTTTGCAGTCTGATTCTCGCCGGATTTTAATATGGAGAGCGCCAGGTACCCGTTACCACCAAGAGAACACCATTGAACGCCACCGTTACGGTGGTGCAGAATGGCTCGTTTGTGGAGAAATTATTCTTGGTTCCAGAACTGACCTGCATGTTCAGAGTGTAACGATGACAGGCCTCATTTATAGGGATGTCATTCGGGAACAACATGCACGTTTGTTTCGGGGCGCCATGGGTGCTGAATTTCTGTTTATGGATGACAACGCCCGTCCTTTCCTTGCAAACATTGTAGACGAATGCCTTCAATCGGAGGATATCTCCCGTTTGGATTGGCCAGCATACTCACCGGACTTGAATCCAATAGCGCAAGTGTGGGATATGCTTGGCCGAAGAATTGCAGCACATCAAACCCCTCCCACCTGTCTACCGGAACTTCGGAGGACATTGAATAGTTGTGTAATATCCCCCAAGATCAGATGGATAATTTGATATTCAGAATACCTAGGCGTTGTAATGCCTTTATTGCATCGTCCGGGAGACATACTCCGTATCAACCATCATACTAACCATGTTATACTGTTTTTTTGTAAATAGGTTCTTTTTTGAAATTTGCTCCAGGGAGTCAAATATATAGCATCTTTTTTGCTGTTTACATTTTGTTTAATAAATAGACTTAACAAATAAGTCAAATTTGTTTTGCTTCTGTCTCTTTCTTTGATTGAACTTCATTAGCCTTAATTTATGGTCATGATTGTAGTAATTCTACAAGTACCGGATTTTTTTTAGTTTCTTAGAAACTGGACTTTGATCATTTTCTTTCGACGGTCATCGACAGTTGTGTAAGATATTTTTCTAGAAACTAAAAGTGTGAAGGAATGAGCGGTTTCTTTTTTCTTCTTTCTTTTTTTTGAATGAAACAACTGCATAAAGAGTATTTTTAGAGAGAGAGGAAGATGTGCTCATAAATTCATTTTGGACTATGCTTTTTCTCACTATTGCATCTTAAAAACAACGTTATCCATTTTTGAAGCCATTTTGGTGCTTAATGATTGGAAATATTTCAGTATGGATGTTCAAAATATGAAATAAATTTGTGTTTGATAGAAATGAGAAGATTGTTATTTCATCAACATAAAGCATTCACATCGGATTTTTTTCCCAACAGTTGCGTTTTAGAATCGTCGATTTTTCAGTTTTTCTGGTAGAAGCAGTTTTAGAAAACATCATTTCTTCGTCAAAACACAACGAATGAATTTTCTTCCGAGCAAAGGGTAAGAAAGTAATGATTGTTTTTTGTATGAATGAAGGATTGATGGAATCTTGGTATGATGTCCGAAATTTGGAAAAAAAATTGTATTTAATTTCTTATTTGTTGTTTCCTAAGTTGTTCACTTTGAAAACCCTGTTCTCCCGTTGGTGTGGTGTGGTAAAAGGGGGTGCCAGCTCAGGTGTCGTCCACGTTTGACCATGGTTCAAAATTACGTGGTCCGTCGCCAAAAGCCCTCGTGTAGCTGAACAGTGCGACGTTAATATTCAATCAATCAATCAATCAATTGAAAACCCTGTTTTTTCGACGTTTTTCGACTCTTGACGCTATTTTGAAAACGCGGTTTTTGACCATTTCGTCAACCCTCCACTCAGAAACCTACGGTTTTCAAGGGTTCTTCGTCTCTGACGCCATTTTGAAAAACACGAGTTTTTCAATTTGGCGCCATTTAGCGAAAAAATTTCGGCGCTAAATACAGAACTGGGTCTTCCTAGAAAATTACCTTGAAAAAATTATCAACTGACACCATAAACGCGTTAAATTTCTTCAGAAATGTGCATTGTTAGAGTAGAAACCTGCTCAGTCTCAACAAATTTTTCATTATTTCTTTCATAAACATGTTTCTTTCTTTCAGTACTACGTATTACATGGTACCGTTGATCAATTTTGTCAAATCAATACCGGTCGCCAAATACCGCGATGAGCAGGCCAGTAAGGGAGAAACCATTCCAATACATTTTCAAATGCAGTAAAAAAAAATTACTAAAATATTTAGAATTCTTTGAAATGGTGCCATATTCCGATTTAAAGGAACTGGTACCTTTCTTCCAATTATTACTTATGAGCAAAACAGAATACGTTACTTAATTTTTTTTACCAATTCAAAAATATCGCTGAAATCTGCAATCGTCATTATTACTTTGCTTAAACATGGTAAAGCCCTTTCCTTTATAGGCTGAAAACGACGGCATCGGGCGGCGTCTTTTGATTTGATGATATTGGTCGATGGTATAATACTTAATATCCAGAATATTTAAACTATATAGTCAGCGAAATCAAAGTTTTCTTCTTAGATTTTATGTCCCCCAAGTTTAATTATACTAATTTTTGTAGGTTTTGGATATTTAGGAAGCATTGGCATATATATATTCTGGCGCCTTATATTTCAGATAAAATAGTTTCAAGCTTTTCCAGATTTAGATAGATAAGGGTCGGATATTATGGAATTTCATTTATATTTCTAAAAATAACTTTACTGGTTTTTGATTAAAAAAAATATCCCGAATCACATCTGGGATATGTACTATAGACGATTTTAAGGATATCATTTGTCCAAAAGAATATTATTTATATTGTTGCTATAAAAAAAATGTAAAGTTTTTAAAAACAAGTAATATAAAATTTTTTTTAATCAATTCCTACTTAGATCAACAAAGAAAAGTTTTATTTTAGCCACTTTTTATTAAATAGTTATAATTAATATAAATATGCATATACACAACAACAAAGCATTAAGTGGTAATTAAGTTTTATTAATTATCATTAAAGAATCGTATTGTTATCCAAAACAATGGTGCATATAAAATTTCAGTTCAACTGAATGCTTTAAAACATGAGAAAAAACTTTATCAAGTTTTGACACAAGTCGCCAAAAGGGTCACCAAAAAGGATGCCAACGTGGCTGTATTTGTAATTCTTTAAATAATTAGTTTTAATCAATTAATTTTTATTAATTATAATTAAATTACTGTAATGTCCTCCAAAACAATCATGTACATAAAATTTCAGCTCAATTGAGCGCTTTTAAATGTATTTTATCAAGGATTGAAAATTCCACCAAGATAAACGAACAAGTAAAGAGTGTGAGCTAATAGTAGAAATTGAAAAATAATAAAAAGAAGGTAATATAATACAGGTGATTTAAATCATTAGAAAAGTAATGAAGATTTCATAAATCGTAGCTATTTTTTAACTATAAGAGCAACATTTTAAAGAATACGATAAGGTAATTTCTGTTTTCAAATTATTTACAAAAATCTCAAATATAATATTCTTTCTCTGATCCAGTAGATTTAAGGTGAGTCCACACAAAAAACAGCTAAATCATCGAATTCATATTTCCCCTGAAATCACTGAACAAAATAGAGTCATATCTGACTATCTCATTTGTGCTGACTCTCTTTGCTCCTTGGGTTATCTGAATTATATTTCTTCATCTAACAACATATAATCTCGAGATCCAAATCCAACTTAAAAGCCTAAAATATAAAAACATCTCAAAGATTTTGCATTTGTTCGTGGACACATGGGTGTTCTTGGGAATGCGCGAGTCGATTGGCTTGCAAAGGGTGCAACCAATCGCAATATTGGCATTGCCGTTAATATTCCTAAATCGTTTCACAAGAAGATCATAAAAGAAAGAACGGTGAAGTCTTGAAACCAAGAATAACTCATTCCTATTAAAGGGAGCTTAACAAAGAAATTTTTCCAACCATTAATAAGAGACTGCCATGTGCCATCATTTTTGCACTAATTACAAAATAACCCAATTTCTAACTGGTCATAGTAATTTTAAAAGTTACTTGAACAAATTTAATTTAGTTCCGTCATCTTCCTGTGACTGAAAAATTGGTGGCAAGGAAAATGTATATAGAACATGTAATCCTTCTGTGTTCCAAGTATGTCAGAGAGAGAAAGATTATAAGACTGGCCTTACAGAGACGGAATATAAATTGACCACTGAGTTTGCACCAACTTCTTTCCACCAGAAGTGCTTTTAAAAATTTCTGTAAATTTGTTGTAAATATTTGTAATTCTTCTTTTAACCCCAATTTTTTTCCTTCTGTCCTTTATAATGTGTGATTAATACTTACTTTTGTGAGCCCCGTGTGATACATTGTGGTGCACGAAGATTTTATAATTGTTTTCAGTTAAAAAAAACTCCTTTGTAGATTTTAGGAAAATTTTCTATTACAAAAGATACACACTTTCAGCGTCTTTGTTTTCCAGTTCTTTGATCGATGGCATGAAGCCCATTACAGATAATCTATCATAATGGAACGATTCCTTGCTGCTAATACTGGAGCCATCTCTAAGTCTAGAAGTTCGGTGTGATTTCTTAGCAATGTTTCTTTTTAAACTTTTATTTTAGCTTATCCTCTAACGCTTTCTTATATGGGGAGTACGTTATTATAGAAGAAGATTCAGCTTTCCTGCCTATTGTTTACGTTTTGTTTCCATTCCAACGAATTCAAGTTTTAAAAAATGTACTGGAGCTTTAAAAAACGTTATTTTACTATTTGTATATTTAATAACAATTAGCTCTCAATATAATACTCCAAACTCATTTTTTAACTATTTTCTTTCAGTATATTTTTTGTCGTTTTGTATTTTGTCGGGTTTTACTATATCGGATCAGGTATTATGGAATACTAAGTATTCCATAATACCCGACACACCATCTTGCAAAATGAATTTTTAAACTGAAGGACAAAACATGGTCAGCAAAAAAATGACAATAGGATAAATAAATTATAATTCTTTAAAAGTACATTATGATTAATTTCAGTATCCAAGTCATATGTATACCAGTTAGTAAAATTGTTTGAAAATTTGCCTGTAGAAACTTGAAAATCGAAAAACACACTTTGTTCTGAAGCGAGTTGTACGACAATAATTCCTAGTCAACTCTTATTGCATTACATCAGAAGGGTTTTTCTTTTCTGCAGTTCAATGTTTCCCCTCGCATTAGCAGCTACAAACAGAACCAAAAACTTGGTATTCCATATTACTTAATTATTCCATACCTACATCGAGTTAGATGAAGTTTTCCAGAATGTGTAAAGGTTACGAACTTTTCTTTCAGAGGGAAAAATTGGGATAGAGAGATAAAGTAATGAATCTAGATTGCTTACCAAAATGGTAGTAATGACCAATGTCTTGTTCCTCAGACCGAAGGATACTTCTGGTTGACGAGAGTAATTTCCGGTTTTGCGGATTCCTCGATTGCTTCTGTGCTCCCACTCTCCAACCTATAAAAGAAGCAAAAGTGTTACAAGAATTAGACATGGAGCAATGTGAAAACGAGTAACAAGTACTAGAGTTAAAAACAGTGTTCTAGATTTGAATAGAACGTTGTTCTTGCTTATCCCAAAGGTGTAAGAAAGCCTACACGAGACGAGACAAATTTATTTTCGGGAGAACATGAGGGGTCCATTTGTCATGCTTTGAGGTTTAACAATGCCTTTCATAGGTTATGAACAGTTTAATTCAATACATTTAACCCTTCAGTTAACTAACGAGTTATTATTCACCATTTTGCATCAATTAAAGCCTTTATTGTGTCTTTATCAGATTCAACTGATCTTACAGAACATAGTACATCTTCAACATCAAAATTGACGCATCGAAATATTTTTAACCAGTTTCGTCACTATGGTACTGTCAATACATCTTCTCCATACACTTCGGCTAATTTTTTCTTACTTGACCAGCATTTTTACCTTTTCGATAGGAAAAAAGTAAAATATGCCAAAAATACTGCTCTTAACTTTCCGTATTTGAAAGTGGACCAATCAAAAACTACTTCGCAGAATCAATTGTACTTTCTCACAAGTAAAAAAAAAAAAGCCTTACTATATCAACTCTCAAAACATATAATTATTACGAGGTTTAAGCGTAGAGTTGGGCGTGAAAAAATACCATTAAATCTTCTGTCGGAAAAAAAAGAAATTACTTTCCGATCACACACACACAACACAACACAATGTATTTAATGTTCCATTTAGAAATAAAAATCTAAAGGTATTACGCGAATATAGATAAACGTGCTAGAAAAAAGGTATATCTATATGTGCGAAACAAAATTAATAATATGAAAAAATATATTTTTGGAAGATATGGACGACACTAACAAACTAAAGAAAATCCCTATTATGGCAACCATGTCCTTTTCACTGAGGGAGTATCATAAAATCCCATTTTCTAAGGGCATCTTTTTTAATGGTGTTTTAGCGCCCTAGGGTGTACACATAAAAAGGAATTAATACTCTTCCTTTTTAACCTCGTCTTCAGTTTCCAGCTTTTCCCCTATTTTCTTTTTTCCTTTGTTCCTCACAAAATAGATTATTGAGTTAGTCTGGGTCTTTTGTATTTCTTGTTTTCGTAGGCTTACGTTAGAGGATCTAGGGAAAAAGCCGCAGCAACACAAAATGATGCTATCCGGTGCTGATATGTGGAAGATACCTTAGATAATAAACATAAGTCGTATCGATATCATTTTTTTCAAAGTTTTTTATTTATTTAAATATAAAAAGAATACCTGTAGAAACTAAAATTGTGCCTCTGTAATTAAAATAGGACCATAAATTATCAAAACTTGATTTGATAGAATATCAGCAGGGAAGTCGCAAGACTTCTTGAGGCCCTGGGCCGTTATGTAAAAGTAGGCTCTGGACCCCACACAAATTAAGCCCCACTTATAACCCTTAACAGTAGATAGTATATATAACATACATTTTCAAATACTTGTACAAACAATATCCCGTAACAAATAAATGTGCATGACTTAAAACTACACAAACCGGCTCGACTGACTGCTGCGTTTTGACTGAATGCTTAATGATGATGTATGGAGGTAGGCCTTGGCCTATACATGGACGACGGTCATCACATTTAGTCAATTGACATATCGTCCAAAATTCCTAGTTTTTCGGAGAATACAATCGGAAATGACATTTGCCTGTGTGTGTGTGTGTGTTGAAGATTTTCAAACTAGGATCCTATTAAAGTTGTGTGGCCGCGGTAGCCGAGTGGTATGGGTATCGGACCGTGGCTTTCTTTGTCACGGGTTCGAGCCCAGTACCACTAAAGACCCGCCGTGTAGGGCAGCGATACACGTTAAATCTGTCGAGAGCTGAAACGTTCTCCCGTTGGTGTGGTGTGGTAGTTAGGAGAGGGGGGTGCCAGCTCAGGTGTCGTCCCCGTCACTTGACCATGGTTCAAAATTACGTGGTCCGTCGCCAAAAGCCCTCGTGTTGCTGAACAGTGCGACGTTAATATTAAATCAATCAATCAACCTATTAAAGTTGTGTTGATAGCGAGACGAGGCCCCCTTTGTAGTCGAGGCCTTGGTCCTGGGGCACGGGCCCGTTGGCCTATGACTTAAGAACTTAATGCCTATTAGGGCTACCTTTGTATTTATGTGCTATCAATTAACGGAGAAAATGTATTGTATCACTATTAAACACTTAATATTACAGAATGGTGTTGAAATTATAAAATAAAATATAAGATTTCTATAAAATTAATTTATGCTTGTTAATTACAATTAAAGTTAGTTCCTCTCCTGCTGTCAGTAATAAAGTAATAATATCTATAATGAAAATCATTCAACGGATTGCATGTAATCAATATTTTCATATTTCGGTGCTAACACAACTGACAACTACATGTGTTTCCTAAATAAGTAATACCAAGAATAATTTAGGTATTTACTATAAGCATACTTGAAATAATTTAATGAGAATGAGATAATTCTTGTTATAGTAATTCATTTAAACATAGCTTCAAAAGGTAATTATAGGAAATTAAAGTTTGTATGGACTGAAAATCAAAACTTAGTATGAAATTCGTACTCAATATAGTAGAAAAATTCGAATGGCATAACTTTTTCGAATCCGATTATGTCAACTACTTATTTTAAGACATCTGACTACGTTTGGAACCACCGCGATTTTAAGAAAAAAGTACAAGAGAGTACTTTTTTTTATATTTAGAGTCATTTGAATTAGGGTATGCATATATAATTACTTTAATAATATAATTACAATTAAACTTATTTTAAAGCAGTTATTTGGCAAAAAAAAAGAAATATGCAGAACGAATGACATATTTTCAAAACATTATTCTTTAATTGAAAATGCTTCTATATTAATAACATTTTGCCTATTTATAACTTCGATTTCTGCATGGATCATGAACTAGAATTTTTCAAAAATTTATATTATTTTCAGAGTTATTATCAATTTAAATAATTATCAGTAGGTTTTGGTAAAATATCTATACTTTGAAGTATTAAAATACGAATAAATTCATTTCAAAATTACATACTGCAAAAATCCTAGATCAGCCTCTATAGAAAAAACTCGGATGTAGAGAAACTTTAGCCATCAATATTGTTTAGAAATGCAAAGTTACAATTTAATTGGTCAGTCATCTATGTAGTTTCATTGCATAGATTCTTTGTATATGCATTCAGTCACGGCATGTGTTTTTAACCCAACAATTCTCAAACTATGGGGCGCTCCTCTAGGGGGCGTGATAAGTCTATGAGGGGTGAATTTATTTAAACTAGCAAAAATACACGTTATTCTTTAAAACAAAACCTTATTGTTACAAGTACACTGAGTTTAATACTACAGCTTCTCACATATCTTATCAGGCTAAATCTGTGTAGGCACTTTTTTTAGTCAAAAGTATACCTGGTAGCTCCTCTTTTTACAAATAGAAGTATAAATTTTTTTTTAACATTGTATGTCAAACCCTATATCAGGGATGGCGAACCAGTGACATGCGTGCTGTTAATGGCACGCAGCAAAGTATCTTGGGCATACCATCGATCCAAACGATTTGTATTTTATTTCAAAATAACTAAGTTCACTGCGAAGTATTATGAGCAAACACGAGTAATCGGTCACTGTATGCCTGGAGCACGCTCGTTTGTTATTGTTTTGCCTTTGTTACTTAGTGGTTTACAATTGCTAATCATGCAAAGTTTGTCTATGCATCGCATAGTGAATTTCGTTGTTATAACTGTAATTTAAAATTTATTCATGTTATATTTACGATTTTAACTGTTACTTAACATGGCTAACTCAGCAAAAAGACAAGAAGTGCAAGTCAGTAAATGTAACAGAAAATCTCAAACTTGGTGGACGAAGAAATGTGGTATGCTAAGTAAAGGTGACAAAGCGGTATATGTTTTATATTCTGGAATAGTGGTATGTAGAATATCGCCTGTAAAATGGCATTTTGAAACAAATCACACAAACTTTTGTCAAAAAATTGAACCGCAGCAAAAACAATTAATTGCTTAGAAACCGTTTCACCGATCACTACAATACAGCATGCATTATGCTAAAAGTACCATCTCAATCCTTATGTAAGCTGTTTTTCATCTATGTAATAACAGAAGTCGCACTAATGTTACTTTAATTTGAATTACACGTATAACTAATGCATTTACAACTATACAGTACAAAATATATATATTTTTCGCAATAATAAAAAGAGCTTTGAGCTGTTAGCATTTAGTTTAATTATTTTCCCAATAATCACAAGTCAAAATTATTGGACGGCACGTTTATACTTCATCAAATATTTCTTTAGAAAAAAATGTCACGTTCATCCATAAAGAGGTTTGCCTCTCCTGCCCTATAACATCCTCCCTGAATATAGATAAATCATCTGAAATTTAAGCTTGGCATTTACTTATACTAACCTCACTGTTTGACATTGTAAGACAAGTAAAAAATCCACTAAAATTATTCTGCTAAAAAATAAATGGTACCTTGCAGCATTTTTAAAGATACCTTCTGTATGGCGAACACTGATAATAAGGAACAAACTCTGAGACAAATTGACTGAAATAATTCTTCGAAAGAGTGGAACACATTCAACTAAAATAAATGGAATGCTGGATGATGAAACAAAATAAATTGTTTACCCGAAGTTTATGGACAGAGAAGGCTTCTCCAAATTGCATTTATGATTTTCTTCAGAAACTAATAATTTCGATTATTATCTCGATGGAAATATTTGTGGAGTTTGAAAGTGTATTTTTTAGTATGGCTCTTGTAGAATAGTTTAGAAATAATTGATCTAAAGTACATTTGTGATTTCTAAATTAAAATTTTAAGATGTTTTCATGTGTTAAAAATGGATATCACACACACACACAAGAAATAAGGTTTAAAAACAACGTTTTATTCCTTTAAAAAGTCCTGTACTGTCATAATTCTGGACCAGAGTTTTATCTTTAAGTATATCATTAAGTATACTTAATCACACTTCCAGAGAGAGGCGATCGAATTAAAATATCTATGATCGTATAAACCAATGTTTTTGTACTTTTTATTATTCCAGAATATTAGTATTTTTTGAATTTTAACTTATAATACTAACTACTTTCACAATCATATAACACTTATTATGAATGGAATCGATAAAATTTGAGCAAAGCTCTTAAGGACGTTCAACCATGTGATGTGTGAGTGAGTTCAAAAAATCGAAAAAAATTATTTTTCATAAATTGATTCCTGAACATTTCTGGAATACTGTGGTAAAGTTATGTTTTAAAATTTGAAGTGATTATAAGGAAGCTGGTGTTAGAAGAGCAGCTGTTCGACGCACTAAGTCACTAAGTTAAGATTTTCTTTGTTTTAAACGGACTTGAAATTTTAAACGCATTTTTCTCAAAACTGTGTTTTTCAAACTTCCCTCCGTCCTATCTCAAAAACGGTTTAACCGAATGACTTCAAATTTTAGGGTAGATTCAGCACAAATATACGCACCAAAAGTACTACGATCATTCCAAAATTCAAAATAGTTCTATTTCGTGTAACAAAAACATAAGAAAAAAACCCTTTGAATTTCGGAACTTTTTCTTCTGATGTCTATCAAAATCCAATTTTTTTTTCTTTTCAATTCAGTATAGCTCATTAGGTGCATTTAAGTTTATAGATTAAAACGCCGTTATTTTTTTTACTTCAGATAAACCAAATCAGCAGGAATCGCAGAGGATGTGAGGATGTTTTCGAGGTGGGTGTGTTCAGAGTGCTATAACTCACGTTCTATTGGATATTTGTGGTTAATAATTTATATACATATTTCTAAGATACATATAAATAAATGATAACAAAACGTAAAGTTCTATCGTTTAATTGGTCATCAAAAAAAATCCTAAAATTGCTTAAAAAAGGCCATCATGGTTGAAACCCCCTTAACCCCTTGCGTACCAGGCTGTGTGTTCTAGTATCCCCACAAATCCCTGGTTTCTGGGGATACTGACCTTGACGTTACGATGCACATTTTTGTTTTCCTTTACACCAGGGCTGTCCAATGCGTGGCCAACAGGCCGCATGCGGTCTCCTTTTAATATTACAACTAAAGAATAAATTTTTCCATTTTTTTTTCAAATTTTGTTGAAAGAAATGACTTTATTTTATATGGTATTACAAATAAATAACTAAAATATTGAATCTTATTCGTGCGTACGTATTTGTGAGACACGAGCCTTCCTGGCTCGTGTTTAATGCCTTATTTACGGCCAAACGCGGCCGCGGTTGTCCGTCTCCGCTCAAGACCGTTGAACAGAGTAACAGAAGTCCTAATTCTCTGCCCCCCCTTCGAGGGGTCAGCAACTGCCATTCTCGGGATTGAGCTCTCTGCTCTTGCAGCTCTTGTTTCATCTAGCCAGCGATGGGAAGGATCCCTCATGATATCAAAAGGTCGGCGGATGATCCAATTACGCAATACTTCAAAGTTGCGCCTGTGTCCCTGACCGGGTGTTGCTTATTTCTATGCCGAACACAGCTGTGAGACAATACGTCACAGAACGCTTGAATACCGGAGTACCGCACTGGAGAAAATTTCACTTGCAAATATTGCCTCACTACGGCAGTTATTAGATTGCGTATTGGTTCCCCGCTACCCGTCGGGCGAGCTTTCCCACCAAATTGCCAAACGATCGGGAAATTAAACAGCACTGGCCGTTGATTGTCGTTTATTGGTTGTCATTTGACGCGATGAGAGTTGTGTAGTAACTATTTAGTAATCGTAGTGGTTATGTATAATTCGAGCTTGCTCCTTCATTTATTTCGTTTGTCAATTTAAACTTGTGATTTAATTAACAGAACTCTATTGCGAAATAACAAACCTCATTATGTATGTGAAGTTTCGAAAAATAAGTGCATTTAATGAAAAATGGGAATTAGACTATCTAATCTGCAACAATAACAATAAAATTCAGTGTATGATTTGTATGCAAGATTTGTAGGTGAATAAGGAATACAATGTGAAACGGCACTATACTACTTTACATGAAGAAAAGTATAAAAAAATTATCGGTGAAGCAAGAAAAACTATTGTAGCCGAGTATAAAAAAATCATACATCAAACAAGTATGTTTTCAAAAGTAAGTACAGATAATGAACAAAGTTTGGCTGCGTCTTATGAAGTTTCTTTACTATTAGCCAAAGCAAAAAAAAAAACCATTCAGTGATGGGATTCTAATGAAAAAAGGCACAGTTTTAATGGCTAAACGCTTCCTGCAGCCAAAGTTGGCGGACAAGTTTGAATCTGTAACATTATCTCACCAAACAGTGGCGAGTCGAGTAGATGATATGGGCGAATGCGTTTCGAAAAAATTATCTGATTGCGTTTTAGATTGAGAAAACTACTCAATATGTTTGGATGAGTCAATTATTAATATTTATTCGTTGCATTTCAAAAGATTTTACTATTACGTAGGAAATGTTAAATATGATACCATTACACGGAACAATTAAAGGCGCTGATATCTTTCTAGCTGTCAATAAAACTGTCATAGACTGCGGAGAATTTAAAAAATGTTCTTGCATTGTAAATGATGGGGCAAAAGCTATGACGAGAACAGTGACAGGATTCGTGGAACTTCTTAAAGAAAATGGCATTAATTGCCCGTTGATTAACTACATCATACTCCATGAAGCCTTATGTGGAAAATATTTGCGCCAAACGAATGCCATGGAAGTTGTTGTTAGAATAACAAATCTCATTAGAGGCGGAAACAAATCTTTGACTCATAGAAAATTTTGAGATTTTTTAAGTTGAATTGATGCAACCTATGGAGATATGTTATTACACTCCGAAATAAGATGGCTTAGTGCTAGTTGGTGCCTTGAACGTTTTTTGCTTTACGAAAAGGAATACCTTTATTTCTAAAAAAAATTAAATAAAATCAGACACTTTTGAACTGCAAAACTGTATGCAAAATCCTTTATTCCTGGCTGATCTTGCATTTTTAACTGATATGACACAACACTTGAACGAATTAAATTTGAAGTTACAAGGCAAAGGACATAATATTGCCAACTTGTATGAATATGTGAATGACTTTAGAAGCAAACTAAAATTGTTCAAAACGTCACTAGAGCAGAATAATTTTTCTTTTTTTCCGAGTTGCAAAGAACATTACACAGAGATGGAAAATTTTTAAGTCTGTACCTTTAAAAGTCACCTGAAGTATATTGACGATGTATTTGGGGAATTTGAGCAGCGATTTGCAGAATTTAAAGAATTAGAGAGTAATGTGTCACTTTTCACTCATCCATTAACAATTGTAATTGAAAGTGTAAAGACTGATTATCAGTTGAAGTTATGTGACCTACACACAATCAGACCCTTTTTACAAGGGCAGATCAGAGTCTGGAATACATTTTTTTTAAGCTCCTTGGGGAGCGTTTTATCAAATTAACCAAACTTGGCTTAAAAATGGGTTCTATGATGGGCAGTACCTATCTTTATGAAAGTACGTATCTAAATATAGATCTTATAAAATCTAAATATAGATCTTATAAAATCTAAATATAAATCTTATAAAATCTAAATATAGATCTTCACTGTTGGATAACTCACTTACACACGCAGTGCGTCTGGCAACAACTAATATTAATGTTGATATTGAAAGGATTGTAAAAGATAAATTAATGACGCATTAATACAATTTAATGTAACAGTTACGTAGTAACTATATTACGCTATTAAAACTTTCTTAAAAAAATGTATTTTTTATTTGAGTGGCCCTCCAATCTATTTAGTAATTTGTATTGGCCCGGGATCGTATCTGGTCTGGACAGCCCTGCTTTAGACGATGACTAAGGCACAATTTTGTTCATGTTTTGTTTCTATTCTGAAGTTTGTATAGCTATTTTTGTTATTTATTTTTACTCTTTATTGTCAATATGACATCGTGGTTGAACTTCAACGAAAGTGATACTGAATAAGAATATTTGCCGAAAATCTATGAGTACGACAGTGATTCTTATACGAATTTATCTATTTATGATGAAGGAGATGAATAAATGGAATAAAAAGGACAATACACACTTATGTAACGAATGTAGAAAAGCCTTTTGTTTCTAAAGAACATTTAGTTCAATTTCACAAAGATTTTTAATTTTACCTAAATTTGTCCTATTGTTTCAAATATTTGTAAGCCATACATTTCGTAACCTTACTTTTGTAATTTTATACAATTTGATTAAAAGAAAATGCACCTTATAATGTTTCTTGTACTGTTACACTGGTCTTACTACTAAATAAACCATTCATCCAGATGATGTTACAAGTGGATACATAGCATTTATTCACTAGTGGTTGAATGGTACGCAAGAGGTTAATACACTTAATACGCAAGAGGTTAATACACTTCAATAAATCTTGTTGCCTTAACCAGCCTATTTGTTGCCCTTTTCATTACTGAAAATCCCTTACAAATACTTTAATTATTTTTTATAAGAGCCTATGGAATTTAGTAGAAAGTTAACTATACAAAAATTTTCTAGGCGAGCTTGTGACAATGATGCTTACATGACATACAATAAGTTAATGTGATGATTTGTCTTCAGCGTAGAGTTATTCTTATTCTCCAATGGACAAAGTTGTTTGCACTCATCCGGACTGTCTGTAAGATGATTAGATGCAGCGAAAAGCGAGCAAAAGGAATAAAAGTAAACTAGGTAGTCGGCCCCCTGTGACTTTCTCCTCTTAGAAATGTAGCAATTATTAAGGACAACAAAAGGACTCTTAGAAGAGGTAAATATGAGAAAAGTACAGGGATATATATATTTTTCCCTTCCTATCGTATCCGTTTATCTAGAGGCATAACTTTCGTAACATATTACCTATATAGGTCAAAGTTCTTAATAGAGACAGTTATTAAAATGCTAGAGTTTACTTATTCATTAAAGCTCTGACACTTGATAATATTGAATTCCATCTGTCTCAGATCTACTCAGTGATATGTAGAAATTAAACTCTTTAGCTATTACAATATTCTTCGCAAACATAAGAAGTTTTAAAACAAATTTTAATGCATATATTTCTTGTTTTCTATTCTTAAAAATCCATTTGTTTTTAACATCGCAATAATTCTTTTTGGAACTTTAAAAGAAAAAAAAAGGTTTAAGGTATACGACTACGTTCAGAAACGTGATTTTAAAAAAGCGCATAAATGGACAATTTTCAGCATATTTAGTTTCACTGAGGTTAGAATACATGCATAAATTTGTTTTAAGGACATTTTGACAAACAAAAATTTTTAAATACAATCTTTCGGCAAAAAATTAACTAAGAATAACCTTTTTTTTTCAAAATGTTCCCCTTTTGTGAAAAATGCTAATATTTTAATAATATTTTGCCTGTATATATCTCAGACCTCAGTACAGAGGCTCAACTATGATTTTTGAAAAATTCACATTATTTTCAGAGTTGCAACTATTTGAAATAATTATCGGCGTTTTTTTCTTAAAATTTCCCTCCTCTTTTGTCGTAAAATATGGATATAAACCGTCTTCTAAGTTATATATTTCAAAAATTCTAGTTGAACCTCTGTAAAGAGGTCTGAGCTATATACAGACAAAATATTATTATAATAGAAGCATTTTTTATAAAAGGAGAATATTTTGAAAATAGGTCATTCTATGTTCATTTTTTGTCAAAATATTGTATTTAAATAATTTTTTATTGTAATTCTATTCTTAAAAGAATCTTATATACATTTTCTAATCTAAGTGACACTAAATATCATCCATTTATACGCTTTTGCAAAATCACGGTTCCGAACGTAGTCGGATACCTTAAAGAACTTTTATATCAAAAATTCTCATTAACTCTTGTTCGAAAGTGTTGTTTGATTTATTTTTTGAGTTATATTACAGTGTGTTTGTAAGATCTTTCTCTGGAAATAATATTATTCCCAAAACGTAAACTGTAAACTACTTTTGCAGCCAAAGATAGCGTCTGTAAAACTCCGTGTTTGTGTGGTTTGTTATGATTTTAATATTAAATACACACATAAAATAAATTATTGCTTCAACTATGGATTAGGACAATTTCTGTAGTATTTTTAATTTGTGTATTAGACAGTGTAACTTGTGGGTATCAAAAGAATTTTTTAACGAAGGTTTATCAAACCGATTATTGAATGAATTCTGGCAAAACGAACGAATGAATGATATCCAGTCTAATTTTCGCTTACTACTTTACAAGAATTTTAAATTGAACATATGAGAACTAAGCATCGAAAATAATTTTCCTATGTTTAATTCATAAAACTTAAAAGTGACAAATTCATCAATGATTAAAACTTCGAGCTAAAAACATTGCTTTAACTAATTGAAATGTATATATCGTTAAAAATGTGATACTCGAAAACGAAAAAGCAAATATAGTCATTTTGTAATGGATTTTATAACATTCTTAAAGATTTCAAACTCTCTTAGAATGTTTATTATTTTGCTAGAATTTCTTTCAACAGTGTATTTAATCTTCAATTTATTTTAAACTTTAACTGCTGCAGATTAAAGATGGAAAGAAACCAGAAATCTATAATAATACTGCGAAGCACACTAATTATATTCTTTTTTTTGTTAAATTCGTCCATTCTATACATAGTGGAGATTTGAATAGCGCTTTGAAAGCTCAATAAAATTACAGAAAAAATGTATATATAATTACTGCATTTAAATTAAGTAACTTCAACTTTTAATTATTTGTCTTAATTTGCTCAGAAAAAATCAAAAACTTAAAATGCTGCAGTTAATTTTGTGAAATGTCCGTTTTTTATGTACATTTCTCCCCCACGCATTTATACAAGTATTAGGTGGAGCAGAAAATAATGTCGTTTATGCATAGGTCGATATTAGTTAATTATTGTATACTTCAAAGTCGTGTCAAAGACATTTTGGGGTTAGAGTGATTTGTTTACTCGTAGATGTTCAAATCTTATTTATTTATTTTGCAATTTATGGAGGGATGACCAGCCAAATACCAGAACGCGCGTATATCTGCATTATACGCTTTTTGAGTCTCACAAGTGCAGTAATGCAGTCGTTGATACCAAACTCTTATGCGATGTTTATCCAAACGCATTAGACGTTCGGAAGTACATGAAGTGGGGTTTTAAGTTCAAATTGGGTAATTCCGATCTTTCTGACTCGCACTCTTCAAGAAGACGATCAGCTTTAGACACTAGGACGTTAACAGTTGGTGTGGAGGCAAATCCATGTTAGACAATCAAGAAACTGTCAAACACTGTTAACCAACTTCATTGACCATACAAGAACATTTGTAATAAATTGGTAAAAGGGCAGAACAGGTGTTTGAATCCTGCATAAACTGTCTGAAGAAAACAAAGTTGTCTTCTCCACCACATGCAAATTATTGCTTCAGCGGCACACTACAAAAAAATGCTTTGATTGCTTGATGAGTCCTCTATGATAATCCGAAACGCAAAAGGAAGTGGTTTTTTCCCAAAATGTGATTTTGTGTGTTTGCTGTACAATTTGCGGGGTCGTTCATTTTGAAGGGCTGAAATCTGGACAAACTGTGAAGGCAGACCCTTGCTGTGGGCAAATGGATCGAGTAAATCAATCTTTATATGAAAAGTGCCCAGATATTGTCAACACAAAAGTTGTTATTTTTTTAAGCTTGATAATGCAAGACCATACTGCGCAAGACGAACCCTGGAATAAATTAACGAATTGAGATGTGAGTTATTGTATCGCCATCCATACTCGTCTGCCACTGCTCTGACGGATTTCCATTTATTTCAATCTCAAAAATTTTTAAGAGGTTAAAAATTTGGAAATTCGAAGGATATCCAAAATACCCTTTCCAGATATTTTGTTCAAAAATCTTTTGATTTTTATCGATACGACATCGAAAATTTCCACAGTAGACGGCAAAAAGGTTGTTTATAACGAGAGGATAATTGTATAATAAATAAAACTAAAAACTTAATAAAAATTCATTTATTTGAATTTAACGTAGAAAAACGACATTACTTTCCGCTTCACATAATAATTCTAAATACACGCCATGTTACTTGTATATTGCATGTTTATACAAAGCGTGAAATTATACAGGGTGTTTATAAATGAATATCTGAGTTTTAACTCTTTATAGTATTAATTACATTTAACTTATTAATATAACTCATACATCGAATGAAAGACCAACTGAAACAGTTTTGTTTGCTGCCATGTGTGCGCATGCGCGCGAAACGTATGTTAAATTTTCCCCCATCCCACCAATCATCGCACTAGTAGAAAAATCCGACTAGCGTTTTGTGTCCCCCAGTTTACAAATACCAAATCTGCTATTACTGTGCAACAAGGGTTCCGGTGGACACCGCAGTGAACATGTGATCGCTCATAATGCGCCCATCTGGAGCTTGGAAAATTCTCACGAGGTGCTAGAATCATTCACCTAAATTACATGTTTTTGTGCCATATCTCGGAGGAAAGAGTGTGGGCCTTTCGTTTATGGAGAACCTACTGTAACTGGTTCTGTCTATCTTGATTCTCTATAAACTATGGCTACTTCCTCAATTGAAAGAAAGTGAACCAGACAATTTCATTTGACAGCAAGATGGTGCACCACCTCACTGGCATCTATCAGTACGTGATTGGCTGCACCTCACTGTATTCGACAAATGTATTTTCCACAAAAGGACTCACGATAAAGCTTGTTTCGCATGACCTTCCCGCTCACCCGATCTGACGCCATGTGATTTTTATCGGTGGGGGTTTATCAGGGATTGTGTGTACGTACCTCCGTTACCAGCTGACCTTCCAGACTTAAGACAGGGAATTGAAGCAGCTGTTGCAAGAATTACCTCAGATACACTGAACAAAGTTCGGTAAGAACTCTCTTATCAACTTGATGTGTGGCGAGTGACGAATGAGGCTCACATTGAACATGTACAAGTTTGTAGGTAAAAGTTCAGTTACTTTTTGATTTGATGTATGAATTGTACTTTTAAGTTATACGTAATAAAAATAAAGCGTTAAAATTCCGATATTCATTTAGGAACACCTGGTATTAGTGGCCACATTGTTTCATATGTGTTAAATAGAAATCATTTACTTGCGTTTAGAACTTATGTTAATTTTATGTATATCAATTTTACATTATATAACTTGCTATAAAGGGCTTGCTAATTTTAACTCTAAATGTATGTAATGTGATTAGAAAATTAAAACCCTGTTTTATTTGGCTGTCAAATGCCGTGAAATTCATGAAATATTCGCAGCAGGTTAGGTTAAATTGAAATTCATCATCTAAACTGTACGATGTGATAATATCGCCATGAGCATCCAATAACAATAAATAGTTGGTGTAAAAGCGGTCTTCATTTTTTAGCTTTAGGCTTAGACTATGTAATGAAATGAATGTCTGACGTTCGTATTCACCGCTAACCTGACCCAGCGAGGAAACCTGGAGTTAAGTAACCGGCAGTCAACCCCAGGTTAGAACTCCAATTCACAGCTCTTTTTCGACCTACAGTTACTTGACTCTGAGTTTCTTAACTTGGATTTACTGGTCGATTCCCATTGGTCGAAATAAACCCCGTGACTTCTGGCTGAAGCTACAATTTCTGTCTTCGCCTCGTGCCAGCTTGTTTTTAACCTCGTGTATCGCTATCTGTTTAAAATGAATGCCAACAGAATTTATTTTACGCAGTACGAAAAAAAGAGTTGGTGTTGGCTTTGATGAAGCCGCTCTTACATATAATAGAATTTTCTGACTTTTCTGGTTTCCAGTTTTTCTAAAAAATCTAATTGAGTAACAGTGGAAACTTTCTGAATGGTATTCATCGAAAACTAAAAATCTATCCTAACTCAAACTACTTCAAAACTTGCACGAAAACGTAAACACTCGAAAAATCGCTTACTGCACATGTGCGGTTAAAACTAACCCGGCTGTGACCCTGGGTAAGGATTTTTTTAACTTGAACCGGAGTTAAGTTATTAACTTGCGATGGTGAATAACATTTTCGGCGAAACCCCGGTTTCCTTCCTCTATCCGGCGGTCAGGTTAGGGGTGAATATGGGCGTGAGTCAATCACTTGGTACATTTTTCGATTGCTCTCTCACTGAATCTAGACCTTCCTTTTGGAAATGGAGAACAACATTCACACTAGAAAAATATTAATCCTTTAACATACGGCATATGTTGTACAAATATTGTACAATATGTTGTACGGCGTTTATATTGTTGGGAATAGATATTACAAGATTAGCTTAAGAACACAAGCCAGAATTCAGCAAAAAATTATTGCTGTAAAATATGCACATAATACAAAGGAAAACCTATCGAGGTTAAACCAGTGCTTAAACTTTCAGCATTTGTGACCCAATATTCAATCATAATTTTTATCACCACCACTCAATTGGAATAACAATGTATTGAATTTAATAATACTATACTTTGACGCTAAATCTACAATACGACTTTAAACACTTAAGTGCCACCGGCGTATATAAAAGCATTGCTCAGCCAAAGCGTTAATTACCCCAGACGTATATATTGGTCTTTCCGTAGTACTATCTTTTCTGTTCACTGCTATTCATAAAATTATTCCGAAGGCTGTGGAATGCAATAAAGAGACATTGACAGTGTTTGTGAAGGATTTACTTATTTCGGAGGATTTGCTTATTTATTTCTTTTCTCCCCCCCTTCCCCACGAAAACAGTGGCATTAAGGAGCGAATCGCATATCTTTTAATCAGCAGTTAAGGGGTTAATTATAAATCGTACACACCTTATCAAGATATGTGTTAATTTTTTAATGTAATTTCACATATGATAAGACCAAGGAGTCAATAGTAATTATATATTAAACTTGTTCTTAATTTAGTATTACTAAATCTTTATACTTAAAAATCTTCTGTGCGTGTGTTTGTCACTAAACTCCTCCTAAACGGCTGGACCGATTTCAATCAAATGTTTTGTGTGGGTTCAAGTAAATTCGAGAATGGTTTAGATTCACAATTCGGTCCGATATCGCAATTAGTTAAAAATATATTAATTAAAAACATTCAAAAATACAACTCAACATTCACCTGCACTGTTATAACAACGCTATTGTTATAAAAATAAGTAATATAAAAAAAATTTTAAATCAATTCCTATTTAGATCAACCAAGAAAAAATTTATTTTAGCTACTTTTTATTAAATAGTTGCAATTAATATAAATATGTATATACATATGACAGAATCACAACATTAAGTGGTAATTAATTTTATCAATTATCATTAAAATATCGTATTGTCATCCAAAATAATCGTGTACATAAAATTTCCTTTAAACTGAATGCTTCAACACATGAGAAAAAAAACCTTTTCAAATTTTGACATAAGTCGCCAACGTGGCTGTATTCGTAATTTTTTAAATAATTTGTTTTACTCAATTAATTTTTATTAATTATAATTAAAAAAAGTATTGCATTGTCATCCAAAATAATCATGTACATTACATTTCAGGTCAATTGAGCGCTTTAAAATGTATTTTATTAACGATTGAAAATTCCACCAAGATAAATAAATAAATAAACAAACAAATAAAATATGTATAGAGATCGTGAGCTAATAGTAGGAATAGAAAAAGATGTAAGTTGTCGTCAAAAATTGATTTTCAGCCAGGCTGGCCAAACCCGGTCTTTATTGTTACTAAAATGCAGACGATTCACGCTTTTTAGCGTTTTTAATTAATATCTTTTCAAATAATCTTTAAATATGTAATTCTTCTGTGTGGGTATATGCAACTAGTCTTCTAAACGGCTGGACCGATTTTGATGAAAGTTTTTGTCTGTTCCAGTGGACTCGAGAATGGTTTAGATTTATAATTCGGTTTAGAAATGTTTATTTAATTAATTTTTTATTTATGAATTGTTGATCTTGGAATGTTTTACATTGGATCCGGCAGAATGCGCTACGATTGCAGTATCGGATATTCAAATTTTTTTTTATTATAATTCAAGTTGGTCCCGACAGTTGGTGCTGTGATCATTTCAGGAAAGTATTTTGTCACTTCGTGTTATTATTTTGTTGAAATAAATCGTGTGTTAATTAAATTATTACATTCAGATGTCATTAGTGTTTGAAATTTTATTCAATTTTTTACTCAAAGTTTACTTAAAACGGTCCAGATTGTTTAAGCTTGTTCATAATAATTTGGAATTTTTGATTTTAAGATGTGTGTACAGAACAACGTCTGTCGTGTCCTCTAGTTAGTTATAAAATACATTATTCAGTACTGATACTATTATAAGTATATTATATCAGTGTAAATTAGTAATTATTTCTATTTGTGTCTGAATATATTTTGTTTGTTTACTATCAGTTCATAAACAATTTTTAAATATTCTTTTGCTTTCGACTTTCAAAATGCTCGAGTGCCCCTCGTAGAGTTATCCCGTCCCCATAGGGGGCACCAC
Organism: Trichonephila clavipes; assembly: GCA_019973935.1. NCBI lineage: Eukaryota > Metazoa > Arthropoda > Arachnida > Araneae > Nephilidae > Trichonephila > Trichonephila clavipes. The sequence goes on from BMAU01018444.1 coordinate 1,000,908, forward strand.
ACAGTTTGAGAAACGCTGTGTTAAAAACATACCATGACTGAATGCATATGCAAAGAATCAATGCAGTGAAACTACATAGATGACTGATCAATTAAATTGTAACATTGTATTTTTCCAAACAACATGATGGCCAAGGCTTCTCTACATCCAAGGTTTCTTTCACAGAGCCTGAACTAGGATTTTTGAAATAGGTAATTTTGAAGTGGATTTATTCGTATTTTAATACTTCTCAGTATAGATATTTTACCAAAACATACTCATAACTATTTAAGTTGAGAATAACTCTGAAAATAATATGAATTTTTGAAAAACTCTATTTCATGATCCGTGCAAAAATCTAAGTTATAAATAGGCACATGTTATTAACATAGAAGCATTTTGAGTTAAAGAATAATGTTTTGAAAATATGTCATTCGTTCTGCATTTTTTTTTTTGCGAAGCAATTGTATATAAATAATTTTTAAAGTAATTATATTATTAAAATAATTATATATGCATATTCTAATTCAAATGTGACTCTTAATATAAAAAAATACTCTCTTATACTTTTTTCTCAAAATCACGGTTCCAAACGTAGTGAGATACCTTAAAATAAGTAGTTGACGGAATTTGATTCGAAATAGTTATGCCATTCGAATTTCTACAATATTGAGTTGAGTATGAATTTCAAACTAAGTTTTGATTTTAAGTCCATACAATCTTTAAATTTTTTAATTAGCTTTTAAATCTATGTTTAAATAAATTTCTGTAACTAGAACTATCTCATTCTCATAAAATTATTTCATGTATGCTTAGTAAATAACTAAATTATTCTTGGTATTAAATACTTAGAAAACACATACAGCTGTCCACTGTGTTAAAACCAAAATATGGAAATACTGATTACATGTAATCTAGAGAATGCTTTTTCTTATAGAGTTTACTGTTTTATTACTAAAATAAAATGAAAACAAATTTTAATTCCAATTAATATGCATAGTTATTTTTTTACAGAAATCTTATTTTGAAACTAATATTTTATTTTATAATTTCAAAACCATTCCTTAATATTGAGTTTTTAATAACGATACAATATATTTTCCCCTTTAATTGATAGCACAGAAACACAAAGGTAACGCTGAATGGCCATCAAATGAAGTTTTGATAATGTATGGTTCTATTTTAATTACAGAGACACATTTTTCTTTTCTACAGGTATTCTTTTAACATTTTAAATTTAAAAAAATCCAAAAACTAGTTAGAAATCGATACGATTGATGTTTATTATATGATGTATCTCCCACACATCGGAACCGCATAACATCATTTAGTGTTGCTGCGGCTAGTGACTTTTGCTATAGAACCCCTAACGTAAGCCTACGAAAACATGAAAAACAAAAGACCAAGAATAACTCAATCGTCTACGTTGTGAAGAACAAAGGAAAAAAGAAAATAGGGGAAACGCTGGAAACTAAAGACGAGGTTAAAAAGGAAGAGTATAAATTCCTTTTTATGTGTACACCCTAGGGCGCTAAAACACTATTAAGAAAGATACCCTTACAAAAAGGGATTTTATGATACTCCCTCAGTGAAAAGGACAGGGTTGCGATGATAGGGATTTTCATTAGTTTGTTTATCGTCATATCTTTCTGAAGGATACTTTATCATATTATTAATTTTGGATTGCTCATATAGATATACCTTTTTTCTAGCAAGGTACACTCTCTGTATTCTTGAAAAAAAATTAGGTTTTTATTTTTGAATAGAACCTTAAATATTGTACTGCGTGTGTTCGAAAGTAATTTCTTTTTTTTCCTCGACAGAAGATGGTATTGTGTTTTTTCACACCCAACTCCAAACTTAAGCAATGTAATAATTATATGTTTTGAGAGCTGATATAGCAAGGCTTGCTTGTAAAAAAAAGTCCAATGTTTCTACGTACCATAAAATGCGGCGTATAACGCACACCTTTAACACAAAAAATAAGATCGAAATTTAGGGGGGCGCGTTATACGCCGAGTATAAAAATGAGAGCTTTAAAAAATGAATATTAGAAAAAGTTTAGACTTATACATCAAAATACTGTTTATTTAATATAAATAACATACCTTATATGAACTTTCATTGTTGGATAACATGAAAAGGCATTCTTTTTTGACCATTTTAAGGCGAATAAACGTACACTGTTTCTCGTTACAATTAATCTATTCAAGAGATTTTCTAGGACCCAGTTCACAACACTTTCTTTTAGAATAGGTTATTTCGTTACTCCCCCCTTTACGTAAAGCACATTTTTTTTTGGCATGTTAATTATAGTTATTTCATTTTTCCCCACTCCTTTATGGAGCTTTTGCCAATATCAAACATCCTTGCTGCAGTACGATTTCCATTTCCTTTAGCAAATTGAATCACTTAGATCTTGAAACTGGCATTGTGTTTTGCTTCGTTTACCAGGACCAATCATTATTGCTCGCGGTTTGATATATTCATCCTCTCGAAATCATCTAAAGCGTATTCAATAACATTCAGATTTTTTATAGAAATATTGAATATACTAACTTAAGATCTGTCTTTTAGGGGATCATAGCGTAATCCCACAAAACCTGAACTGAACTGAAGTCTCAGGCTTGTTCTAATTTATTTCAAAATTAATCGTCCGCCTCGTACATCACACGAAAGGGAAAATGGAATCAATGTTTATAGAAAAGCGTGGGAAAAATCCAGCCATGACGCTGATTCGATCTCCCCCCCCCTCCTTCTTGCATTTAAGGATTGTACGAATCTAGAACTATATTATTTTTTCAGATGAAAGTCTGGAATGATTCGTCCAATAAATAATGACTTCAAAACATAAGAAAATTGCACACGTACATTTCAAATTTTTTCGTAAAAAAGGGGGTGCGCATTATACGAGGGGGAGTGCAAGGCAGCATTTTTGGTTATTTTACTATTTTCTATCGCAAAGGTAAAAATGCTGTTCAAATTATAAACAAAAATTAGTCGATGTGTATGGAGAAGATGTACCTTAATGCTGAAACTGGTTAAAAATATTTCGGTTCGGCAATTTTGATGTATAAGATGCATTATATTCTGTAAGGCCAGTTGAAGCTGATAAAACACAATAAAGTCCTGAATTGATGCAAACCGGTGAATAATAACTCGTGTGATCTCTGGGAGATTAAATTTATTGAATCCTACTGTTCATGCCCACTTGATATACGCCTAGATTTAATCTCAAACATGGACATATGGGTTCCTCATGTTCTCCCGGAAGGAAACTTGTGTCTTCGTATTGACCCAATAGAAGCATTAGTATTCATATTCTGACGTAAATTGTAATTAAAGGGGGTTAGATATTTATATATATATATATATATATATATTATATATATATATATCATATATATATCATGTATTATTATTTTTTTCTTTTTTAACCTTTAGCATTACGAGTTAAAAAAAATAGCATTTAGCACAATATAATACTTTTAAGATGTTTGTAGATTTATTATATATATACGTATATATATATATATTGAAGATGTTTGTAGATTTATTATATATATATATATATGGTTTATTAATATATATTTGGTTTATTAATATTAAAACAATACGATGAAAGAACGAATCTCATCAAGAGGATTTTTTATGAAATGAATTCATTTTGCATGATATATTACTAATAAATAACGTTTTTTGAGTATATTTTTGCTAATTTTGTTTAAATGTAGCTTAAAATAGTGTAAATAATTTATATTTAGACGTTTAATACTTAAAAATTACTTTCTGTCATGATTTCTGGTTATTTTATGATAAAAATTTTAATAATTGAAGCAACACTGCCTGATACATTATCATTTCGTTTCAATCGAAGCTTGACGAAATATTGGTAATACAAACAAGTTGGCATCATTTTTGGCGACCAGATTTGGCCAGTTGGTAACCACTTCGGCGGGTTTTTGATCCTTTTTTATGGCTATCATATGGATGCTTCTGAAAATTACTGAAGAAATCTATTATCACGATATCTATGACATAAGCGGATCTTTCAAGAAAAATCCATGCAGCCTATAAATAGATGTTTCTCGCTGAAATTGATACAGTTTTGCTTTGACTGTTGAAGACATAAGCTGCTATGATCTAGCGAGTGCTGGCGAATAATCTGAATCATTATGCATTTGTATTTCTAGACAATGATAGTTGTTTCTGGGCGCTGAAGAAGATCTTAAGATATTTAGAACGAATTTTTCTACTATATCCTGTACTTTACAGATTGTTTATTTACAATAAGTTTTCATCAATCCTGAAAAACTAATCTGCTTTTTGAGACTGATGGCATAAAATCCTCGAACCCCGATCTAAGTAACAATAATTTTTCAGTAACGACGATTACAATTCATGAACAGAATGTTTTAAAGAAGTTTCTGAGCATTTAATTTTAGATAAAAATTCTTGGAATTTTAGTTAAAATTGTTTTGAAACTTTTTTTAAGCTTAGATTCTAAAAAAATCCAACGTTATCTTTTTTTGCGTTTGCTGACATAAACTAATGCTCAAAGAATATATTAAATTCATGATGGTCACATGATAAATCTTGAAGATGAATTTTTAAGATAAATCTTGTTTTATTTCAAGAAATATTAGACAATTTTAGCTAATAAGAAATAATGCGAACGCTTTATTTTTTGTCAAAGTGGATTCCCCAAGTTCCTTTAAGAGAAATTTTGAAAATTTGGTGACTAACACACATATACATGTTTATTCTTTCTTGCATTCCAAGCCTTTTCTTTGTTAATAATGATTTTTTCTATGATTCTCTCCGAGATATTCTTGGAGAGGAAATTTCATTTCAAGTAAATGTAATAATTTAGTAAAACACATGTGTTATGATTATTTTCATTGCATCGCTTGTAAATTGATATATATATATATATATATATAAATTTTACGATGCAGTTTGACGTTAAAAGTATTAGCAGTCGAATAATAAATTTAACTTTTATAAAAGTCCATGAAACAAGGATAAGAATTTTATTTTATTTATGCTACATTTCTCACCTTCAATGACTATTTTACAATCTTTACCTTTTAGTTAATAATTATCCATCGTGATTTTCGTGGAATAATTTTAAAATCCTTAAATTTAAAGATATTTATAAATAAATAAATGTGTATAGAAATTTTTTAGGAGTTATTCTTGTTTCTGCTCTTTTATATAAGTATTAAGTATGAATATAAAACTCATAATATTGTTACGTAGATCCGGATTTGAGGATTTTATGCAAAACAATCACAAATGAAATAAGCAGTTCTTTAAGACCGATGTGAAATTATTATCGAAAATCCAATCCTTTCAATACAGGATTCAGCAGCAATATTCAAAGGGTAATTATCCGAAGGTCTTCACACCTCCGACAGCAATCAAACACAATCACCAGCGTTTAAAAATACACGTACGTAAAGATTATTCACAAACGCAGCCGAGCTAATCGCTGGACAAAACAATCCTCACTACTCGCTGGCTTAATCAAGACTGCTCGCCGTATATGCGGGAATTTATTCAGCCCCGGCGAGCACCTTCTTTTATAGGCGCGATAGAAACTTCCAGAAATATAACCGCTCGTGTCATTGAACGTGACACTAGTGGAGAGATCTACTACTTTCTAGATGATTCCAAAGAGTTCCAAACTCGCCAAGATGGTTGCCAATGACGCCAAAATAGTCGCCAAAGTTGCCCAGTTAGTCGCAAACATGATCTCCAAAAATGATGCCAACTTGGCTCTACCGCCAAGATTTCGCCAAGTTCTCATTGAATCGCCATTATAGCGTAAGGGACAGCATTGCTTGTGAATAGTAAAATTTTAACATGAAATAAATATAACATTGAGTAATATAAATGCATTAAACACTCAAATACAAATTATTTACACTATTTACATCAAAATTCGCAGCACTATTAACTTCTCTCTAAGTAGCTACAATTTATCCCTAGTGAAATCATGGAATATATATATATATATATATATATATATATATATATATATATATATATATATATATATATATATATATATATATATAACGTTAAAGTAAATCTCAATAAAGCTCTCGTATATACGGATTAAATTCAAAAATTATTCTATTGATGACTTATTTCCGAATTTGAATAATTTAATTTTATATTGTGCACTTAAAGTTAATTTGTCTGCAGTTATGATCATATATATATATATATATATATATATATATATATATATATATATATATATATAAATATTTAGTATGATATTTTATTGAATAGATAGAAGATTTCATCCGTTTGGACTATTTCAAACTAAAAATATTATTATAACTGTTAGAGATGCCATCCTTTTTGTGGTGATTAGTGATGCTGACTGTTGTGCTGTTGGGCCTGGGTGCGATTACACCATAAGTCACAAATTACACCATATTTTTGCGGTATGAAAGTAGAGCGAAGCAGCACTAGATTTATTTACTGGAGTGTATTTCTTTCAAGTGTGTTTGATTTTCCTAAGAAATTACTTTATATTTCATGTAAAACTACTTTATATTCATTTTTGGAGTAACTAAATTTGATTCTGAAGACATGTTTAAATACAATTAAATTATTTAATCACCCCACCCTCAGTGGGCAGCGGTAAAACTATCAAGCGTTGACTGGTCTACAGAGATAAAAGGGTTGGGAAGCACTTCTTCACAGTATTACATCATGGATTCTGAGTTATTTTAAGTACTTCATGAATTTCATTTGCCTATTATACACGGAAGAGTGATTGATTTCTGAAAGAACTTTCAACAAAATACAAAAATGTTACACGTTATGATATTGAATTGTACATCCATTTTGTGAACCTCGACAGAAAAAACAGAAAAATTATTTTAAAAAAAGGAATTGTTGCGAAATTTATGATTTTTTTCTGAATTCCAATATATTATTTTAGTATAGTGGATATATTATGTGCTTAAAAAAAGGAATTGTTGCGAAATTTATGATTTTTTTCTGAATTCCAATATATTGGCACTTGTAACGAGTCGGAAAAATGGTTTCTATCGACTTGAACTTCTGAAGGAATTTTAAAGCAAGTATATGCGAAAACACAATTTACTTTGTGCCCTAAGAACTTGCTTAGAATTAAAGATATTCCTGACCATGAAATTTTTTCCCCGTCTGTCAGTTGCAATTGCTCATTCCAATGGAAGCGGTGAAGGATTCGTCAAATATATGTGTACAACCAAGTACCAAAATTAGAATGGTCTTGGCGGAAAAATGTAATGGAATTTAAATCAAAATGCCATTCAAGCCTACCATGTTGCAATAAGTAGATTAATTTTAAGTTCTTATATTTTATTAGAAAATTTGGTTTTCATATAAGAAAGACAAAAATTTTGTTTGGTACAGCTTTCTTTTTCTCTTACGTATTTTGAATAATTTTTTAATGGCACTCTCATTATTTTGTCGGAATAACATTTGTATTTTTTAGAAATGTACGTCATTGATATAGTAACCGTATCACATATAGCCTTATTTCATACTTTGCCTAAACAGTTTTAGTCATTCTATCTAATGCCTAGGCATTCTATACAATGCCTAGGCATTCTATAGAATGCCGGTATTTCATACTTTGCCGGTAGCATATATATATAAGCCAGTAACATCCTCCGTATAAAGGGGATTATTTTAGTATAGTGGATATATTATGTGCTTACGGATTGGAAGGCACCGAGTTGTAATCTCCTCATAACACAGCAATATCTCACACACTCACCATAACTACAGCGTCGCTCGCTCGCCTATCTACCGACTCACTAGCAGGGTAGTGTTTGGCGGTGGTATCTAAAGGGTGTTTTTTTCAGAGGTATAGAACTTTAAATTGCAACAAAACAACGATGTACTATTCGATGGACATGAATTCTTTTTATTCGAAAGATAATCTTGTGGCATTACATTTTAAATATGATTTCTGGCACATGACTGCCACGGCTGGCTCGGATGTAGTCCAATTTGGATGTCCAATTTTCGATGACTTTTTCCAACATTTGTGGCCGTATATCGGCAATAACACGGTGAATGTTGTCTTCCAAATGGTCAAGTGTTTGTGGCTTATCCACATAGACCAATGACTTTACATAGCCTCACAGAAAACAGTCTAGCGGTGATAAATCACAAGATCTTGGAGGCCAACTCACAGGTCCAAAACGTGAAATTAGGCGGTCACCAAACGTGTCTTTCAATAAATTGATTGTGGCACGAGCTGTGTGACATGTTGCGCCGTCTTGTTGGAACCACAGCTCCTGGACATCATGATTGTTCAATTCAGGAATGAAAAAGTTAGTAATCATGGCTCTATACCGATCACCATTGACTGGAACGTTGTGGCCTTCATCGTTTTTGAAGAAATGCGGACCAATGATTCCACCAGCCCATAAAGCGCTCCAAACACAGTCAGTTTTCTGGATGCAACGGTGTTTCGACATACACTTGTGGATTAGCTTCCTCCAAATGCAGCAGTTTTGTTTGTTGACGTAGCCATTTAACCAGAAGTGCGCTTCATCGCTAAACAAAATTCGCTTATGAAAATCGACCATTATTTTCGAAATAAAATTGCACAATTTGAAAGCGTTGTTCAGGCGTGAGTCTGTTCATGATGAATTGCCAAACCAAACTGAGAATAAATCACTTGACAGCTGTTAAATCGGTCGCCATCTTGGAAAGTAATGCCAACTTAAACTTCTATACCTGGAAAAAAAACTCTTTATATAAGCCATTTACAGCCTCCGTACTAAGATGATCATTTCAGTACAGGGTATATGTTATGTGCTTACGAATTGGAAGATACCGAATTCTAATTTCCTTCAGGCTCTTGACCCCCATCCCCCTCAGAATGTTCTCCCTAAAATTCGGGGGAATCATTTTAGGGAGAACACTTTGAGGCCAAAGCCACACGAGTCAAATGACAGTGTCACGTGTATGGGGCTCAAAGCTGCGGCTAACGACAGACGTAAATATAGCCCTTTAGCAGGCCTTGTATCGTGTTACCTTCGATCAAGTGGCATAAGTAGCAACAGTAACAAAATATCTTATTTGTTTAAAATAGATATCGTCCTTTTAATGTCTACGGAATCAATCATTACAATAGTGGAGGCTTGGTCGTTTGGGCACTTTTGGATGCAGAACATACCGCTTTGTCTTAGCAAGAGGCACTGTGTCTACTGTGAGGAATAGGGTTTGGACCCTATGTTTTCCTATTCATGTGTACGGTTGGCCATGATTTTATTTAGATGGATGACAATTTGAGGCACATAGAGCTCATCTGGCCGATGAATTTCTGAAAGGTGAGGATATTCGCTGAATAAATTGGCCAGTTAGATCTCCAGACCTAATACACACAGATCAAGCCTGGGTCGTTCTGGGAGGGCAATTGACACTCGGACCCCCTCCGAGAACCATCTAAGGCAGCGTTTCTGAAAACTGTGGGACGTGAGGACTCTACGAGGGGGGCGCGAGCATATTGAAAAGTCAAAAACAAAAGATTATTTTTAAAAAATTATTAATTTACTGAAAGTAAACAAACAAAACATATTCTGAGAGAATAGATAATAAAATACCCATTTACACTGATATATTACACTTATAAATGTATTAGTGCTATATATTGTATTTTATAATTAATTTAACAATACTAAGATAAGAACAAGTTTCATAATTACCAGTGACCCCCTTGGGATTGTTATATACAAAATTATATACAAAAAAAACTAATCTTGATAATTTGTACGGTTTATAGAGTTAATACCTTAACTTCCGATTAAAAGTTACTAGATTCGATTCACAATGCGAACCATTTTCCACGTAGGTGCACTTATAAAATGTATTAGGCGAGGAGAGGAATAAACAAGCAAAAAAATATTCTGAAATAAGTAAATTCTTCGCAAAAAATGTCGAGGTTTTTATTGCATTCCAAAGCCTTCGAAATAATTATATGGATCGCAGTTCAAAGAAAAGATCGTACTTCGGAAAGGAGTATATACGTCCGGGGAGATTGACGCTTTGACTGAGTGAGGCATTTACATATCACTTAAGACAGTGCTTCTCAAACTTTCAATACTGGCGCCCCCTTTTCGATCACAATTTTTATCGCGCCCCCTTTTCGATCACAATTTTTATCGCGCCCCCCTTATAATTGTAATTATTAATTATGTAATAATAATGTACTGAGTACCATTATGTACCATTAATAATGTACTGAGTGCAATAATAATGCACTTTGACGCTAAAGCTACAATAGGCGATCTTAATTATAAACCATACAAATTAGTAACATAAGTATTAAATTTTGTATACTACTTTTAAGCAAAAAAATAAATTAATTAAGTAATAGGATAATTATTATGTTATTTTTCCTTTCACTAATTTTTAAATTGAACATATTGCAAAATGTGGTGGTTGCTTAGAAGACAAAATATAGATATCTGCTAAATACAGAAAAAGAACTCAGAGGGTCAATTTCTAATCATAAGCATTCCTTATAAAAACTTTGCTTTCCAAGACAAGCTCACGGAAGTCGTTAATACTTATTAAACTTGTTCTTAATTTAGTATTAATTAATTAGTTATAAAGTATTCTGTACAGCACTAATTAATTAAGAGAAAGTTTACTTACCTACTTTCAAGGACTTTTCAATTTTTCTTTGGTAACAAATAAACAGTTTTGCCAGAACTAACGATTTCGAAATCTGTGTGTCCCGCGCGACCACTTCCGGGTTTAAAGTACATTCATTATAATAATATGTATGTTACTGCTAAAAAATTGTGTGAAACGTTTTTCGTTATGCTTTATATATTGAGAATACTTAAAAAAATATGTCTTGGCCAAGTAATCCTTCATAGTGCTTGCTCTTCGTGGTTTTCCAAGCATCATAAAACACTTTTGAATGGAAAAAAGCGCAACAGAGAAACACATAAGAGAGGGGACATAACTAACTGTACCAATAACTTAGAAGGTCAAACAGATTACAGCTATAATGTGCAGTATTTCAAAAATAATGACAGTGATGAATTTTTTATGTTTCTAAATTTTTTCGATTCTGGGTCTGGGATCTGTTTTTTCTCTGAAAGAGTAGTATGTTAGTTTCAAAAAGAAAACGTAATAAAAAAATCTCTCATCATGGGATTACAGCAAATCAAATAAAAGTTTTTTTGTTTGGTTATAGGATCAAAGATAGCTAATTAGGTATTGAAGAAGTTTTTATTTTTGATGACTTAATATCGCGCGCGATTATAAATTATATCAGAGTAAAAGTGCATTTTTTATTATGTCTGAAAGTATTTTGTTTTAATTCATTCCAGTAAACTAATTATTTTTTAAATCTTTTATTTTCGATATGCTCGCGCCCCCAGGGGGCGCGCCTCACAGTTTGAGAAACACTGACTTAAGAGGTTACGGTCGTATATCGTAGTATTGCTATCGAAGTATAGTATTATTGAATTCGATACATTGTTATTGTATGAGGGGGCGCAATGAAAATCATGATAGAAAATTGGGTCACGAATATTGAAACTTTGAGAAGCACTGATCTAAGGCTGGAAAACAGCTTTGTTCAATGAGCGAGAACAATTGTACATGAACTCAAAAACTCCCTTAACTCCAGCATAAAATCACGATGATGTGTAAGAGGGGACCACACCCCTATTAATCCATTTTTTTCGTTCTATTCTGCAATCGTGGTTGCATACCTTCTAATTCGAAACAGTGTTACGTACGAATCTTCGTGTGTATTTTAACCGTTGAATTATTATTTGTTTTGCATTGTATCACCCTTATATACATAGTCATTAAAATTTGTCCGTTAGTTCTATAGATAATCAACAAAATCTAAAAGGTTTTTGATTTTGAACCCCTTTTTCCAGTACATAAAAATAATTATTATGTTCTTAAATATAGATTCTTTAATTTTATTTTAATTTTATTGTTTAAATTTCATTATATGTATTTCAAATGTTAAACAAACATTTAAGGTATTCGACTACGTTCGGAACCGTGATTTCCAAAAGCGCATAAATGGATAATTTCCATGATATTTAGTGTCACTTAGATTAGAATATATGCATAAAATTGCTTTAAGGACATTTTGAAATTTTTTTTTTAATTAAATACAATATTTTAGCAAAAAATTAACTTAGAATAATCTTTCTTCTAAATGTTCTCCTTTTGTGAAAAGTGCTTCCATTATAATAATATTTTGCCTGTATATAGCTCAGATCTATGTTCAGAGGCTCGACTAGAATTTTTGAAATATATAACTTAGAAGTGGGTTTATTCATATTTTACCACAACAGAGGGGAGCAATTTTAAGAAAAAAACGCGAATAATTATTTAAATTGGTAGTAACTCTGAAAATAATATGGATTTTTCAAAACTTTTAGTTGAGCCTCGGTAGAGAAGTCTGAGCTATATACAGGCAAAATATTATTATAATAGAACCATTTTTCTCAAAAGGAGAAACTTTTAAAAAAAGATTATTCTAAGTTTATTTTTTGCCGAAATATTATATTTAAACAATTTTTTTTTGTCAAAATATCCTTAAAACAATTGTATGAATGTATTCTAATATAAGTGACAATAAATATCAGGAAAGTTATCCATTTATGCGCTTTTTAAAATCACGGTTCCGAACGTAGTCGGATATCTTAAAATATTACACGTGCATGCAATGAGGAGGTGTTTTTTCAGCGTGTATAATGCTTTATATTCAATTTTAATTGAGTGATTTCAATTTATGCTGCACTATGATTTAACATGAAAGGTATTCACCTCGGTTTAAAAATTTATTACTAATTATTTCTCACTTTACTTGTAATTATTCTTTTATCCATAAAATATTTCTTTTCCATTAAGGAACATTTTTTTTGCTTTATATTTCGTATTCCTTAAGAATGTGACAAATAATATTTTTAAATTTGCATAGAAAAATATTTGATATCGCTATTAATAGAATTATAAAAAGTATCCTCTACTATACTTTATTTCAAGTAATTTTTATTTTTTAACATAAACAAAGCAAAACAATGTTTTCTTCACAATGCTTTGTCTCCAGAAATAAATATTGAACATGTGAGAATAGATCCGAAAAAGTTCAGTAGAATATTACCTTACCTCTGTCAGTCCAATGTGCGTTAGATCCTGTACTTTGACAGTGAAATTGGTGCGCATTCCTTGTTCATCGAACACTATGCGACCCGTCAGCCCGCGCAATTCCACCTGTCAGAAAAGGAGAAAAAAATGGATTAGGTGAAGAAATATTGGCGAAATATAAAATATTTCCAGTACATACCTCCATATTGTATATTGGAAAAATACTGCCAAATCAAAAAATATTGACAAATCATAACACGTCGCCAAATTTGCTCATGCATGCTCATGTTTGCATTTCTGACTGAACAATTTTATACCTTGGCTGCATATTGTGGCATTTGGCGACGTCTTTTCATACGACGAATTGATCGATGGAATAATACATTAAGTACCAATTTCTCCTTATTTACACAAATATGGCATTTTATATTTGTTATTCTATGGAGAATGTAAAAAATTATGTTTTTTAAGATGTCTCAGGGTGTTAAATTTCTCTAGAGATCTGAAAAAATAAGCAATTTTCAAACAGGTATAATTCTTTTAAATTTAAATTAAATAACTCGAATCTTTACACATTATTTATAAAGGAATGGGGCGTCAGAAAAGTATAAAATGTTTAAAATATAATCATAATTTTAAAAATTATAAGCATATGAAAATAAGAAACTTTTTCTATAAGAAATATTTATTAAGTTTTACATCGCGCATGCTATTTTCTAAAATGGTAGCTTTAATTACTATAAGTTGATTAATAAAAGTGAAATGTATTCTTATTACACTGCAGCTATTTTTATATAAATAGAATAATAACTTACATATTTTAATTAATGAAAAAAAATACATTTTTAAAAAATATTTTAAAAAGTACAATATTTTACAAATATTTTGAAATGCAAAAGATATATAATACTAAAATTAGGCAGGGTTTAACGAGTATGATGAATTTTATAATTCTATAATGTTTTATACATCAGAGGGGCTATTTTAGAAAATAGCGTGCGCAACTCAAGAAATACTTAATATTTATCATAGAATTTTCATATGCTTATGATTTTTAAAATTATTATTATATTTTAAATATTTTATACTTTTCGGAAGTCCCATTCTTTTATAAATAATGTGTAAAAAATTCGAATCATTTAATTTAAATTTAAAAGAATTATACCTGTTTGAAAATTTTTATATTTTCAGACCTCTAGAAAAAATTTAACAGTTTCACTGAACTGAAGCACATTACACTGCCATAATTCATTGCTATTAATTACTACGTGCTTATAAACAACATAGTTAACGATATACATAATTTAAAGTAAAGATAGGTACCTTTTTCCTGCATAATCTACTGATAGTATAGCAAAAGACAATATTCTATCATAAGCAACTAACGAGGTAACTTTTGGGATTTAGAAGGATAAAATAAGTTAAAGAACTAAAAACAGATTAAATAAGTTTTAAAAGTTGAAGTCATTTAGTAAATGTCGCGATACCACCATAAAAATTTGCACAATAAAGCTTGAGAATGAAATAAAGTTTGGTTTAGATTAAAAAAACGCTTGTATTCAAAAACAAATCATAAACATTAATAAGACAGGACGTAAGCGTGGCTTCAACGAACTATCACCTGCTTAACTACACTGCTCAAAACAATTAGGGGAGCAAGCAAAAAAGTGAAGAAAACCGTGTGAGACAGCCACGTATTGGCATACAATGCATAGTACACGCGTATCAATGCGCAATACAGAAAAAAGGCGTAAAAAATTTGGAATTAAGCTTTAATTCTTTGAAAATATGGAAAAAACATGAAAAGATGATTTAGGGCATCAATTTGGTTACATGTAAACGATAAAAAAGGTACTGTTTAGGCATGATGCATGAGTTTTAATAGGGCGTGTGGTCTCCTCGAACAGCTAAGACTGCTGCACATCTGTTTTCCATGGACGCGATGGGGTTATCGATCAGACTTTGGGGAATACTGTTCCACTCCTCAAGAAGTGCAATCTCCAAGTCTCGGACAGTAGCAGGCGGCCTTGGTCGCGCAGCAATGCGTCGTCCGAGTATGTCCCAAACATGCTCGATTGGATCCAGGTCAGGAGAGCACGCTGGCCATTCCATACGCTGTATTGTTTCAGCTTCAAGCATGTTCTCCACCAGACGAGCTCTATGCGGTCGGGCATTATCATCCTGGAAAACAAAGGAATCTCCAATGGCTCCAGCGTAAGGGATGACATGAGGTCAAAGTATCTCGTCTGCATACCTTCGGCCCGTCAAAGTGCCATTCCGAATGATATGCAGGTCCGTAAGTCCGCCTATGCTGATTCCACCCCATACCATCCAACCAGTTCTTCTGTATTGTGACCTTTCACGAACGAATGTGGAGGTTATTTCGAGTGCCCCTGTCCCTCCATACAAGAACACGTCGGGTGTCACACTCTAGACTGAATCGGGACTCGTCTGTAAACAGCACTTGGCTCCAATCATGTTGCTCCCAATCTCGAT
This sequence comes from Trichonephila clavipes, assembly GCA_019973935.1. NCBI lineage: Eukaryota > Metazoa > Arthropoda > Arachnida > Araneae > Nephilidae > Trichonephila > Trichonephila clavipes. The sequence goes on from BMAU01018444.1 coordinate 1,016,538, forward strand.
GTTCAGCAGCCCACCTTCTTTCGGGCCACACGGTGGCGTGGGGTCAACGGAATGCAGACCATTGGCCTACGTGCATAGATCCCCACTCATGAAGCCGATATGTACCGTTTGGCTGAACACCCTTCGTCCTGTGGCCAAGAGCAACTGTCCTTTGCAGCTGCGTAGCATTCTCCTGTTCTGTTTCAACGGGCTGTTAACTGTATATACCGGTCATCAGTTGATGTAGTGGCGCGTGGCCGACCTGACCCCTGGTCGACGTCTAACATTTCCTGTTTCTTGAATCGATTCCACAGCCTTGCAACAACACTTCTGGCGACTCCAACAGCGTCCGCGACACTACGTTGTGTTTGCCCGGATTCCAGTCTGCCTATAACACGCCATGCCATGGATTCCGGTAAATCAAGTTGCTGAGACATTCTCAAGTAACCTTGTCTAAAAAAAAAAAAAAAAAAAAAAATACTGCGCAATCGAATTTCACAGTTACGGCAATAAAACAGACGTTTCTGCAACATCCCGATTTCAGCCCTTATCTCCTTTTTCTGGTTTTTGACATCATGAACTTTGATTTGCATATAAAGTTTTCTTCTTCCGTTTCCTGGTAGGCTTTACATTATGGATGATTCATTTTATGTTACTTATTGGTATACATCTTTGCTTACTTTTGTTAAAATCATGTGCTCCCCTAATTGTTTTGAGCAGTGTACATGCTTAAAACTGACAATGGAAGAGTACTTGAACCAGTGACGGATAGGGCTCGAGAGAGTTTTTCTGCCATGGATGATTTCATTGACAATCAGCTAGTGCTTGAGCTCCGCGCATGCGCAGAACTACAGCAATTAAAGCAAGGATCCATCCCACTTTTTAATTTTTCTTGTTATGTCAAAACAATAGTACAAAACCTACTATAGAACAAAATGATAACTTCAACAATGAGCTTATAAATCTAATAACAGAATAAATAGAATGCAAGTTTATAAACCACAGTAAATAGCAAGCAAACGTGAAACATAAACATAAAACACAAAATATAATGTGGTATTCCAAGCAGAATCAATATTAACAGATGATTAGAACCATTGAATTTTTCATTTTTGAAGCAAATATTGATACGAAAGCACACTTGCGTCTAACAGAAGTGTAATTAATAACGAAACAGTTAGGACAATGGTCTGAATAAGATATAATTATTTATTTTATAAACAAGTGAATTGTGTGCTATAATTACATTTAAATACACAAAATTAGAAAGGCGTAAATATGAGCAGTTTATTCTGAAATTATTTGAGCTTCTAAAACAGTTTAGTTTCTAAAACTTTTCCCTGTTCAGTTTGAGCTCGCACATTGCATTCTAGACGTAAGTGAAACAGTTGAATAGCATTCGGTGGCATTGATTAGATGTCCAGTCAAATACTCTGACAATTTCCGTCTATCATTAGCACTAAATCTAATCAACTGGTTCGATGCTAGATATAGTTAGTGTCACACACAATTGTCATGAAGACGCCTTTCAAATAGGGGATTGTAGTTCTTTATCATCATAATTATAAGTGAGTAGCTCATAATAATTATTTTGTATGACAGATGAGTTGAATGAATTTTAATATTCAAAATTGGTCAGTTCGTAACATAGCAACGATATTTATTTCGTTACTTAAGGTATCAGACAATGTTTGGAATCATGATTTTGAAAATGCGTATAAATGAATAAATTTTTTGATATTTAATGAATTACAAGTATAACGTTACAAACCTGAATTACGATACACATATAAAATTTTTTAAGAATATTACTACAATAAAAAATATTTAAATGCAATTTTTTGGTAAAAAATGAGGAAAGAATGGTTTATTTTCAAAACATTCTCCTCTTATGCTTCTATAATAATAATTTTCTTATATATATCTGTAGATAAGACTAGTCTTTTTTACTGAGCCTGAACTGAAATTTTTGAAAACTTCACATTATTTTCAGAGTTACGATCAATTAAAGTTATAACCGATGTTAGTTAAAATTTCTCTATTTTCATGTATTAAAATACGAATAAATCCACTTCTAAATAAAATATTTCAAAAATTCTAGTTTAGACTCTGCTTAGAAATCTTAGCTATATGTAGCAAAAAATTATTAGCAAACTATTATTATAATAGATACATTTTATACAAAAGGAGACTGTTTTAAAAAGAAGTTGTTCTTTCTTCGTTTTTTGCCCTAAAATTGCATTTAAATATCTCAAGACACTTTTATATGAATTTACTAATTTATATATATATATATAGATGATAGTAAATGTAAAAAAATAATATATTCATTTAAATGATTTTTCAAAACCGCGTTCCGAACGTATTCGGGCATTTTAACTGAGGACTTACTTCGTTACCTATCATTTGTAAATTAGAATGCAATGATTTTTTTTTGTTCCATTAAACTATGATTCAAAATTAATTTCATTAATTGTTACTACAAGTAAGTTTATATAAATTTTATTGAGTAAAATCGATTTAAAACAAAAACTACTAAAAATAGCATTTTTGTTGGTTTCTTTTAGCAGACATACTTCTATGCTCCATAAATGTTCGATAGAAGAAATAGAATTTTTTAAGGAAATTTATTCTGGTTAATGAATTTTAAATTATTAACCGGGAGTTTGTTAAATCGAAATATATTCACATTTAATTAGGATTTTTCTATTAAAAAAAAGGTAATATTTCTAAAAAAATATCTACTTTTGAATTCACTGATTCATGATAAACATGTTTTGAAATACTTCGTATTAAACTTTTCAATCATTTGCTTATATGTGATAATATTCTGAATTACAATTAAAACACTATAACGGTAACGTATTACACATAAAAATCTAACTTTGAGAATTGTTGATGATATAATTCCGTCAAAAGTTAGTCCATATTTTTTAAATTTGGTGTTAACAATCGGAAATTTAAATGTTTTTCAAAGAAAATAAGTGGCAAATATAATCTCAATATAGTTATAAAGAAGGTCATTCGCCCTTTATGGAAACGATTGTGTTAATCTTTTTCTCGTTTTTATTTTAAGCTAAAACTTAGGCAACTTCAGAATAATCATCTGCTAAGGGTTTTTTTATTGGAATTTAAAATAAAAGCCACATTTTTTTAAAAAAATGGTTTCTAAAAATCATATATGACTCGAAGGTTACGTAATTACGCTTTCCAAAGAGAAATTTTCGAATCAACGGATTAAAAATCGGTGTGAAAATCCCGATTATTGCATTTCAATCAAATGTATCTATAATATATTAAATTTGAAAAACAAGCGTCTAGTAGAAAGTAAAAATAAAAATGTGACCACTAAAATTCATCCTCAGACTTTTCAAATGCAAGGAACTATCAAGAAAGTGATGTCTAATCCTAAAAGAAAATCAGCTGACTGAAAGATCCAGTGCTTTGAAACTAGGCATGTTTAACCTAAAGTTTTTCTCTATTTTTAAACAAACTTTTTAACCTCTTCTATTCTTAGATTTATGGAAAGTTTACGGACTGATAGGGTCAGTTTAGTCTTAGATAGCCCAAGTAAAATTAGAAACAACAACATGTATGTTTATTCAAATCCCTTCAATTATTCAAAGTATGTGGCATCAATTTATTTTATAAATGTTGTACGAATTTTATCTCCTTTCATGAAATTATATATATTGTTTTTTTTAAAAAAATGTCTACTTAGTAGATATTATTTTTCGCGAAATACTTACTAAACATACTCAATTCTCGTGACACATGCATATAAATTTTTAAAATTTCAATTTTTCTGACAGTTAAAATATATTTGGCACATTTTGAGGGCCTTTCAGGTGCTTTGGATAGCCGGGTTTAAGAAGTGTAATACAAAAAAAAAAAAAAAGATGCAAACTGTTTTTTTCAAGCTTCAATCAACATATACTAAGATATAGGTTTACTAAATACTCGTATTTGGAGAAAAAATGTAGTAATTATACATATTATACCGTAGACTAATTTTGCCAAGCAGAAAGACATCGCCAATTCAAAAAATGTCATAACTGTTATTACTGTATTCGAACGTTCACAGTAACGGTTTCCACTACTAGGTGTAAATCGGAACATTTGGTGATGTCTTTTAACCCCTTAACTGCTGATTAAAAGTTACGTGATTCACTCCCCCAATGCCATCACTTTTCAGTTATGCACGCTTATGCGGTGTTTTGGGGAAAAAAGGCCCAAACATGTAAATTTTTCTCTGAAATAACTAACTCCTTCTCAAACATTGCCAAGGTAATTTATTTCATTCTAAACACTTCGGAATTGGTTTACTGATAGGAGCCCAAAGAAAAGAATCGTATTTGGTAAATACTTGGAAAAACGTCCAGGGCACTTAACGCACCGGTTGAGCGAAATTGATTTACACGGCGGTGGCAGTTAAAAGGTGAATTTAATAAAATAGATCGATGGTATAGTACTTAAGAGCAAAAATATCGATGAGGATATATTTCAATTATTTTTTATATCTATCATCACATATTAAAAAAAATAATAATACAGAGAAGGGATGGAAGGGAAGGAAGAGAATAGGCAACTTACTCCTCTCATGTGGTTTGCAAGTGTGGGTCCAAATGACCACTGTTTCTCGGTGGCACACGAGATGGGTTTGATCTGCAAGCGCTGACCTTTCTCAAGTGTGTTCAATGCTGTCGCGAACGTCCATACCGCGTCGTACATCAAGGCCACGTCTGTCTGGAGAACCAATACAGCATTATTTTTTAAAGCAATAAGTTAATTAAGAAATATAGGATTTTAAAAAAGCTTACTAGGATTGATGCTTAGGGATAAATTCCGATTTCTTAAGATTTCAGAATTAGTTGTATTTATTATGAGCAAAAGTACAAGTTAGGATAAACAATATGTGCTTAGTTTTATTATCAATGTTATGTTAACTTATGTTCCAGTGGTCTACATTGAGCTATAAATACAAGAAAATGTAAAAAATTACACTAGTGTTTTTTATTCACTAAAATAAATAGTTTAAATAAGTGAAAGAAATTTTTCGAAAAAAATTTTTTTTCCTGAAAGAAAACGAGAGAAACAGCACTTTTATTAAAAAAATAATAAAATATAAATACAATAGATCTATGCTTTGAATTTTTATTTTATTTTTCCTTTATTTGTACCTTATCTTTTTGTTATTTTCTTACTTTTTTTTTCTTTACGTATTTCTCTGAATTTTAGTTTCTATAGAAACCCCTAAATTGATAAAAATTACTTAGGACACTATAGCAAAAAATATTCAAAATATGTAACAAACACATGCATAATGTTTAATTTTTTTGTGTGAACATATCTTTATTTTCTATACGTTATTTCCTTTTAAGCCATATATAAATATTTGTTGAAAAAGAGCATAAATAACAAATGCAAAATATTTCCTGATGTTATTTTTTCCAAAGGTATATATATAATTTTTGCAGAGTAAAAGAAGTAAAAATAATTTTGTTTCCTCTCTCAAAAAGTTATAAAATAAAGAAATCCCTAAAAAGGGAAAAAATTAAAATATTTCCTATTAGGAAAAATATAAATCGCACCCTTTTTATTCCGACTTGTATGATATTACAGCTGGTTTCACGAAACATAATTTTTAAAGAAATTTAATTTTTCTTTTAATGATGCACAATTATGTTAATGGCTGCAATTATAGAGCAAAAAATATATTTCATTTCTTTTTTTATGCAGTTTAAATATGTACTGTTAGCTTTTGTTTTATTTCATTAATATTATAAATGTTAATTGATTTGTCTTTTTTTAAAAATCAATGCTTACCATTTAAGGCATATAAGACGACTAACATAATCATGATTTAAATGAGTGTACATTCTAGTACAACAGATAATATCCCATAATAAAGCAATTTTCAGTTTTTGCAATATTTTTTGTATTCACTACTTTTTAAAACCATTGATAATATAAAATTGAAAAATTACTAAAACTAAGGAATTGAGGATTTGTACAGCTACAAAATTTGGATTTTTTTTTTCGCATAACAGATTTTTCTGCACAAAAATACTTACCGTGAAGTTCTGTCAGAGAGCATGCAAGATTTATGAAAACAAAAAATATAAACATCCATTGTACAGTACACACAAATAATAACTTTGCTAACTACAAAACTGACAAATTTTGCATTCATCTAACATCATGCTCAAACATTCAAATTTCAACGCTCAGTGGTTTGTTCGATGCTAACTGGCGAAAAATGTGTATTTCATGTACAATATGATTCTTGCTGCTAATAAATCTGAATCTTCGAATTTAAATACAGAAAAATCTTTTAATAGCTTTTAAATAAATCATTCAAATTAACATGATAATAGAAAATACACGAAACCCTTACTACATTTTTTTTATTTTCAGTAAATATAGAAATTTCATTTCTGTAACGCAACATATTTATTCAAATTTCTTTCCAATCAAATGAGTATGGCATTAAATATATTTCAGTTCAATGTAACATTACAAATATTATTTTTCTTCGTTGGTATATGGTTGTTTTTTAAAAAAGAATGAGATGATAAATTTTAACATAAACAAGCAATGTAATTTTTTAACGTCGATTCCTAATTTGTTAGAAAAACTTACTGGCGCCATCTGCTGCAGCTAGTTGTAACTACGATAGAAAAAACGCAGAATAAAATTAAAATTGAAAAATAAAATTTAACTGATGCATTAAAATTTGAAAAAAACTGTGTAACCCTCAAGTGCCACCCACTACAAATTTAAAAATATTTATTTGAATTTGAATTAATAGAAAGTATTTTATTAACGATTGAAACTTTGAACAAATTGGAACAGTTATCTGCTGGCCAATGTTTTGGTTGCTTAAGCAATAGGCTAAATTGATACTAAAAATTTTAAATTGAGTAATGTAAGCATGAGCAACGATGTGTTCCTAAATATATGGGTTTAATAAAATTTGTATTTCTCATTTGAATCGATATAAAAATAAATCCATTCATAATTAAATATTGCACAATATTACACTTGTGGTTAGTGACATTCACTGCTATGCCAAAGGGCCTGAGTTCGAATCCCAGGAAAGGTTTGTCTTTTGGATAGTCAAGAGCCCTTTCGACATGCGCTTGTAGGGCATGGGGGTGGAAGATTCTCATGCCAACCTTTGGGAGAGTGAAAGTGTACTGCCATCTTTATGGTACCCCAAGATGGGGATAACAACAGACGTAATTTAGCCTCCCCCCTTTCACGATGAACTTCATGGAGGGATAAATTTCATGTTACTGTCGATAGCGTGGAATAAGTAACAAAACATATTATTCTTAAAAATATTTATATACACTCAGGAACATTGAAAATAGCGACCCAAGAAGGAAGCTAAGTACAATCGCGAAACTTTGCAAATAAGTACAGCGTAATGTGATATCTAAATGATCCAAATTTTGTGCTAATACTCATGCCCATACACGCCGAGGTGGCGCTACAATCAGGAAGACGGTGCTATATAAGCCAGCGCAAATTCGAAGATTCATAAACGTGACGATTAACCGCCGATTGTAGGAAGACTTTGGTAAAAGAAACATGCCAGGTAAACTTGCTAAACGACATTTCTCACAGTTAAGCGAGTTTGAGAGAGGCCTGATCATCGGGATGAAACCTGCAGGCTGGTCGAAGCACCGTGTTGCTGGCCAGATGGATCGTTCGGAGTGTGCCGTTAGAAATTGTTGGGAGCAGTGGACACGAGAAGGTACCCACGTGCGGAAAACCGGGTCTGGCGCGACAAGGAAGACCACGATGAGAGAGGATCGAATGATCGTGTGGCAAGCACTTGTGGCCCCCACAGTGACTCGTTCAACGATACGAGCAGACGTAGGCGTAGCAATTGTTCCACAAACAATTTCCAGACACCTCGCAGAAGCAAATCTTAAATCCAAGCGCCCTTTCCGTGCACTCCCTTTAACACCGTAACATCGGCAACTGCGTCTACAGTGGTGCCAAGCCAGATCAATGTGGAACGTCAGAGATAGGCAAAGGTTTGTGTTTAGTGATGAATCCCGGTTTGTTTTGGGGACAAATGATAACCGTGTACGGGTGTGGAGGCGCCCTGGTGAGGGGTACAATTCCTCCCACACTGTTCTACGTCACACTGCCCGCACAGCTGGTGTAAAAGTTTGGGGGGCCATGGCCCATGATAGCCGGTCCACTTTAATTGTGATGCGTGGAACCTTAACGAGCCAACATTACATTAATGATATTCTTCGACCTCATGTAGGACCTTTCCTAAACGGTCTCCCAGGGGCAATTTCCCAGCAAGATAATGCTCGTCCGCATACTGCAAGAGTTGCTCAAGACTTCCTACGTCATTTTCAGTCTCATCCATGGCCAGCCCGCTCCCTCGATTTGTCCCCTGTAGTGCACGTGTGGGATCAGCTAAAACGGCAAATGCCATCGTGTCACTCTGTACATGATTTAGAGTTGGCTGTTGAAGATTGGTCGGCCCATCTGCCTCAGGACAACATAAGGTGTCTAATCAACTCAATGCCAGACCGTGTGGCAGCATGTATTGCAGCTGGAGGTGGTCCAACGCGCTATTGAAGTTGCGCAGTATTTGTGTCGTTGCACACCCTGTATCCGTTTAGATGTCTCGTTTTTGAGATCAGAAAAAAGGTGCAAAAAAAATTTGAAGCTTTAATTCTTTGAAAATATGGAAAAAAACATGAAAAGATGATTTGCAACAATTTGGTTACATGTAAACGATAAAAAAGGCTGTTTAGACTTTCATCTGTGTCATTATGTGTATTAAATTTCATTTCAATCAGATGCTTTCTTCTTGGGTCGCTATTTTCAATGTTCCTGAGCGTATTTAATCTAAAAATGTAACGAATGGCAAAAAAGGCGGACAATAGTGCGGCTTCTCTTGGCCGTGTGGGCACTTAACCAGTCAGCCTGCCAGCTCGGTGAAGAAAGTAGTTGCCAATGTCCGTGCGCGAAAGCCTCTCGTTATTTATATAGTATTAACTGTTTTTTGATGTAATTGTAACTATGTTCAATTGGATTTATTTTTAATTTAAAAAATGAGATATTAAAATTATTGGAGCTAACCGTCGTAGCAATTCTTGAGTGCAGGTTATAAAAGCAATTAAATACTTAATTTTTTTTAATAAAAGTAAAAACATTCAATTGATTGTTCATTAGTTGATCGCATTCGAAAAATAAATTAATACTTATTCGATGGGCAGAGATGCCCAAATAATGAACATATTTTTAAATTAAAAATTTTAACCACTAGAGCGTTGAATGCAAGTACACTAATACTGGCTACGCAGAACAAGCAAGACCCACAGATATAATAACAGCACAAAATTATATTGGCATTTCAAATAATACTCAATCAGAAAAAGAAATATGGATAAATTCAAATCATTTCAATGAATCGCGTTACATAAAATTAAAAGAAAGTACACGACACACACGCACACTTGCACAACAAGCATCATTCATGCAGAGGGGAAATTTAACAAAAACATGTCAATAGCTGATAATAAAATAAACTATACATATAAATACACAATTTTCATTAAAAAAATATGTGCACATATATTTAAGGGCTCACAAAACCTTAACAGCTATCCGCGTACACTCGAAAATAACATTCTTCTTCAAACCAATATAACTTAACAACAAAACAAAACAATAATTTGAAATTTTTACCACATGATAACCAAATATAATTTCAATATTTCCGAAAGTTTCAGAAAATTTGAGAAAAAATTTGAAAAGTTATAAAGAAATAAAGATTGGACAATTTTTCAAAAATATGAAAATTAGTATTTTACACCACGCATGATTCTTAAGTACAAATTGGATCAAAATTTACAAAATTAATTTTACTTGGTATAAAACTGCTCACTTTTGAAGTTATACTTACTTTTAAGAAATTTAGAGGAAAATAGATATTTTTTAAGTACAATTATATCGAAACTTTTAAAATTTTAAGAAAAAAATAAATTCAAATTCAAATAAAAAAAATTCTATTAATTTTTTTCTGAGAATTGATGTATAAGTTTTGAAGAGTCTTTATTTGAACATGTGTATTAAATTTCAAATTGATATCATAAATAATTTTTGATAAATCCTGTGCGGAACCTAAAATGTTTTGTTTCGCGAAAAATGAAGTTAAAAGATAAGAAAGAGATAGGGTTTTTATTATAAAATTTCTCTACTTATTTCTCAATAACTTCTGAAGTGTTTCACAGTATCAACACAATTTTGGTACCAAAATACTCAGAAATAGTAAGTCTTTAACATATATATATATATTTTAAAAATTGAAAAATTTGCAATTTAAGTGTCATGTGAGGCCTTAGCAAATTCAAATTTGTCACCTTAAATTGCAATTACAAAAAAATATACCATCCGTAATTAGTGACCGTATTTACTCTAATAAAAGCCTCCATCGGTTCTAAGCCTCATTATTTTGAATACATTTTTGAGAAAAAATGAGTAAAATGGTGTAAAGGGTTCATCGATATACGAGGCTAATTTTTAAAAAAGTTTTAAATTATAAATAATAATAAGTTAAAAATTCATTTATTTTACCAACATTAAAATCTTTCCAATACATACATGGGCCTAAAATTACTCTAACCATCAGTGTCATGTTCCGAAAGTGATTCGTCATTCCATTCCTCTCAGCTGGCCTCGGAATTGATGCGGGCTTCGCGATTATCCTAAACAGTGTAGTTTTCCGTGCCACCCAATACGTTTGTTATACAACGTTTTTTAAAAAGAATGTATCAAATTTTCTTTGGTAACTTTTTCTCCTGGCAACATTTATCTATTCTTCAGTTTTCGAAGCACTTGCCCTTCATGAATGGCTTCTTTTCACATACATTGCAGCATTTGTATTGTACCTGCAATGTTTAAGATCAAACGTACTGCACAAATTGAGCAACACTATCATCTACTTGAGTATATCTTACTTTTTTTTGATTCACTGAAAGAATGTTGAACATTTACAAGCAAAAATCATATTTTGTTAACGCCATCAATGTATATTTGATTCATCCGCTTCAAATTTTTAATGGCAGCTGCATTCATTTCCTTCCTTTTCGTACTTGCGTCAAAGTGAACTCGTCTTGATGTCTATAACGATTGTTTAGTATCATACCTCTGATATCCAGGTGATCCAACGGAACCACATAGAAAAAATCCTTAATACGAGCACATAACGAGGTTTAAGACAGACAGTATACTAAAGATAAACTGTGGAAGGGATAAGCCATCTCTACGAGTGACCACATTGGACAGTTACATTTTTCCTTTGAAAGAGGTAGAACCTCAATTTCTCAACCAGGCAATAAATGGTTTGTCTTCGATTCTTAGCCGCATCTGATTTTCAATAGCTCCAATACTGAAAAAATAGTGCCGCTTAAATTTGAGTAATCAAGATATTATCAAATTTATTATTTACATATCACTTACATATTTACCGCATGTATTATCCATTTTCACCAGCTGCCATTAAATAATGATTTCTTAAAAACCCATGTATATTCCAACCTATAAATTAATCTTCAGTAATCGATTAAATTAAAGGATAATGTAGGAAACATCTGGTCTGGATGTAAAATTGAGTAAATGGCTTTTAAATGATAATTCAATTTTGCATGTTTTAATGAGTTTTTCTAAATGCAAATTATAGTTGATAGAATACCAAGGTTAGTCTTAAACATAATTTTTATTGCATTAGACGTTATTTTCTGTTCAGAATTTCAACGTTTTATGCATGATTTTCCGTAAAACGATAGTTTAAACAGCAATTATTTGTACCAGTGTCTTACGAGTTAGGTGGTTAATGATCAACATAGTTATTGTGGTCTTACTCAATTGAGTATCGCGAAACATATAGTTACTAGTTTTATTTGTTGGAGTTCTGCTCTTGGTTACATTTTTAAGGCTCATCAATAAATTTATTTCGGAAATCTATTTATTTTGATATATTTGCTAAGATCATTCAAACAATTTGTTTTAAATACAGTTTGTTTATTTTTTGTAGAAAAGTAAAAAAGTTTTTCACGAAGCTTCAATTAGCTTAGAACACGTTCTGGTTCATGACCTGTTCGTTGTTCCTGAAAAAGTCTGGTGTAAAATTAATTTTAGGTGGATTCAGATATTCTCTGTGATTATTATTCTAAAAATCAACTAGAAAAAGTTTTATAATAAATGTTTCTATTCTTAAATTTATTTTTTAAGTCTCATTTAGGTATCAGTGTTTGAATTCGGAATTTCATAAAGTACATTCTTATATTCATTTTAAAAAAATCTATTTAGGAAATTTGTGTCACCAATGTTTCAAAATAAGTACTAGTATTTAATAAATATTTAACAAGAAGGGTGAAATAAATATTTATAATTAATAAAAAACTTACAATAATAATTATTTCAGAATTTTCCTGAGAATTATTTTTCAATTACTCAGTTAGTAGAGCGGGGTTTATTATATTAGCAAAATGCCATTTCACAAACATATATAAGCTACTTTAAATCAAAACATTCATTTTATACTTACATTATATCTACTCCAAAGAAAATGTACATATGTTAAAATTTATAGTAATAAACTTAAAAACGTTCCAAAATTTAACCAATTTCAATTTTTATATGAAGAAGGCACTTAATAAACAGTCATGTTACTCAATAGCCATTAAGGTATCCGACTACGCTCGGAACCGCGATTTTGCAAAAGCATGTAAATGGATAATATTTATGATATTTAGTGCCAGTTAGATTAGAAAATGTATATAAAATTGTTTTAAGAATAGTAGTACAATAAAAAATTATTTAAGTACAATATTTTGACAAAAAATGAACATAGAATGACCCATTTTCAAAATAGTCTCCTTTTGTGAAAAATGCTTCTATTATAATAATATTTTGCCTGTCTATAGCTGAGACCTCTTTAAAGAGGCTCAACTAGAATTTTTGAAATACATAACTTAGAAGTGGGTTTATCCATGTTTTACGACAACAGAGGGGATAAATTTTAAGAAAAAAAAAAAACGCCGATAATTATTTCAATGGGTTGTAACTCTGAAAGTAAAGTGAATTTTTCAAAAAATCATAGTTGAGCCTCTGTACAAAGGTCTGAGCTATATACAGGCAAAATATTATTATAATAGAAGTATTTTTCACAAAAGGAGAAAATTTTGAATAAAAGTTATTCTAAGTTATTTTTTTTGCCGAAATATTGTATTTAAATAAATTTTTTGTCAAAATGTCCTTAAAACAATTTTATACATGTATTCTAATCAAAGTGACACTATATATCATGAAAATTATCCATTTATGCACTTTTTTAAAATCACGGTTCCGAACGTAGTCGGATACCTTAAATTCAATTGATTAAGTCAATAAGTGTTACATGATGATACATAACTTCAGGAAATCTCAGTCGATATCAGGCAGGTAGATGCAACCTACCTTGGCGTAAGGTGCTTGTTCACTGTCTAAGGATTTTCCAGTCGCGTAACTGGATTTCCAATCTTGAACAATCTCCTGATATTCAGGGGATTGATTTACAATACGAAAGCCGGTGATATTAGTGCCTATATATTGAAAATCTTCAAGATTCACAGTGTGCACGTCCTGAAAGAACAAAGGAAGAATCAAAATATAGAAACTGATTATGTTGCTTCTACTCACTAAATATTTATTACCTTTTTGAACAATTTAAGTAATACGAGTACTTACAAATAATATTGTTACATTTTTTGTCTAAACTAGTGTAAATAATTTGTATTTGGATGTGTTAACATTTTTATATTACTCTATGTTATATTGATTTTATGTCTAAATAGTAATATTCGTAAGCAACGCCGTTACTTAGGTTATCAGGGTGATTAAATGGGAACTTGGCAAAATCTTGGCGATATAGCCAAGTTGGCATTATTTTTGGTGATCAAATTGGTGACTATATTGGTGACCCTTTTTGGCACGTTCTGGACCCTATGTATTCTTCTGGAAATTAGTGGAGAAATAGACTAATTTCACGACCTATGACGCAAGCGGATCTTTCTCGATGAATCAGCAAAGGCTATAAACGGGGAGACGCTCGCGGAACTGAGTTAGTATTGTTTTGACTAGAGATTAGTATCTTTACCTAGACCGTGAAACGTCAATTAGCGATTAGCTCCGCTGTTGAGCAGGACGAGCGGTGTTATATTTATTTTATGTTAAAATAATAATATTCGCAAGCAACGCCATTACTTAGGGTATCAGGGCAATTCAGTGCGAACTTGGCAAAATCTTGGCGATATAGTTAAGTTGGCATGATTTTTTGGTGATCAAATTGGCGACTTGGCCTGGCCATATTGGTGACCCAGAAAAAAAGGAGTTGGAGCGTTCGGGACCCTATGGATTCTTCTGTGAAATTAGTGGAGAAATAGACTAATTTCACGACCTATGACGCAAGCGGATCGTTTCTCGATGAATCAGCAAAGGCTATAAACGGGAGACGCTCGCGGAACTGAGTTAGTATTGTTTTGACTAGAGATTAGTATCTTTACAGTTAACAGACCGTGAAACGTCAATTAGCGATTAGCTCCGCTGTTGAGCAGGACGAGCGGTGTTATATTTATTTTATGTTAAAATAATAATATTCGCAAGCAACGCCATTACTTAGGGTTTCAGGGCAATTCAGTGCGAACTTGGCAAAATCTTGGCGATATGATTAAGTTGGCATCATTTTTGGTGATCAAATTGGCGACTTACGGCCATATTGGTGACCCTTTGGCGCGTTCGGGACCCCATGGATTCTTCTGGAAATTAGTGGAGAAATAGACTAATTTCACGACCTATGACGCAAGCGGATCTTTCTCGATGAATCAGCAAAGGCTATAAACGGGGAGACGCTCGCGGAACTGAGTTAGTATTGTTTTGACTAGAGATTAGTATCTTTACCTAGACCGTGAAACGTCAATTAGCGATTAGCTCTGCTGTTGAGCAGGACGAGCGGTGTTATACCTTTTTTATTTTATGTTAAAATAATATTATTCGCAAGCAACGCCATTACTTAGGTATCAGGGCAATTCAGTGCGAACTTGGCAAAATCTTGGCGATATGATTAAGTTGGCATCATTTTTGGTGATCAAATTGGCGACTTGGTGGCCATATTGGTGACCCTTTTTGGCGCGTTCGGGACCCCATGGATTCTTCTGGAAATTAGTAGAGAAATAGACTAATTTCATGACCTATGACGCAAGCGGATCTTTTTCGATGGATCCGCAAATGCTATAAATAGGGAGACGCTCGCCGGAACTGAGTAAATAGGGTTTTGACTAGTGATTAGTATCTTTACCTTGTTCGTGAAAGGTCAATTAGCGATCGGCCATTGAGTAGGACGAGCGGTGCTTGTGAATAATATTTTACATGTGTGTATTTTAGACACTAATAGTGTGTCTGAGCGGTATTAAAGGAGCGTTGACCCTCTGAGATTTATTCTGCGAATTTTGCTGTGTATTCTGTATTTCAAGGATTGAATTTTCGACACTAAATTTCCATCACTCTTTAAGATCTGTCTTGTTTTTTGCTACTGATTCGCATAAAAACCTTGAGCTCCGATCAACGTAACAATATACAATGGCAATAAATGTAATTTATTTATAATAATGAAACTATATGCAAAATATTGCAGTGTAAAGTCGAACCGATTTAAATCATATAACTTTTACCATCTTTATGCGTATTTCCTAAGCTTCTGTAAATTGCAAAATATTTAAAAGCTGATTTACTTTACAGAATTAAATGCAATGTTTTGCATATTATTCTCTTCTTATTCTGTTAATTTACTAAATCTCAATAATTATTTAATATTTAATATTTACGAAAACACAAGCCACAAATTTTTAGGAAAAATTGCAAAACCAATAAAAATACCACATATAAAGTATTTTGCAATTTATAAATGTATTTTATTGAAACACGTCTCTTATAAAAAATACATAAATATTTCACGTTTACTATAAATTACTCTGAGGATCATTGGCTCTGCAAATGTTTAGTATTTTGCGAGGATTGGATTTTAAATGAGTAAGATAAGAAATGAAAATTAATTCATTTGTTTAATTTAAACAGATGAAGTGCTGAGATAATTGTTTGTTAAAAAAATCCATTTAATTTTTTTTTGTAATAAATTAGCAATATGTTAGCAATCTTTTAGTATATCTATGTTAACCTTTTTTCTAAAAAAATACTTAAAGAAAATAAATATATACCCAAAACAATAAAGGTACTTTGATATTAAGAAAAAAATGTACCTTTTGAAAACTAACAAAATATTAGGTTTTTAATGCTTTGTGAATTTTTTATACTAGATTGCTCTCATTAAAACTAGGAATAACAAAACATTTAAAAAATACTAAATGAAAACATTTTGTCACAAAACTTTATTTTTATTTTATACTGTGTTAAATTAGATTGTCAAGTGTATTTGGTAAAATTTTGCTTTTTGTATGTACGTGATGTATAATAAAGTATTTTAGATTTATGTAAATTTACATTTTTATTCACATTTCTTTTAAAACCAAATACTATCTCAATTTTAAAAACAAACATGTTCCTAAAAATATCATCTAATTATTCAATGCGAACGTAAAGATTTTGATATAATTTCAAATAGTAAAATTTTGTATAACGTAACTATAGGAATTTTGTTTCGAAGTTCTTTTATTCTGTATGTAAAACATTGAATACGATTTACTGTTCTACTTGAAATCTACTGTCGTTATTAATGCACTAAAAAAATAATATTTACTGCTTTTTCTCCCAGCAGATGGAAAACAAAATTAGTAATTTGATGATTACTATACTTAATAAAAGGTATCAACAAATAATATGTTTATATTATTGTTACTGCGGTGTATTATTACTGATATTATTTGAGCATTACTACGGCAGAACATACTGCTTCTAAAGGGTGTTTTTTTAGAGGTATAGAACTTTAAATTGCAATAAAACAACGATGCATTATTCGATGGACATGAATTTTTTTTATTCGAAAGATAATCTTGTGGCATTACATTTTAAATATGATTTCTGGCACATGACTGCCACGGCCGGCTCGGATGTAGTCCAATCTGGACGTCCAATTTTCGATGACTTTTCCAACATTTGTGGCCGTATATCGGCAAAAACACGGCGAATGTTGTCTTCCAAATGGTCAAGCGTTTGTGGCTTATCCGCATAGACCAATGACTTTACATAGCCCCACAGAAAATAGTCTAGCGGTGTTAAATCACAATATCTTGGAGGCCAATTCACAGGTCCAAAACGTGAAATTAGGCGGTCACCAAAAGTGTCTTTCAATAAATCGATTGTGGCACGAGCTGTGTGACATGTTGCGCCGTCTTGTTGGAACCACAGCTCCTGGACATCATGATTGTTCAATTCAGGAATGAAAAAGTTAGTAATCATGGCTCTATACCGATCACCATTGACTGGAACGTTGTGTCCTTCATCGTTTTTGAAGGAGTACGGACCAATGATTCCACCAGCCCATAAAGCGCACCAAACAGTCAGTTTTTCTGGATGTAACGGTGTTTCGACACACACTTGTGGATTAGCTTCACTCCAAATGCGGCAGTTTTGTTTGTTGACGTAGCCATTCAACCAGAAGTGTGCTTCATCGCTAAACAAAATTCGCTTATGAAAATCGGGAGCAACGGCAATCTCGTTTTGGGCCCATTCGACGAATCTAAAAGCATTGTTCAGGCGTGAGTCTATTCATGATGAATTGCCAAACCAAACTGAGAATAAATCACTTGACAGCTGTTAAATCGGTCGCCATCTTGGAAAGTAATGCCAACTTCAACTTCTATATCTGGAAAAAAAAACACTCTTTATATAAGGCATTCTTTATCTGTCATGGTTGGTCCATTTAGCACAGTCTCGGTAATACAATTTTGATTAAATTTTGGTTTGCCTTTATTTAAACAATCATACAATGCTTTCTTTTTAACATTTTCACATCCATCTAGGTTTTGTAAAATGTTTAAGAGTGTATGCCAGTGTTTCTCAAACTGTGGGGCGCACTCCCTGGGGGTGCGAGCATATCGAAAATAAAAGATTAAAAAAAAATATTTACTGGAATGAAATAAAACAAAATACTTTCTGACATAATAAAAAAATACGCATTTACACGGATATAATTTATATATCTGCGATATTACGTCATAAAAAATTAAAGCTTCTACTTTTATTACGGTTTCTTTTCAAACCAAAAAGAGAAAAAACAAAACCCAGACCCATAATCGAAAAAAATTTTTAGGAAGATAAAATATTCATCAGTGTTATATTATTGTCATCAGCTGTAGGCAGCAGAATGTAGTTGCTGCGGTTTAACCTTCGAACTTACTTGTACGTTTAGTTACGTCCCTGCTCTTATGTATTTGTTTTTTCATTTAGGGAAGTTGCAAATAAACTATTTCTGCTGCGATTTTTTCCTTGTAAAATATTTTTATGATTTTTGGAAAAGCACAGAGAGCTCTTTGAAGGATTACTTGGCCAAGATTTATTTCTATGAGTTATTCCCAAACATATAAAAAAGCATAATGAAAAACGTTTTACATAATTTTTTTTGAACATCCACATTGTAATGAATACCCTTTTATTCCGGAGCTGTCACGCCGAGCACAGAGTGCACGATATCGGTAATTCTGGCAAAACCGTTTAATTGTTACCAATGGCTCTGACACACACTATCCTCCTGTTTGACGGTCTTAACGTGTGAACTAAAATATATTTGTCACATATCTCCCTCTTTTTTGGGAGTGACAAACGTTTTCTTACAATCTTAAGGTACTTGTTTTGACTGAGTTCCCCGTGTGATACTTTTTTTCCGAAATATTTTCTGTGTTCTGGAAAGTAGGTGAGTATATTTTCTCTTAATTAAATTATTCACTGGAATTACGATTTTTATTGTGTACTATAAAAATAATTATAAAAAAAAAGATTGGGGTGGCTCAATAACCCCACTCTACCATTAGTATCGAGTGCGTGCCTGCTCCAGGTTTAAAACATGTTGAAGTCTTTTCACTTTAAATATTAAAAATAATACAATTATTTTTCATCGGAATTTTATATTATTGTTCATTATTCAACATCAATTCTAAATCCTCATTCTGTAAGGCTTAAAATTACAGTTCACTTAAAACTAATTATAATTTGAGCAACGATTTAAAAAAAAATCATTTTACATTTTTGTAAACATTGTTGCGCATTTGGCTTTACTCTCCTTAAAATTCAGCGATTATATCAATAATGTTTTATTTTCTTATAAATGAACTCGTGCAAAGAGCGGGCACTTCAACCGGTATACTTTTAATGTATCAGTGCTGCACGGAGTATTTTATAACTAATTAATTAATGCTAAATTAAGAACAAGTTTAATAAGTATTAGCGATTTCCATGGGCTTGTCTTACACAGAGCAAATTTTTCAAAGGAATGCTTATGATTAGAAATTGACCCTCTGAGTTCTTTCTAAAAAAAGCTGATATCTATATTTTGTCTTCTAAGCAGCCACCGCATTTTGCAATATGTTCCAATTTAAAAATTAGAGAAAGGAAAAATAACATAATAATTATCCTATTACTTAATATTTTTTTTGCTTAAAAGCAACATATACAAAATGTAATACTTATGTCATGAATTTGTACGGTATATAATTAAGATTATTGCTTTAGCGTAAAAAAAAAAGTGCATTATTATTGCATTCAGTACATTATTAATGTATAAGGGGGGCGCGATAAAAATTGTGATTGATAAGGGGGGTGCCAGTATTGAAAGTTTGAGAAGCACTGGTGTATGCACTGTTTTATAAGCACTGTCAAAAAAGTATGTCATCTCTTTCCATTAATGTTTTAGTCGAGAATTATTAAAAGCTTATATATAAAAATAAATAATGTCGTGAATAGCATCTAATATTTTGAGACTCTTTCAAAATGGAAGCAAGTTATTGCTGCTTTCATCAAAAAACTTAAGTTCATACTCTTTTTTTTAAGGCTGTAATACAGGGTGTTTGTAATTTAAGTACCCTAATGTAATAGGTTATTTTACGGAACTACCCATCAGAATATAATAGACTGTTCATCCGTGGATTGGAAAATTCTCTGAGATATTTTGGGTCTAGTCTGATCTGTCGCCCGTGAACGCATTATTAAGCAATCGCTGACGGAAAAATTTTTACGATTTTAAAAGATGTAGTGTGGAAACGGTTAACGAAATGTTAACGGTACGGTGGGTTAATGGAATTTAAATCAGTCACGCGTGTACAACGAGATGTTTGAACAGAAGGGAATGTCGACCCACCGACATCAAAATCTATCCACCAATGGGACAGACGGGAACTTTGGTATTCCCAAAAACTGCTAAGTATCTTTCAGTTTTTGTGATAGAAGACACTGTTTGTGACGAATCTGTACGGAACCTTTCCACTAATCTTCTTAGGCGTCTTTCTGGGGAATATAAATTCGCGTTTATTTCAAATCAACTCCAAAAAGAAGTATGGGATATTTAAATTAGATAAGGTATTTAAGTCGAGGGTTGCGAGATAGCAAGGTAGATGATGGTAGGCTATTGAGCCAGTAACGTTAAACGCATAACTAGAAGATTCAAAGAGACTAGATTCGTGAAGACGTCGTGCTGCTAGACGTACCAGAAAGCTGATATAAGCCAGCGGTAAATATAAGTCACGTACGCTTAAAGTAAGCGTCAGTTTGAGCTACTTAGTTAAAATTAATGACAATTAAGAATTCGAATACGTGTGTTTCTCGGATCTCCTATTTCGGTAAACCTTACTTGAGTTGAGCTAGATTATTAATTAAATGTATTCTTAGTAATTTAATTTAATATAAAGGAAAATCCCTTTAAACACGACGTAACATTATTGTGTTATATGTTATCAGATATTTTTGAGGAAATTATAACAAAATAAATATTATTATTCAAAATGGCTCTTGGTGGTTCTTTGCCTCAAATTAATCTTGGTGTTCAAGGTGTGACCCAGGGGGTCATCACATGTTGATCGAGTACCTTATTCATTTTATTGGAGTTCTGATAAGTCTATTAGACACGCCAGCAACGACTTTCCATTCTGTTTGAAGATAAATCTCAGTACACGCTTGATTGATTTAAATTCCGTTAAACAAAGTACGCGCAGCATCTTTTACCGTGGCGTCCACATCTTTACTAATGAAGTCAGAGTAAAACGTTTATTGTCTGCGATTGCCGAAAAATGCGCGCACTGGGGCCAATCGGGCTAGACTCAAAATATCTCGGAGAATTTTCCAATAAATGAATAAACAGTTAATTATATTCCGATGGGTAGTTTGGTAATAATAAGCCATTCCTTTTGGATACTTTATTCCCGAACACCCTGTATATGGACTGCATTCTTCAATGTTTGCGAACCACTGCCAATGTTGCACACTCTGTCTTACGGTTTTCACAATGGGAACGGATAAACCACTTCCAGGGTATAATGCACTTGAATCATCGAATTTCTACTGCATTGCAGCTTTATTATAAATTTTAAAAAATAGTTATGTGTAGATTCTTATACACATCTTGTAGAATTTCACTGAATCGGTTTCCCTTGTACAAGATACATCGCTACATCAATTTCAATACATTTGCTTAAAATCCATTCTCTAATACACGTTCATTCAATGCCGTTATTCTAGCGCTATACCTTATAGTTAATCTTACGATAAATGGAATAGCTCACAAATACATAGTAATCATCTATATCGCATTTAATTCAAATGATGATAGCCACGTTAGCCATTTTCAATGTTCCGCGTTCAAATATTATGTGTTCCATAAGCTCCTATCTAGGTGTTCTACAATGGCAAGATGTTAATTTCTGTAAAGTGTCCTCGGCTGCATAATTTGAAGGATAACGTTAACCTAAGTTCACTTAAAACACTTCTTCGTTGTCATAGGGATGTATCACATTTTCCTTTACACACACGTACTGGGAAAAAATGCAGGATTTTTCTATTTTTTGTATTAATATGCGCATTTTGATGAAGATATGCATCATATAAAAGTTTATCCTAATCATATTGTTGGCTTAAAAGTATCCGACTGGTTTCGGAAAAGTGATTTTTCGAAAGCGTATAAATGAATATATATATATATATATATATATATATATATATATATATATATATATATATATTGGTATTTAGTGTTAGCTGAATTAGAAGTGCATGTAAAATTTTTTAAGGATATTATTACAATACAAATAGTTTAAATGCAATTTTTTGGTAAAGTAAAATGAAAAAAGAATGACTTATTTTAAAAACATTCTGCTTTTATAAAATTATTTATTTAATAATATTTTGCCTATGTATATCTATGACTTCTGAAGATATCCTGGACAAGGAATTTTGATATAATTAGTTTAGAAGTGAAATTATGTATATTTTAATTGAACAAAGTAAAGAAATTTTAACAAAAAGCACAGACTATTGTTTCAACTGATTGTAACTCGGAGGATATTTGAATTTTTCCGAACTTTTAGTTCAGTCTCTGTAGAGAAGTTTTACCTATATAAGGGAAAAATGTTTTATTATAGAAGAAATTTCATAAAAGAAAAATATTTTGAATACATGTTATTTTTTCTTCATTTTTTGTGAAACAAATTACATTAAAATAATTGTCTGTTGTAATAAAGTCCTGAAAACAGTTTTATGTGTGTACACCTATTTAGGTGACTTAACATTTAAAAAAAAAATGTTCATTTCTACGTTGTTGCAAAATCATGTTTCCAAACCTAGTGGCATACTTTACGAATTTTATACTTTTTGTTTCAAAAGTTTATAAGAATTATAAACTTTAAAGTGGTGTTTCTCAGTTTGTGTTTTTTGAACATTAGTGCATTCTCAAAATGCTACTTCTTCAACAATTATTTATCAATCATTTCAATTTTGATTCCTGTGAGTTAAATACAAAACATGTAATAAATTTAGGGATTCAATTTGTTGTAAACTGAATACTTTTTCTAAAAGAATTCAAATGCTGGACATATTGGTTTATTTGTTGAATTTTAGCATGCATATCAGCATTTGATTTGTTTTCTCAAAAACTAAGTTATCGTAAAATCGATCCCTAAAGTTCTTTAGAATTTCCTTAAGAATATTACAAAAAAGTTTCAGTTCAAAACAGTAATAATTACAAACAAAAGTAAAATATTAAAACTTCCCACTTTTTTTCAAAAAATTTTAATTTTTAAAATTGTGTGAATAATATGTGAAAAATTTCATTCCTTATCATTTTCTTGAATAGAAACATTATACTAAATTCTAAAATATAACTTTTAAATACGTAAATAAAAAAATTGTTCAAAGGGTACCGAGTCCCCTAGCACAATAAATCCTTCTTGATTATTTATTTTGATAATATGAGTTGGTTCAGCTACTTATTTAACCATCTTCCCAAATAAAAGTTTCTTTTGCTTAAATAGGAGAGTTGGATTTCCGAAACATGAAGATAAAAATCTACAGAAATAATTTTGCCTTTAATCTCGATTACAACTCCTTTCGAAATTTGAAATGTCTCGTTGCTGAAAAAAGAGACAAGGGATTTCAGACTTATATCACATTCGCAATCAACATTTGGATTAATGTATGTATCGCCTCCTGATGAACCCTCGTTACAACTCGCAGTTCAAAATTTAATATAATAGCTGTACATAGCGATAAGATCAGCTCAGATTTAATACCATTCTTTGATGGTACATTCCCTTAATTGATGACTATCGTTCCCTTCTGACAACAAAAGTAATTCTAAGTAGAAAACGGATTGAAGCAAGTCTTAAGAAATAGAAATTAACATAAATCGTGAAAGGTATTTGAAGTTCATTCTTAAGAAAATGAAAATTTAAAAGGAAAAAAGGCGGGTTAGGAATGTAGAGGCAAGTTAACCCTTTCGGGGGGCTTGGGAAGATTATTTCCCTTCTACATGATCTTACAAAATACACCTATGAGAAGCGCAAAACCCATTATAATATATTGGCCTTGCTATTATAATGATGGGAAGACTGATTCCCGCTTCAGTTTTGTGCTACTGTACATAATCCCGCGATTATGGGAAAAATCGGACAAAAAAAGATGGTATGAAAGAAGAAGTGCCTTGTTCAAAGGCTGTTGCTGTATATTATGATGTCATGGGAGGGGATGATCGCTTCAATCAAAGAAAAGAAAGCTACCAAATAAGATCATCTCTAACATGGTGACATCGTATATTTTTATTCTCTTATTGACGTTACCACAGTGTTTCTCAAACTGTTGGGCGTGCCCCTAGGGGGCGTGATAACCCTACGAAGGGGGCGCGAGCATGTTGAAAAATCGAAAACAAAAGATTATTTTAAAAAATTATAAATTTACTGAAAGTAAGCAAACAAACTATATTCTGACATAATAAAAAAGTAAAATGCACTTATACTGATATAACACAAACTTGTAAATATATCAATACTGCGCAATGTATTTTATAATTAATTTAACAATACTAAGTTAAGAAAAAGTTTTTAATTACCAGTGACCCCATGGGCTAGTCATAAATAAAATTATATGCAAAAATTAACACTTATCTTAATCCCTTAAATACGGATTAAAATTTCCGTGATTCTTTCCCTAATGCCACTGTTTAACCGTAACCGAGCCTATGGAGTGTATTGGAAGGGGGGAGGAGTAGAAAATTAATAAATAAGCAAATCCTCTGAAATAAGTAAATCCTTCGCAGACACTGTCAAATTCACTTTACAGCATTCCAAAACCTTCGCAATAATTTTATGGATAGCAGTTCACAGAAAAGATCATACATTGGAAAAACGTATATATACGTCAGGGGCAGGATTGAGCGAGATGCTTATATACGCCAGCGGCACTAAGAGGTTAAAGTCGTAATATAGGTTTAGCATCAAAGTGTATTATTAGTGAATTCAATACATTGTTATTTTATGGAAGGGGGACGAGATGAAAATGATGATCGAATATTGGGTCGCATATATTAAAAGATTGAGAAGCACTTCGTTACCATCATAAATAGTTTCATACTGTGGCAAGCGAATAAAATAAACAGAAGTTTAGACCAGCTAACATTCCGTATAGCATTAGCCCGTCAGCTAGTAGAAGAATATTCCTCAAGAAAAAGGAAAGAACGTCCTGCTGGCTTCCAAGCAAAGAAGTTTGTAGCTCTGGGGATGTGGGCTTAGACATTAGGGGAAATCATATGTCAAACATTGTTTCCAACTATAGACGATGTAGAAAATGTCGCAAAAATGGACAAGAAAAGAGGACCCGTTACATGTGTGCGGAATGTGGTGTCTCCTTGAGCATTGTAATATGTTTCTTATCATTTCATGGGAAATAATCCCCATTAAATTTAATTTTCTTAATGACGTTTGAGTAGTTCTTTGGGAAGTATTCTGCCCACCCCTAAAATATAAATGTAAACTTGAAATCTGACAAAGTGAAATATATTTCCTTAAATGCTATTGTGAAATTATTAACAAAACGTAAGAAACTGCGAGAAATTCAAAACAGAAATAAATGGCCCACAAAAGGATAAATGCGACATGGTATCTTGTTTGAATATACTAATCTTCTCCAGTAGTGATGAAAATATATCACTTTTTAGAGTGGTGTGAATATAACCTATACAGTAAGGAAAGTTTTACTTTAAGCTTTAAGAAACATATTTTTTCTATACAGTAAATTTTATATATATTATTAGTATTATCAATACAATCCCGTTTTAGTTCATTCCTGTTTCTTCAAGTTTTTTTCTCATTTTAGTTCCTTCCTTTCGACTAGTCACTTGATTCAGTATAAGATTTTAAAACCATTAAAACAAATGAAATAATTAAGGTATCCGACTACGTTCGGAACCGTGAATTTGCAAAAGCGCATAAATGGATAATTTTCATGATATTTAGTGTCAATTAGATCAGAATATATGCATAAAATTGTGTTTTAAGGACATTTTGACAAAAAAAAAGATTATTTAAATACAATATTTTGGCAAAAAATTAACTTAGAATAATCTTTTTTCCAAATGTTCTCCTTTTGTGAAAAATGCTTCTATTATAATAATATTTTGCCTGTATGTAGCTTAGATCTCTCTACAGAGGCTCAACTAGAATTTTTTAAGTATATAACTTAGAAGTGGGTTTATTTATATTTTACGGCAACAGAGGGGAGCAATTTTAGGAAAAAAATGCCTATAATTATTTCAATGGGTTGTAACTCTGAAAATAATGCGAATTTTTCAAAAATTCTAGTTGAGCCTCTGTAGAGAGGTCTAAGGTGTATACAGGAAAAATATTATTATAATAGAACCATTTTTAACAAAAGGAAAACATTTAGAAAAAAGATTATTCTAAGTTAATTTTTTGCCAAAATATTATATTTAAATAAATTTTCTTTGTCAAAATGTCCCTAAAACAATTTTACATGACACTAAATATCATGAAAATTATCCATATATGTGCTTTTTTAAAATCCCGGTTCCGAAAGTAGTCGGATACTTTAATGTTTTAGTTACAATTTTTATTTACGGTATAATCCAGCGTATAACGTTAACTCTTTTTTTATGAAGAAACCTGAAATATACATGTGAAATGCTGCTATTATTTGATGTCAATCTTATCTTTTGATATTTCTCTGATCAGAGAATTATTTCATTCTTGCTATTTTCGATTGCTATTTTCCTGATGCCTTGTGCGTCCATATATAGTTCATCTATTCTTGTCGATATTTTCGAATTTAAAGGATTTTTGATTTTTTTCAAAATATCGTTTTACAGACGATGTTCTACTTACCACTGTTCCAGAACACATAACGCGTTATCGCCTTTTTTAATTTTGCCATGTTTCTCGGTCCTCCAAGTTTGAAGTTCTCTGTTACACTTACTATCTTGCAAATTTTTTTTGGTGAACTATCTATGTTGAACAACAGTTAAAAATCGTTAATATAACACAAATAAATTCTAAAATACAGTTGCTTTAACGAAATATCTTATGCGTAGACAAACTTTGCGTTTATAGCAGTTGTTAGTCCCCGGCGTAACTAAGGAATGACAATTACAAAAGAGGCAATAAAACCCCCGCCTTCCCGTACACTGTGACCAATTAACCTCGATTGTTCGTAATACTTCATAGTAAACTTTGTTATTTTGAACTAAAACAAGAATCGTTTCGTTCGGTGGTGTGCCCATAATATTGTGAAGCATGCCATTGGTTCGCCGTTTTTGAGCTAGTGTGTGATTCACTACCAAAAGTAATTATTTGCATATTTTGTCATAAATGCACAATTTCGTCCCATTTGGTAAATTCCTTCATGGAGCACGTTTCGCTTATGTTATGCAGTGTATTTTATAAATATCAAGAGATTTGTGTAAATAATTAACATTTAATTAGATTTTAACGTGGTATGGAGCTACTCAGAAGAATAATACAGTGCATACATGCATACAAGTAATAACATACAGTATGTAACAGAACATACAGTAACAGTAACCTATATATATGCATACAGGTTAATGCATGTGGTAATATTTAAGTTGTTTATTCTTTTAAAAAAATATTCAGATTTAAAGAATTTCCGTCTCAATTAATCACAGGAGAATAATGTTAGCAAAATTGAGGCTCGAATTACTAATTACCATTCCAGTTTCGAGAACTGAATATAAATATTAATAGGAAAAATCAATAATAGTATTAGTTGTTAGTGACTGAACAAGAGTGTGAAAATTTCTGTTAAACTAGATTACTGTTAAATTCCGTATGAAACATATTTTTCATGTTCCTCAATTTCCTTTTACGTGCCGGTTTTACTTGCATGTGGTTATTATATGAAAGTATAAGCCTATATATATGTATATATATTATCCAATTTGTTATTGAATTTGTTACATTTATCTTTGCATATTTTGTAATTTCTTTTTGAACGTAAGTTTTAGACTATTTTTATTATAATAAAGAATAATTCTCTCTCTCTCCTTTCTTTGTATAATACGAACTGAATAAATAAGAGTGCGATGTTTATCTTTTAGTCAGATTGTTTAGATTAGTAAACATGGCTTCACGTTAAATTAAAAAAAATCTAATACGCATTTGAATACACATTCGAAAATTTTAATAAAGATTTTTTATTATGATTTATTGTTACGTACTTTTAAATCAATTTTCATTATGTACAATTTTTTTAAAAATTAATTAATTTGAAAAATCCATTTAAATTTCTTTGCAATTTAGAACTTAATACAGACATTATCTTTAAAAACATGATCAAATTAACAGTAAGCATTGTTCAATCACCGACAAAATTATAGTAAATAAAAATTCGAATCGTTTTTAATGTAAGATAAATCGTACTACGCACTAAATTAATTAGCAATTTGCATAATTAATAAAAGTATTTCTTTGTAAAAATGTTTTTTTAAAAAAATTAAGAATTATTTATTTGAAGTATAAGATGCAGATGTTTGAAAAGGGATTTTGTTTTCTATTTTAGTATTTATTAAATCGAATATATATATTTTCCATTCCGAGATTCATACCTTTTTCGAAATATTTCGTACCTAATCCCAGCGAATGAAAAATTCAGATTACTGTAAATGCATTTTATGTGTTTGTTTTTTATTTCATAACTTTGAAAGTGTTTCTTGATATATGAAAATGCATTTTATGTGTTTGTATTTTTATATATATGTATATGTATATATATATATGTATATATATATATATAATATATATGTATATATATGTATATGTATATATATATGTATATATATATATATATATGTATAATATGTATATTATGTTGACATATATATATATAATATATATTATAAATATTGAAATGTTTGTGAGTATCTTTGTGGGTCTTTCACGCAAAAACAACTGAATTGATTTTAATGAAACTTTACAGTAACATAGCTTATACATCAGAATAACACATAGGCTAAAATTTATAAAGATATTGTGAGAAGTTTTCAAAATATAACGACAATTGTCAAGTAAGTAGGAAAAAATTCTACCATTTGCAAAAATGCCCGTGACAGCATTCATCTATCTTTTTTATCCCTTCTGTTTTGTCTACGCCATCCCTCGGTGCGCTTTCGCTTTTCATTTATTACCTTCATCAGTGTCGTCACTGTTTTTATTTCATAATAAAAGGGAGAGGTGGTGGCAAGATTTTAACATAAAATCAATACAACAAAAAGTAATATTAATTAATTACACTTCCTGATATAAATCATTTACACTATTTTAAGCGTTCATAACACAAAATTTGTAACTATGACAGTGGAAGGAAAACTATGAAATTAAAATAAAATATCAAAATATTTTTATCATTTAGTTTTTTTTTTTTCTTTTGAATGTTTTTTTTTTTTTCAGTACATGTAAATATATATCTACGTTTCCCCCATACTGTTTTTTTATAACTTATATATATATATATATATATATATATATATATATATATATATATATATATATATGTGTGTGTGTGTGTTTTAAAAGTATTTCCATTAGTTCATTACTAAATTAATTATTTGTTAATTAAAAAGTACATTGTCTTTATTTTGATAAAAATACATTTCAGAGACATTTTTAAGCTAACTAAAGAATCATTTTCTTTTTATTGCTTCACATTAATAATTTTTTAACTAATGCAATATTGTTTTTTAAAAGTCATATATCGAATTTGAAGCTGTATTTTATCTGTGAGGGGGAGGGAAAGAGGAAACAGTAATTTTACACTAAAAAAACCGTGTTATGCCGGGCTAGAGGGAGGGGAAAAACCTATCTTAAATCGAAAATATGTGGAACAAATTTCGAAAAAGGAAAATTTTATGAAATAATTTTAGAAATCACTCACATTACGCGCGTACAAACACACACATAATTGCTGGCGTCATGAGGGAAAGAGAAAGCCCGTGCAAAGCCGGGCAATGCAGCTAGTATATATATATATATGTATATGTGTGTGTGTAATTGGAAAGATCTTAAATAGTGATCTTAAATAGTGATCTATAAATAGTGCTTTTATAAAATCCTAAGACCTGTCGGACATATATACAGGTATTTGAAAAAATAAAATTACAAAGCATCTAATATCCAAAAAAATGCAAATAATAAATAAATAATACAAAAGAAAATTTTTTATAAAATTATGAGACAGACGTGGTTTTAAAATCATTTAGTAAACAATGATTAATTAAAACACACACACAATTATTATTCTAATCATAATAAGTATCAAAAACAAAAATCACTTCATGTTTTGAAATTTATTGAAAATTAGCTCCTTATAAAGATTGAACAGGGTGGCTTTTGATTTAAAAAGCGAGAGAATCTTAGTTCTCTGATATATTTAAATTTTACACAAACGTGTAACTATATTTTTATTTAATATAGATGTTGATTAGACTCAATTCTTAAAATTGGAATCATGATCTGTGGATTTTAATATCTGTTCAACTGCAGTAGTCGAACGAAAAGGTAGAATAGGAATCAATGACATTTGAACCTACACTCATGATTGCATCAGATGAATTTTACCAAATGCAAAATTTTTTTCTTCGATAAAGTTTTGAAATGTAAATTAAACGTAGTATATATGGAAAAATATATTGCAAAATCTAACAATAATGAAATGAAATGCTTATGAATATCAGAAAATGGAATATTTGAAATCACTCTTAATTTTATTTTTTCTACAGAACTATTGATTTTAACTTGGCTTGAATTCGTGACCTATCCTGCCCGAGCTTGTTACTTATCATCTCGTGAAAAATATTTCTTAACAGTTGAATGCTTATAAATTTCTTCCCGTAGAGAAACCGTGATTTATGTCACTTTGAGCGCTATTTAATCTCTAACAATGCGAGGGTGAGAGTTAGTCGTTAAGCTGCTATTGAAGTTAGATTTTTCACGTTAATATCTGAAGTCCTTTTGGGATTTAGTGGAGAGAATCTTTTGTCTGACATCAAGAAATACTATTCAAGCCTGACTAGAGCTGTTACTTCGAATCGTCAGCAAGTTAAGGGAATTAATTATTTGCCTTAGAAGTTTAGGATAGCAATTTAGCTGATTACTTCCTTGGCTTATGATGTTTCTTGATAGGAAATTGATATATAAAATAAAGTTATATTGATTTTGTAACAATGGCTGATAATGCGGTGTCTCAAACTTCCCAATTGACCGCATGGGCCCAACTTAGCAATGTTTCCAATAAGCATTTTTTTGCACATCATTAACATTCTGGCACTTCATTGTCTAACTGATACTATCCCTTATTCGATAGTCACGAGAGGGAATTTTAGAATACGCATATACTAAAACTTTTCTCATATGTATGAAATTATTTCCACTCTATTTTCAAGTTTAAATAATAGTAATAATAATAAAAAGACATTTTCTAACCATGCTAAGATAAGTACATTAATTTTAAGTTATATATTTTTAATTGAAACAGAAAATTTTCAAAGGTTCATAAGGAATATATGAAATTCTCATCATTTAAATAATTAAATTTGATTTTTTACTCAAAAATATTCGGCTTTAAATTAATAATGCACCCTTATGAGGATTTGCACATCATTAAAGTTCTCGCATTTCATTGTCCAACTGATGGAGTCCCTTAATCGATATTGGTCAGATAGCATTTTGTTTCAGAACACACATGTATTACATTTTCTCTCATATATACAATTAATTTCGCTACCTTTTCGGATTAAAGAAAAATAATTTGAAAAAAGCATTTTTACCATTCTTAAATAAATTAATTACTTTTGAGTATTATATTTCTAATTTGAAAATTTTCAGTAAATATTTTTATGCTTGAGTTTCATTATGTATTTATTATTAAGAAACACATAAGAAAAGAAGATATACTTTTTTGCGTGTCCGCGTGAAAAAACTGTGTTTAAAAGATTCTATATTGACTAAAAATATTTTTATTATAAAGCAAATAAATTTACCTTGGAATCTTACACGTTTTAAAGGATTAGAGCTATTTTAAATGAAAAAAAAGGTTTCCCCCGTCTGTTATTATTCAAAAAATACTATGCCACACTTTTTCTTTGCACTTTAATCTTTGATTACTTTTTTAATAAGAATGTTAGCATAGGGTCATTATCATTCTTGTTTTACATTGTCTTTTGAATTTCCTGTATAAATCAAATACATATATTCGTAATTAAATTTGAAAGCTCCTAATTTGTTTATTTTAATTATTTTAAGGTGTTGTCTAATTCTAAATCATGGTTTAAAAATATAAAATATAAATGACTAATGTTTTGATGTTTAGTGTCAATTGAATTAGAATATACATATAAAACTGTTTTAAGAATATTATTACAATAAAAAATGATTTAAATGTAATTTTTTGACAAAAAGGAATGAC
Source organism: Trichonephila clavipes (assembly GCA_019973935.1). NCBI lineage: Eukaryota > Metazoa > Arthropoda > Arachnida > Araneae > Nephilidae > Trichonephila > Trichonephila clavipes. The sequence continues at coordinate 1,049,010 of BMAU01018444.1, forward strand.
ATATTTTCAAAACATTCTCCCTTTAAGAAATTTGTTCTATATTAATGATATTTTTCCTATACATATACCTAGTATTTCTATACCTGGCTTGAACTGAAATTTTCGTAAAATCAACATTATTGTCGAAGTTATGAGCAATTAAAATAACAGGTGTGTATTGTTAAAATTTCTCAACTCTGATGCTATAATATACGAATAAATCCACTTCTAAATTATATACTGTCGGACTCCGATTTTCCTGAGTCTCTAACGAACGTCGTGATTTAACAAATGTTTCTCTTTCCAAAATTAAAAAGAAAACAAAAACATCTATTTATCGAATAAAAATCTCAGAATTTAACGAATTATTTCAACAAGTGCAAAAAAAAATCATTAGTTTGAACTTAAAAAAATTGGATTTTTTTATCCAAATGACATTCCTTTTATTCTTAACAGAAAATAACTTTTCTTGTAAACAGCAAATTTCGACACGCAAGGTTACTGCCATTATTAGACTTTATAGATGCTGATGACTCAGGAATGTAATCTATCATGGACAGGAAATTCCTTTATTATCTCATCCCAATCCACAGCGCTGATGAGATTTGGAGAATTAAATGATTATGTTACATTTGATGACGAACTTCCTACCTGAGCATCAGAAGTTGAGCAAATCATTCATTTGTCGGGGGTCAATGAATAGCAATTTTAATTCAGAAATTTGTGACAGATCTATTCGCGTACCTTCTTCTAATCCTCTTGGGAAGTCTTTCGGATAGCATTCACGTTTATTCACAACCAACGCTTTTGAAGAAGAAACCGTGATATTTTCAAATTAATTCTACTTTATGTAGTCACGATTTTCTTGTTAGCAACGAAGAGAATAAGAGAGTGTGAAAGCCAGAAGTCAGGTGAGATTGCTACTGATCAGGTATCACCCAAATTTATAGAGTAATTCAAATATTTAATTGGTGAAAGAAGTAAAGTGACGATTGGTCACTAAAGTTAAATTAGTGTTAAAGCAATTGGGATAGTAAGATTAATCCTAAAATAAAGAGGTCGTTATGTGTAGTCATCTTTTAATTCGTGCGTCCCGTTGTTGTTCCACGTATATTGCTTACATTGAGACATTCTCTTCTTGTTGAAATTAACTGAATCTGTGCTGTTAATTTGTGAAATCAATAAATAGATTGTTTTTGACTATGGCTAGTATTTATTCCCTTCCTTCCACATCTTTAGACGGGCAAGAGAGAGTGATGATTCAATGATTCCCTCACAAATTGATAATGTACCTCTTATCAAATCATTTAAATTTTCTAAAATTTTACATTGTATGGAAACTGTAAAAATATACCTAAAACAGCAGAAGAGGTACATGACGCAATATTTTCATCTCTGCATAAAGTAAAAAAAAACACTTTCGAGTCAGGAATTAAAAAATATTGTCAGACATCTATTAGTCTTTTAAAATTCCCAAGGAACGGGTGCTTTATAAAATTCACTAATATCATTATTAGTTGTCGAATAAAAAGTACATAATTTCTATGGATATTTTTTGTGTAGTTGTTTATTAGAGGATTTTCAGAAGGTAAGAGCAAGAAATTTGTATTTTGTTTGGACCCCGATATAATGAACAAATTTTTGATCCAGATGAATTTGTTAAGTCGGGATTCGACTTTATTTCAAAATTCTTAGTTAAACGCCTGCTTAGAACTCCTAGCTATATAAAGAGTGATCCCAAATTCATGACACAAACTTTAAGAGCAGATGCAGGACATTATAACAATCGTTTATTGCATAGGAATGTATAGGTGCAAGTGACATGGTGTAAGGCGCTAACAGGGGAAATAAAAGAAAAGAAAAATGTTCATTGGTTGATTGGGTTGGCAGTAGGGGGCAGTAGATGTCTAGCCACCGTTCAACATGCTGCATCTTAGTTGAAGAAAGCGCCATTCGCAATTGTGCTGACGTCTACGGTTGCAGACTTTATGTATGTCGAATCAGACATGCATTACATGTACGGCCTTGCAATTGGTAACGGCAGAACTGCTCTACGAATGTATCACGAGCAGTTTTCTGATCGACGAATGCCGAATCACAGAATTTTTCAGCAATGTGCACAGTTGCCTGAATGCCACGTTTGGGGCACGATGGATTGGGCGTGGTGAACGAGTCCCTGGGCCACCATAGCTCCCGATTTCTCGAGCTCCGCTATTACTTTGTATGGGGACATCTGAGGATCTCGTTGCCCTAATAATCGAAGCAACTGCACGTATACGCGAAATGTCTGGCATCCTTGAACATGTACGCCAATCACTCCACTGACGCTCTGAAACATGTATCGCTACTGGTGGTCGCAATCTTGAACAGTTTATGCAAACATTACACTATTCAACGACATTTTCAATAAACACTTTGTATTTCCTTTCGTCTCTTATTAATTGTACTTGTGCCTCACCGCGTCACTTGTGCCCATACATTACTAAGCAATTAATGATTGTTACACTGTTCTATACCTGTCCTTAAAGTTTGTACCATGGATTCGGGATCATCCTGTATATACAAAATTTTATAAATATAGAAGTACTCTTTATAAAAAGAGAATGTTCTGAAAATATGTCATTCTTTATTTAATTTTTGCCAAAAAAATTACTTTTAAATTATTATTATTAGTTTTTCTTTTTTGCAATACTATTCTTAAAACAATTTAATGTATATCTTCTAATTAAACTGACATTAAATATAAAAAAAACAATCAATTTATGCGTTTTTTCAAACCATGATCCCGAACGTTGTCAATTTAGCCACAGCAACAGAATTATAACATCGGGCTAAATTGCATTGATTAAAAATATTCTTCCAGATATCTCTTAGTAAATGTATACGCATTTTTCTAAAAAAAGGATGAAAAACATTCATTTTTGAATTGATCAATCATTTCTATGTCAAAAAAAGATTCTAAATATGAATTTTTTTGCGTTACAAAATTATTTATTTTCGTACTTCTCTGCGAACAAGAGCAAAGTTCGTTTTTAATTATTCGATGTCAATTGAAAGTTGTCTTGTACTTTCTAAATAAAGTTTAGTTAAAAATGGAGAGGTAGCACTTGCATTAAATATTTAGAATATCTTTCTTTTTAAGTAGTTATTCGATAAGAAAGTCTAGAATAAAAATAAACTGAAAATCACGTTCTACAGAAGTGTGTTTGTTGTTTTATTTCAGACTGCCATTGACCATTAAAGTTACTAGATAAAATTGGTTTAAACACAGCCATGTTTACTATTCAAGATTAAGAGAATCAAGAGAAGATTTATTTTACGTTTTTCGGTTTATATATATATATTATTATTATTATTTAAATTTCTATGACGTTTTCTTATTAATATTTGTATATAATGTTTTTATATTAAGAAATATTATATGCTATTTTTTATATATTTTCTTAATTATTAGAGCTATTTGTTACCAGATAGTGGTAAAAGCAACCGTACATTTAGAAGTATGCTAAGTAATAGTATATATATATATAAAGTTATTTTATTTATATTGTTTAAATAATATACATGTAATTTTATATAGTTTTAAAACAGAAAAGACATTATTCCATTGTTAATTTGACATTCATAAAGTGAGAGGTATGGAAAAATAAAACTAATATAATTTTTACCGGCGATGTCTTATTACAGTATCTATTTTAATTTTCTAAGTTTAAAGAAAAAATATTGTGAGAACAAATCGATCTTCTATCACATTAAAACATCAGACAGCTTCAATATTTATAAAGGGTGTTTTTTTAGAGGTATAGAATTTTAATTGCAATAAAACAACGATGTATAATTCGATTGACATGAATTTTCTTTTATTCGAAATATAATCTTGTGGCATTACATTTTAAATAAGATTTCTGGCATATGACTGCCACAGCTGGCTCGGATGTAGTCCAATCTGGAAGTCCAATTTTCGATGACTTTTTCCAACAATTTTGTTTAGCGATGAAGCACATTTCTGGTTGAATGGCTACGTCAACAAACAAAACTGCCGCATTTGGAGTGAAGCTAATCTACAAGTCTATGTCAAAACACCGTTACATCCAGAAAAACTGACTGTTTGGTGCGCTTTATGGGCTGGTGGAATCATTGGTCCGTACTTCTTCAAAAACGATGAAGGACACAACATTACAGTCAATGGTGATCGGTATAGAGCCATGATTACTAACTTTTTCATTCCTGAATTGAACAATCATGATGTCCAGGAGATGTGGTTCCAACAAGACGACGCAACATGTCACACAGCTCGTGCCACAATCGATTTATTGAAAGACACGTTTGGTGACCGCCTAATTTCACGTTTTGGACCTGTGAATTGGCCTCCAAGATCTTGTGATTTAACACCGCTAGACTATTTTCTGTGGGGCTATGTAAAGTCATTGGTCTACGCGGATCAGCCACAAACGCTTGACCATTTGGAAGACAACATTCGTCGCGTTATTGCCGATATACGGCCACAAATGTTGGAAAAAGTCATCAAAAATTGGACTTCATCCGAGCCAGCCGTGGCAGTCACATGCCAGAAATCATATTTAAAATGTAATGCCACAAGATTATCTTTCCAATAAAAAAATCATGTCAATCGAATAATACATCGTTGTTTTATTGCAATTTAAAGTTCTTTACCTCTAAAAAAACACCCTTTAGAAATTAATGTTAAGTTATAGGTTTTATCTGTGTGCGTGAATGTAAAAAAAAATAATTTAGAATAAAATATAAATAAAATTATCACATCTTGAAAAACGATAAACTATATTTTGTTTTTACAGTTATGTGTGGAAATATAAAGAATTCAAAAAGTCAGTATGTCTTACCAGTGTAGTGATGACATAGTTGTAATATTCAGTAAGCATGTCCACCCTCTGAGCCTGAAATTTAAAAAAAAAATATTTTTCTTTTAATAAAATAATATGAACACTGAAAACAAGAAAGTTAGGAATATACTATATTTACTTTGAAAATTAAAAAATCCTTAGTAAAAGAACTCCTTACTTTATCAGCCGTTATTCTTACGTTCTACGTCTAATTTCCTGATGGAAATTCTTCACAAATTTTAAAATGATTTTATAATTTAATATTTCAAATAAATAAAATTAAGAAACATATATCAAATAGATTTTAAATTAAATATATAATTTAGACTTAATTATTCAAACATTTTAGTTTGTTATATTTGTGTGTCGTATATATAGAGAAAGCGAAAGAGAGAGAGAGTTAAAAATCCAAAAATTTTAGACACTTGCAAATAAATTTTTAAACATACTTTGTCTATAGCTTAATTTCCAAATTGTAAAATAATAGTGTGCAGAGACTTTTTTTATTTCGAAAATTACTAATTTCTTTGAAAAAAAAAAGCTACATCAGTTGATCTAAAATATTTTTGACTTACATTTATTAAAACAATTCTGCTGTGGGAGTTAGGTTGAAGTTAATAATAATAGTTTGAACGACAAACACATAATTTGTATACAAATCATAAAGTACAACAAATATTGATTTCACGTATAATTTTTTACCTGTAATTGTGACTTGCAGCTATTGCTTGTTACTTTTAAAGCAGAGGCGTTCAATCAGAACTTTCAATACAAAAAAATCAATATAAATTCCGTACGTTATCTAAAATTACGCAGGGATTCTTTTTCCAGTTATATATATTTAATAATAATATCTATTATAATAATACTATATATTACTAATAATGCATATTAATAAAACATAATAATACATATTAACCCAAGAGCGGTCGCGCGGGGTATAGGGTCACCTCATGCTCACAAAATCTTTAATTATGGAAAAATTGTTACCAATTACCTTCGCAGTAAACTGCTGAAAAGCAGTCCTCATGGGAACTAAAATGTAATTTTTTGCAGTTTCTTCCTCTTTTTTTGGGAGTGGCAAACGTTTATTCACAAATTTTGAGGTACTTGTGGTAACTGAGTTCCCCATGCAACCACTTTTGTTTCAAAATATTTTTTTATGAACAGACAACATTTTTCCCTTGTGAACGACTTCGATGTTTTGATTGGCTTGTTGTACAACTCATTATGCTTTATAAAAGTAAATTAACAGAAAATAAGATGTAAATGAACAGAATATAAAATGTAAATGAACAGAATATAAAATGTTAATGATTAGAATATAAAATGTAAATGAACAGAAAATAAAATGTTAATTGAAATGTTAAATGATTAGAATATAAAATGTAAATGATTAGAATATAAAATGTAAATGATTAGAATATAAAATGTAAATGAACAGAATATAAAGAAAGAAATGGGCATCTATGCTATCTCTATTGGATGAAGTTGAAACCGATCAAGCAAGGGAACCTGATGAAATAATCCATATTAATCATGATAACGAAAGTAAATTTGATAAAAGTGATGAACATAAAACGTTTGAGTTGAAAGGCAAGTTTTCAAATGCTACCTTAAAAAACTCCATCAAGATAAATATGAAGCCGCAAGTGTACCATGAGACCCATGTGCCCTGTCAAAAAGACACAGGCATGAAAAAGTTCAATATGCTGTTCGTCGATCATCAAAATAAAATAAAATTACAATAATAAGAACAAAATATGATAGTTTTTCCTGCAAATATCATCCCTATAATGCTAGCGAAAAGCGTCTGTGATCTGTGTGATTTATTAAAGTGACGCACATTTAAATCATTTTAGTTCAGTTTGACTGAATTTTTTCTCAAATTATCAAAGAAAAATGGAAAACTTAAAAGTTGGTAAATATACTTTCTCTTAGTTAAATTATTCACTAGAATTACGGTTTTTATGGCGTACAATAAAAATTATTATAACAAAATAATTTGGGTGACTCAGCTACCCCGCGCGACCAATAACGTTAGTATCTAGTGTGCACCTTTTCCCGGGTTAATAGAAAACAATAATCTGTGTTAATTTTCAGGAATATATTTATAATTATTCTTTTTCTTATTAATATAAATTACGTCTAGAATTACTGATTTTTAACAAGGGTAAGTAAAAAATATTAACATGAGAATTTAAATTACCTTTATGAAATAAAATTATGTTTAAATGAAAAATTATGATAAGTATTATTTTTACTTTTTTGATTTTAATATGAAACAAACTATATAAGAAAATATTTAAATAGTATTTTGATTATAAGCTCTTTCCTCATTTGTTTTTATTGATAATACAGTATCATTTTTTTTCGTAAAAATACGATCTTTGTTAAGATTTTCGAATTTATATATGAAACATAGGCTTAAAAGTAAGACATTGCCCTGCTAATTTCAAAATAATAATAATAGTAGTAATAGGAAATGAAATTATATTATTTAAAAACCATCAATTCAAAATTTATTTACAATCATCATTATAAATAATATTAAATAGTGTTAATAAATCATAAAGTAAAATTTTTGAAATAATATTATACCCTAGATGAGACGAGTGATTCTGCGCAAAATCTGTATTTATACATACATTTTCATTTAAAAAATTTTTTTTTATCATTATTTATTTATTTATTTTTTAAATTGTATCATCCAATCTTTTTTTTCACTTACAAAGTAAGTAAGTCGGAATTCGTTCCATTCTGGCTAAACATTTAATCGTTTTGAACATAAATTTTCAATATTCTGTAGCAGTGGTTCTCAAAGTGGTCCCTCTATGGATTTCCGATATTATTCAGGGGGTCCACAGAAAATTAAAAAAATTTGGGGGTTAACATTTAAGGTATCCGACTACTTGCGGCAACTTCTTTTTGAAAAAATGGAAATATGAGGATTTTTTGTGATTTTTAGATTTATTTAGTATATTTTAAGGAAAAATTCTTAAAATTGAAAGCAGAAAAAAAATGTATTATTAAAATGGGAAAAAACTGGCAAAAATGTACAAAAAATTACATAAACGGGGCCCGCTCTGTACAAAATTTTTATGAGAAATATATCAATTTTTCAATTTTGATGTGTTACTTTATTATTCGTGTTTGAAATGACCTTCAGGATAAGAGATATTTCAATTTTTACAAAACCTAGAGCACTTTATCTTAGTGATTATACGAAATTGCTTAAAAAGAAAGTGATTGTATTCACATAAAGGGCTGTAAATTTTAAAATAAAGCAGTGATTGATAAATCTGAAGATCAAAACACTTCTACTGTTATACATAATATACACAAAAAAATTTCAGCAAATTATTTTCAAAACTTTTGAGCAATCGCTGTCCCCGTTTGAACTTTTCGCAAAAAACACATTTCGAGTAAAACGCATTTTAAAGTTTGTCATCTTGTGTAAAGTTATGGTATCTGCTTTTACTAAAACACTTGTAATTTTTGTTCAGTGAATGGAAAATAAAAAACTTGGTATTTTTTTATTAAGCTTATATGATGGCCTATAAAATAAAATCATAAACAAAATTTGTCAATTTTTGAAAAAAAATCATGATTTTAGGGTAGTCGGATACCTTAACATAATTTTTTTTAAAAAAATTTGATTTGTTTTTTTAAAATTTTTATGGAAATTTAAATAAGTAACAATAATTCACTTGGATATTCCCAAACGGGTGTTGAACCCTTTTGCACGCGGACTAACTCAGATCCCAAACACAGATGAATCCATACTGTACAAGATAATCTTATTGAAATATCCATAAATGAAGAAGATACCAAAAATTCTGATCACAAAAGTTTTCAGTTTCATATCCTGCATTATGGGTAGATGTTGTTGACCACTTTCGCCTCTTCCAATTTGGTAGAATGTAGATTCAGTGCCGTAAAAAATCCCCTTAACACAAAAAAAGGGAACAAAACCGATTAAAAATTAGATCTAGTGTGGATCTGTGGTTGTTACTCACAAACATTTAGACGGACATATATACAATCCTTGCATCTCATTAAGTTCACCCGAATCGTTAACTTTTTTCATTTTATTTTAAACAAAATTTATAATTTCAATAAATAATTCTACAACAAAATATTTTTTTAGTAAATTTTTAATTTTTATACTACGCATTTATGTACCTTTTTCAGTTGGGAAAGTTTTGACTTTAAAAAGGGGTGCATGGGCAAAAGTTTTGACTATACAACTATTATAAAAAATATCTGTAAGTCAATTCCTACTTATTTTTACCCCAAATAATAGTGTATTAAAAAATTCAGCTCAAATGAGCGCTTTAAATGTGAGGAAAAAAAAACTTTTCAAGTTTTTACACAAGCCGCCAAAAATGATGCCAACGTGGCCGTATTTGTAATTCTTTCAATAATTAGTTTTAATCAATTAACTTTTATTAATTATAATTAAATTACTGTATTGTCAGCAATAATAATCGTGTACATAAAATGTCAGCTCAATTGAGAGCTTTAAAATGTGTTTTATTAAGGATTGAAAATTCCACCATGATAAATAAATATATAGAGAGTGTGAGCTAATAGTAGGAATTGAGAAAAGAGGTCCGTGAGCAAGTTTTAACTATAACAAGTAATATAAAATAAAAATTTTAAGTTAATTCCTACTTATATCAACAAAGAAAAAAAATTTTTAGCAACTTTTTATTAAGTAGTTACAATTAATATTAGTATGTATATACATATGACATAATCACAACATTAAGTGGTAATTAATTTTTATTCATTATCATTAAAGTACCGTATTGTCATCCAAAATAATCGTGTACATAAAATTTCAGTTCAACTGAATGCTTTAAAACGTGAGAAAAAAAAATCATTTTCAAGTTTTGACACAAGTCGCCAAAAATGAAGCCAACGTGGCTGTATTTGTAATTCTTTAAATACTTAGTTTTAATAAATTCATTTTTATTAATTATAATTAAATTATTGTATTATCCAAAATAATCATGTATGTAAAATTTTAGCTCAATTGAGCGCTTTAAAATGTATTTTATTAACGATTGAAAATTCCACCAAGATAAATAAATAAATATAGAGAGAGTGTGAGATAATAGTAGGAATTGAAAAAGGGGTCCAATGCTTTAAAAAAGTTTGAGGGGGAAGTATACAGCATCTCCATGCTTCTCTTCAATGCATTCTCAATCTTACATTACACTTTTTTCTCATCCGGAAAAATTCTTTCCATTTCTACTTGGTACATTAGCTTATGTATTTTTTACGCTGTGTACAGATACGCAGCGTATAAATAAATGCATTAAAATACCTTCTTGAAGTCCATAGCATGTTTGAAACTATCACTACTCTTAATACTCAAGCCGTGCAAGGAAAAATAAAAATCTATCCCCTCCAAAAAGACACATTCTAACCAAAGTAAGAAAACACATTCCACGCCTTTAGATGATGCAGCGTTATTCCGATCACGTCTTTCGGTACGACCCAAATTTCCTAAATTGAAAAGAAGATATGCAGGGAAGAAGAATTTCCGGATCCACCGTAAAGCAAAAGACTTGTTGAAAGGAAGAAAGAATGAAGTTAAAAATCAATTTTTATGTGTGGAATATCTGGCGCGTAAAAACTGGAAAAGAAAAGAACAGCTTATATAAAAAGACGCTGTTATGTAAAAGTGTGTTCGCGATTGCAAAACACGTGCGTTTGTAGACTACGTTAGAGATTCAAGCATTAGTTTATGTGGTTTTTATGCCATGTACAGATACGGGGTTTATTTTACCAAGAGTAGCATACAAAATTTTAAACTTTAAATCTGGAAATAAAATTAAAATTAATATATTAATAATAAGAAGCAAAAAACTGTTTCAAACATAAAATAGAAGCACAAGGCGTATAACTTGGACTAAATTAAATTATTTTTTCAGTTTTAATTTGAGTCATTACTTACAGATTTTTGTCCTACTTTATAATATTGTTGAAAATATTTATCAAGTATTAACAAGTTAAGTAGATAAAAAAATATGTTTTCATACATATTATACTACAGCATTTCAAAGGGAAAAAAAGTAATTAATGTTATTTTCTTCTGAATTTTGTAAAGAAAAGTTCATTTTTGAAATATTGTAATATGGGGAAAATAGTAAAATGAAAAATAAAGAAATAAAGAGTGTGGAAAAAATAAACGTGATTTTCTTAAAGATGTCCTACCAGAATTACAAAAATGAAATTCTGATGGTATAGCTTTTGTTTTGCCACTGACGCATTTGTGAAAAATTCCAAAAAAAAAAAGTTACTTTAACGGGGATAATATGCAGCGTTACTTCTGAAAACATCAATATGTAACTATCCCAAAGTGTTGGAGAATCAGTAGAGATCAATGTAAGACATCAATAGGTTTTAGAGACCAATTTTAACACCGAAGATATAAAAATATGTACTTGGTCTTAAAACATTATTTTACTCGTTAGTTGGCTATCATGCATTACAAACAAGACATAACAATTGTTTATTTTTGTAACAAAAATTCACAGCAGTAACTTGACAATGTGTTTTATTTATTTAACTTTATCATTTTCATTTACAGCTTGAAGAGGTAAAAATTTCTTTGCTCCATTGACAGTATTATAACGAAGTGTTAATTATAATAATGTTTTTAACATGTAAAAGTCGGTGACTCTAAAGGAAAATTTGCGTTTTATTAAATACCTTTTTCAAATTGATCTATTAACTCTAGAAAATATTGTTGGCTAGATTTTCACATTGAAGGACTGGTAACAATGAGTACCAGTATACCTGATTCTTACAATAATCTTTATGTATAAAAATCTTCTGTGCGTGTGTATGTGACTGAACTCCTCCTAAACGGCTGAACTGGTTTTGATGACATTTTTTGTGTGGGTTCAAGTAGATTCGAGAATGATTTAGATTCACAATTCGGTCCGATATCACAATTAGTTAAAAATGCGCCAAAATTATGTAAGGACACGTGATTGTTCATAAATATTATGGGCAATATTCTTGAGGCCACTATTTTCAGCGGAAAACTTCAAGGTGAAGTTCTACTTCTACCACAGATCCCAATGATTCTTTCAGACTCACCTACCCATTCAAATGTTTGCAATTTCCAATTCGCTTGGCATTTGCTATGACCATTAATAAGTCACAAGGTCAAACAATGACAATGTGTAGCTTAGATTTAGAAAGCCCTTGCTTTTCGCACGGCCAATTTTATGTTGCATGTCCGAGGTTTGCAAACCATCGCATTTGTTTGTTTATACCCCTCAAGAATTAACAAAAATATTGTACATTCAATGGTATTACGATAAATTTATTTTTTGTGCATCAAAAAAATATACCTGTTATGAAAATAGCTCGAGTTTTATCTTTTTTACCCTTTAATCAAGTACTATTCAGAATAGCTTCTATATTCAACTTAGTTCATAATAAATACATACACAAAATCGATAGGTCGAATTGTGGTAACTGTAACATGAGATGATGCCAGGTATTGTGTGTGTGTTGTGTGTGTGTAATAATAACTTCCTTTATAAAAAAATTCATCCAAGTGGTCCATATTGTTACAAATTATTCAAAAAAGTTTGTAGTTTTCGGATTTAAGACATGTGTACAGGACAACGTCTGTCGGGACCGCTAGTATATATTGTATCTATATATACATATAAAGGAGAAAAGCGACTCACTCACTCACTCACCGACTCACTGACTAATCACGATATCTCCGGAACTATTAAACCTACAGACTTGAAATTTGGTAGGTAGGTTCCCTTCATGGAGTAGACGTCAGCTAAGAACGGATTTTGCAAAGTTCGAACCCCAAGGTGCGTTACGGGGATTTAAGGGGCGTTATAGATAATTATTTCCATTACTAAACTATTAGATGTACAGTCATGAAACTTGGTACACAGATTTCTTTCGTAAAGTAGAGATTCCCTACACAATGATTTTCACAAAAATCGACCTCCAAGGGGCGTTATACATAATTATTTCCATTTTTAAACTATAAGACGTACAGTCTTGAAATTTGGTAAGCGGATTCCTTTCATAGTGTAGAGATGCGCTACAAAATAGTTTGGGGGAAAATTGATCCCCAAGGGTCACTGAGGGGGATTAAGGGGCGTAATAGATAAATATTTCCGCTTTTCAACTAATAGAACCACCTGCTTGAAAATTAGAAGGTATGTTCCGTTCATGGAATAAAGTTCCTTTTATAAAGATTTTTGCGAAAACGGACTCCCGAAAGAGTGGGGTTGTGATGGATTAATGCGTGTTATAGAAAAATTCTGGCTTTTGAATTTAACTCATTTACTTGGAATTTGTTGAGCACTTTTCTTTAGTTGAATAGAGTTCCAATAAGAATGGATTTTACGGAAATCAACTCCAGGGGGAAGCGGGGAGAATTATTGGGGCGTATTGATAGACAAAATTCCCGTTTTTGAACTGCTAAGTCTATAATAATAAAATTTGGTTTGCATGCTTCTTTTGTTGAATTGGAATCCGCTAAGAATGCTGTCAACGAGATATTGATGATAAAAATTTCGTTTTTGCTCTGTTATCTTTAGACTTGAAATTTAGCACGCATGTTTATTTTATGGAGTAGAGATCCACTGAAAGTTGCTTTGGTGGAAATCCACTTGCTTATTAGGTTAAGTGAGCGCAAAAAATCTTTCTACTTCTATTTTAGATATTATAATGTATGTTCTTTTTATATCAAGAGGCGAGAGTTTTACAGCTATAAATATATTTTTCAATACATTCAAATTCTTATTGCTAAATATCAATAATTCATATATATGTAAACAGTATACATTTATACAACATCGTGAAATATCCAGTGAAGCGGGTGGGTAACGGCTAGTATTATATAAAAACGATAAATCGGGAGCTGGTCTGTAACTAAGTGCTTCTCAATGTACCAACAAGTGAGGTTTTTAAGTAAGTAAATGACAACTGCGATTTGTAAGTAGAAGTTGTAAAATGAACATGCCAAAAAGTATATAATCTATTTAATGGATTTAAAAAATCTCAACACCTGCACTTTCCGTGAATATTTTAAGAGATTGGGAACAGTTGGCTATGTATAACTGGGAATAAAGTATTTTCAAAACCAATATGCAAATATTAAGGCGACACAGTACGATTCAATTGGCCAAAATTGGTCAAAAAATTAAATCTATTTTTTTAGCCTAAATTATTCTTTATGTGTATTTCTTTAACCTCACAAAATTTGAAAGCTCTAAACTATTAAGCAAAATTATGATAGCTTTTACGTTCGTTTTTATTCACATCCCCATGGCAAATTAAAACTAATCTTACTTATAACAGAAAGATTAAATCACTAATTTGTCTTCATTTAAAATGCTAAGAATTTTTTCTATTGTGCTTAATGCTTTGAATTTATTTTACCTATTGCTAGTAGTACATGTAACAAAAGTTGATACTCATTTTTGAATCAAAGCAATATTTATTTTTTTTTTTAAATTATTGAACTCAAAATTTATATATTTTTTAACGAATTTTCAATAAGCATTCCTAAAAAGTAGTATTGTACGAATACCAATCATGTTATCGCAAAACCCATACCAAATTTTGTTATACATAGTTCGACGTACTTGTAAATTAAATTTCATGCGTGTACGTATGTTTTTGTAGGAGGAGAGAGTAGCATTTTTTTAGAGAGTAGCTACATAAATTTTAAGTTTTTTCCTTAAAAATTAATATGGCCAGGTTTTTATGAAATTTTGAGCGCAAAATCAGTTTTACAAGTATACACACATAGGAGGAAACCAAAACATTTTAAAAATCCTTTAATTTAAAAAAAAATTGCGTAAATCGTTCCATGTTCCCTAAAAGTTATTCTCACTGTGTGACTGAAGTAGTTTTATGAATCTTTTTAAACTAGTCTGAGATTTCGTAGCTATCCTAACACATGTATCAATATGCCAAACTAGCATATTGATACATTTTTAAATCTAAGTAAGAAATAGTTTCCATAATCTTTTGATTTTATTATAAATAGCCTTTAGAATGGGTAAGAATAGTTTGATTTTAAATTCTGAACTTGCAAAATATTTTCTTGAACATTGGGTGTTCTCGATTAGAATCTTTTCTTTCTTATTCACTACTCGATGTATTTACAAAGCCATCTATACAAGCTTTTAAGTATTTACTTTCCTTTTATATCTTATTTTTTCGATTCGTCTTATAATCTTCCCTTTTTGAGTTTCCGAAAGCATCGCGTTCTCTCGAATAAGATTGGCAATGTTTTTTTCTTTTCTGGCTACTCTACCCCTTTTCTTTTATTTCTTCTTGATATTGAAACACTTTTATGATTTTTTTTTGAAAAGTTTTTCATTTCCTGTCTCTCAGAGTGTTTCAAAAACGTCAAGTTTCGAATAAACAAACCGAAGGAAGAGGTAGCAATTTTTTTTTTGAGAAAAATGACACTGGGTAGTTTATTGCTTTAAAATTCTTCTAGTGATGATTTTATTTAATAAATATTGACCTGCATCTATTTCGTACGGACAATGAACAAAATTCAGACATATTTTCAAATTTCATAAAATGATATGATTATTTTACATGTTTTTAGTTTTATTTTGTTCAACACTCTTTGGTCTCTCAATGCTACAAGCGTTACATATAACTAGATTTACAACTATAAAATTTATATTCTGAAATATGAATAATTTTATCAATATGAATCGTGTTTTGAAAGTGTTTGAATTCTGTAAGTCAATTTCCTATACTTTTTGAATAAATACTTTTACTAACAAATGCATTTGCTTATATAAACGTGTAATGTCATTATTAAAAAGTCAAATAACAATATGTAGAAAAATATATAGATCTTAATTAGAAAAATACTAAATAAGAGTCAGAGCGTAATTATACATCGAATTTCAAGAGTGCTAACGTGATAAATAATTTAATTATAAATTAAAACAATTTTTTAATATTACTTATTATGAGAATTAAATATGGAAATAATGAGATTATGAGAAATAAAAACGATAAATAATTCACTTTTTTAATCTTTTTCAAAATACGAAACATATTTAATGGATTATTTCTATCCCATGTATATTGGTACGATTATAATAATTGTTTTTGAAATTTAAGTATTCTGAACTTGCGTTCATTATGGAAAATGCGCAGTTTATTTGAAATACCCCTATATATATCAGAGAATCAATGTAATTATTAAATTTGATTAATGTTTCTATTACAAGCGAATCGCCTTTAGGATTCCATGTGGTAGGAATCACTTTATAATTTCTAACGTAAATTAATTATTAAAAATTATCAAATGTGAATACAAGTTTGAGTAATGTTATGGAAAGGTTCATTAGTTGTAAATTCTGTTTGCAATCGATTACTGCTATAGTGCTAACCTAACATTGAAGCAACCATGATTTCATTTAATTTAAAGCCCGGATTAATAATTAATATTCCAAGAACCATCCCCCCCCCTTATATATACTCCTCAAAAGTAAAATTGCAACATTAAGATATAATGCACGTAGCGTCACACAAATTTCATAAGCGATAGTGCATATGCAACACATTAAAAAAACAGAAAAATAAAATCATTTTAACCAATTTAATCAGTAACAAATATGCCCATCTCGGGAAGCTAAGCAGATCACGATCCAGAGAGGCATTCTATCAATAGTTCATTGCGAAGACATATCCACAGAAGTTCACAGATCATCCAAGGCTTGGGCAAGTGGTCCACGGTTCATGCCACGTCCAATGAGATCCGACAGATGCTCGATGGGATTTAGATCTGGAGAGCTTTACTTGTCAGGGAAGGGTGTTAAATCCAGTTATATTGTTTAGAGCTTGCCGTGTGACATGCGACCTGACTTTGTTTTGCTGGGATACCATGATGGATGCCAACTTGTGTGATTTAGTGGTCAGTTGCCAAATGGTCGTTAACATCTATCAGATGCATCCTGTGATCAAACATTATGCCACTCCAAACCATGATGCCTTGTGTTGGACCGATTTGACACATGGGGAAATGGGTTGGCTAGTAGCGTTCTCCGGGTCGCTGTCATACGAGTCGACGGATGTAATTCCTGAACAGACAGAAACGAAATTCATCCGTGAACTCCACCCGATGCCATTCGATGGCTCTAGTACGATGATGATGACTCCACGCCAGACGTTTAGTCCTGTGTTCAGCGGCCAATGGTAACCCTCTTGCTGGTATCCGTGTACATAACTGTACTTAATGCAATCTGTTGGTACGGTTTGGGTGACCACAGATCCACCTACTCTTGAAGGCAATTGGCTTCGGTCACACACACATCCGTACACCCGTACACGTATACATACTCCCGCACACGTACACATACTCACGTACACGTACACATACACGCAGACACACACATACACGCACACACACATATCTGCCCACAAACATACATGCACACACACATATCTGCCCACAAACATACACGCACACACATACACGCACACACATACATGCACACACACATACATGCACACGCATACACGCAGACACACACATACACGCACACACGCATATATGCCCACAAACATACACGCACACACACACACGCATACACACATACAGCACACACACACACACATACACGCACACATACACGCACGCACGTACACACACGCACACACATACACGCACACACATGCATGCACACACACATGCATGCACACACACATGCATGCACACACACACACTCAAATATATACTACCTGAATTTAATTATTTCTGTTTTGGAAGACACATATTTCATCCGAAAATATTCTGATTTCCATTTGATTTGAATTTCGAAAACATTTCTCTGTATTTAACAGAAGCAGAACTGACCTTATTTTGAGTTTCATAAACAGTTCGGAAGCCTGAAAATAAAACCGTTCCTCCTTCGCCAAGTCAAACCATTTATACTCGAATCATTCCAAGCGTAAAAACTTGCGTTTCTTCATATAAAAAAAGAACGGAAAATACTTTTTTCTATCGTACTATTTAGAAAAAAAAAAAAAAAACTTTTCTTCGCTTTCTAAATAAAATAAATTGAAAATGTTTTTAAAAAAAAAAAAAATGTGTCGTCCACATCGATCGCGAGTAAGACTAAGAAGAGAGGAGAAAAAAAGAAAAATAAAAAGCTTACATAAACGCTAGGATATGAAGAAAGTTTTCTGCAGTAAAAAACTGACATATATAAAGTAGAAAATTTAAGTGTGATGGCTGTATTTTTGTGTTATTTATATAACTGGATGTTGTTCTTGTGTTGCATTGCAAAGGTTCAAAACTACGAGATCTTTAGCCCATACCTCTAATGTTATTTCTAAATGAAATTTTAATGTACAAAATTAATCGATAACTATACTTATACACATTATTACTGTTTTTTGAATAAATAAAGGAATATTTTTTTAATGATAAAGAAGACTCGGTACCCTAAAAATCACAAACCTATCGTTTTTTTTTTATTTTAATATAATCTTATTCTTTGCATTATTATCTTTCGATTGATATATCACTTGTGCATGTCGGAAAGTTAGAAGTTGAATAAAACTTCATTTGAAAACAAATTAGGCAATTCAGCCACACCCCCTTTTCAGAAAAAAAAAAAAAAAAGCTAAAAATGCGTTATGATAAAAAAAAAAATCCATTTTATAAATAGAAATAATAACTATAAAAAAGAATGTGTAGTATTAAAAGCAGAATATTTCCGAGGCAATACAATAATGTAATTTTTCTTCCTTGTGAAATGTGTGCATGTAAAATTTTTAAATTAAGGCATTTTATATCAATAATTTTATATATAATTTCAGTTCTTATTCCTGAAATATTTTTCATACAAATGTAATACTTTAATATTATAAGAAGAAAAACAGCTAAAATTTCTGTCGTGACAGAAAATTTTTTTTTTAAAGTTTTGAGTTTTCTTGTGCAATTAGTACTCTCTAAAAATTGATCATTTATAAAAATGTGTGGGTTGAAAACATGTGAAAATGCAATTATTTTAAAGAAAAACGTATAAGTAATATATTAAAGTGGTATTTTAAGTTTAATTAAGCTTATAATAATTATTTTTTTCAGAATTATAAACTTTAAAATGGTTTTTCTCAGTTTGTGTTTTTCGAAACCTTAGTGCATTCAAAATGCTACTCCTTCGACAATTATTTACCAATCACTTCCATTTTTTCCCTGCTTGTTAAAAATAAGGCATGTAATAAAATTAGGGATCCGTTTTACTATAAACTCAATACTTTTTTTAAAAAAAAAAATAAAATGTAAGACATGTTGGCTTTTTCGTTGATTTTTAGCCTGTATATCAACATTTTATTTTTTTTTCTCGAAAACGAATGAAGTTATTCTAAAATCGATCCCTAAAGTTGTTAAGAACATCCATAAGAATATTGTAAAAAAATTTCAGGTCAAAAAATTAATTTTTACAAAAGGAGTAGGATTTTAAAATTTTCCCAATTCTCTTCAAAAAATTTAAATTTTTAAAATTGTGTGAATAATATATGAAAATTTTCATCTGGTAACATTTTCTTGAATAGAAACATTGTATAAAATGTTAAAATATAATTTTTAAATACGTAAATAAAGAAGTTTGCTCAAAGGGTGCCAAGTCCCCTTAAAGGTACATGTAAAATGTACAGTGTATTTTCGATTAGTACTTCTATCATTTATGGATGAGATTGTGGTTATTTCTTACTTTTTCATCAAAAATTTGCAACTAAAATATTCAAACTACTTACGCATTTTTAATCCGAAAAATTTTGATAAAATTCCAGTGGTGGAGTGATCAGTATGGTATGCATCAGAAATATTTTGGCTTAAAAAATTTTTAGCATTTTTTTAGCATTAATTTACTCATAAATATTTTTCTTTAAAAAAAAATATATACGAAGTAATTCACAAAAATCACAGGAATAGGACTATAACGCAGAGTTTCTCAAACTGTGGGGCGTAATAACTCTAAGAGGGGACGCGAGCATATTGAAAAATCGAAAACAAAAAAAATATTTAAAAAAAATTAATTTACTAAAAGTAAACAAACCACAAATATATTTTGACATATGGATGGATAAACGTGTCATTTTTTCTAAAGAAGTGTTTAATAAGGTATAGAAGTGCCATCAAATGATTTTGACTAGTGATTATTGGGAAAAAATAATAAAACTAAATACTAACAAAACTATTTATTACGAAAAAATACTTTTTGTACCGAATATTTGTAAATGTTTTAGGTATACGTGTAATTCAAATTAAAGTAACATTAGTGTGACTCCTGTTGTTGCAGATTGGATGACAAATAACGTATATTAAGATGTTACTTTTAGTGGAATGCATTATAAATTGAAGTCATCTGCCAATCGGTTTGTAAGCAATTAATTATTTTTGCTGGGGTTCACTTTTTTGACGAGATGGTTTGTGATTTGTTTCAGAATTTCGTTTTCCAGACGATAATCTGCATACTTCTGTTCCAGATCATAAATCACACACCGCTTTGTCGCCTTTACAAATAATGCCATATTTCTAGATTCACCACGTTTGAAATTCTCTGTTACACTTACTATCTTGCACTTTTTGTTCTTTTGCTGAACTAGCCATATTAAATAGCAGTTAGAAATAGTAAATGTAACAAAAATGAGCTTTAAAATACAGTTGTGTCAACAATATTGATTATGCTACGTGTAGACGAATTTTGCATTATAAGCAATGTAGTCCACGACATAGCTAATGCAAGATAATAACAAATGAGTGTGCTCTCCTCGACACCCCGCAACCAATCACTCGCGTTTGTTCGTAATACTTCAGAGGGAACTTTGCTATTTTGAAATAAAATGCAAACCTCTTTGATCACTGGCGTGCCCACAATATTGTGTCGCCATCCCTGGTATAGTATCTCTCTATACATGTGGGGGGAAAGCGACTCCTTCATTCCCTCATCAAGAGATCTCTAAAACTATAAAATCTACAAATTTGAAATGTTGTAAGCACCTTAGTTTAGTTGAGTTGAGATCCGTTAAAAACAGGTTTGAAGAAAGCGATTCCCTATTTGGGATGTGGGTGCTTAAAGGGAAGGGGGTAGGGTTCATTATCGTTAATTTTTTTTTTCTGTTTTGAACTGTTCGACCTAGTAACTTCAATTTTAATACCTATGTTGCTTTTGATAAGCATAAATTCGCTTACAACGAGTCTTGTGAAAAACCGACATCCAAAAGAGATTGCTAGAGATTACGGAAGTGCTTCTCAAACTTTCAACATTTGGAACCCAAATTTCACTCATATTTTTCATCACGCCCCCTCCATACAAATAGAAATGTATTGTTTGCATTGATAATATACTTTGACGATAAAGCTACGATACGACTTAATTATAAACCGTACAAATCATCAAGATAAGTATTACATTTTGTAAATGACAAGCCTATGGGAGTCACTAGTAATTTTTAAACTTATTCTAAATTTAGTATTGATAATTTAATTATCAGATACATATAGTAGTACAGATGAACTTTTTGTACACTATATCAGTGCGAATGTGTATTTTATTTTTTATTACGTCAGAATGCCTTTTGTTTTGCTTCCTTTCAGTAATTTAACAATTTTTTTAAATAATCTTTTATTTTTGAATTTCTGATATGCTCGTCCCCCTCCACACACACGGAAGGTTATCGCGGTGACTCACAATTTGACAAACACTGAGTTACGGTGATGTTATAGATTTTAAAAAAAAGTCAGTTGTTGAACTGTTAGACCTTCAGATTTGAAATTTGGTAAGCACGTTTCTTTTGTTTTTGAGTAGAGATTTAATGAGAAAAAATTTAACTCAAATCGATTCTTTAGGCAACTTATAAAGCTTAGGAGAGCGTGCAGATAAAGAAATTCCAGTTTTTGAATTAAGAGACCTACCGAGTTTTAATGTGACCACCAATTCTATTTTGTTGAGTAGAGATTCGCTAAACATGGGTTTTGCGGAATTCGAATTAGGAGAGGAAGAGTTATAGGTAGTTATGGACGAGTTATTTCCTCTCTAGAAAATCAAGTGTTGTTTATTTTAAATCATAAAGCAAGGTGTATACCAGGCATGCCCAACCCGCGGCCCATTTGGAGACATTTTGCGGCCCAATAGAAGTTTCTGTCTATATTATTTTAGACATATGGACTACAGACAGTTGAATGGAAAATATCGTGTTTTGCCCCGCCCCCTACCTCTCCCCGTGCAGTTCTTAACGAAATAATTTTTTTCCTTCATCTGATTTCCAAGCAATTGTAATAACAGATGTTGATGGATGAAGGAAAGCAGATGAGCGTGGGTATGTTACTCCTTTTACAACGAGAACTTAGTTGAGAGTGAGTAGTGTATTTCGTTCTATTTGTCAGAGAAATAATTTATGCCTATATTTTTAAGTTCAGATTAGTAGTCTTTTTCTTGTTTTATTTGGCAATGAAAGAATCCGATGATGGATTCAATGATTTGCCTCAGAACTGTAATACCAGCTAGTAGAAATGTAAGATAATTACGGCAGCAGAATAAAAATGTTCAATATTTTAACTTTCTGAAATTATGCAACTTTTTCATTTTATGATATATTTTAATCCCGGTGCACAATAATTAATATCATACAATAAGAAACTAAACATTTGGCTATTGGGCAGAAAAAAAACTTATTTTGTCAAACAGTGTAATAATTTCAATGCTGTTCTTCTTTGTTTAATTGCCTTTCTGCATTTGAAATAAAAATTTTGAAAATCTAAATCAATTTTATGCAAAAATACTGTAATACAAGTATAAAATGTGAAGATGTTACGCACACAGTTGTTATATTACGTAACCTCAGACGGCAGCATAAATCTACTGTAGATAAGAACCTTGTAGGTTAAGAGATATTCTTCCACCAACAAGTGCAATCGGTCGACTTTCAACTTTATTGTGATTGTGATCCAGTAAAAAGGGAAACTTGCTGTTTTTTGATCATTACAATAATTATTGAATAAATTTCCATTATATATTTATCTCAAGTAAAATACAAAAACAAGTGCCACATTAATTGTAAGGTAATAAAATATTTCGAATGTTGTACGATAATAAAATATTTTGAATAATTTGTTTTATGTTGATATGTGCGGCCCACCTCAGTTTAGCAAATTTTTACTTGGCCCACCGACCGATTTGGGTTGGGAACCCCTGGTGTATACGATTCTTTATTTTTTTACGTTGAAATCGAAAGCTTAATACTAGAAGGTAAATATCAATATAAATAAACAGTATGTTGCGGTATCCTCTACATAAGGCAGTAAAAGCCTCCGAACAGTGGTGATCCCTTTCGTCTTGAGGTATGTTACATGCATACGAATCCGTTGGTCGCAGGTTCTATACTACAGACATGCAACACTTCATTTGTGACATTGGCTTAACTAAGAAAAAGGCAACCTTATGACCGTGGCGCCATCTACCTACAAAAAGGGTAACTAAATACATCAGACTCTTTTGACGCCATATCAGCGATTAACAGCACAACGACACGCACACACTCGTCATATCAAAATTCTCGTCCGTTCGCATGTCTACCGACTCACTGGTGTAGCAGTATCATTTACATAAGCCAGTAACAGCCCCCAGACAATGGTGATCACTTTTGTCTAGTGGTATGTTACATACTTACGAATCCGTAGGTCCCGGGTTCTGTCCTCCGGATATGCGCCGCTTCAAGTTTATAGTCATATAACGTTTCGAAATAACCAGTGAAGCGGATAGATATATCACAATATTTGATCAAATATTATTAATTTTCATTAAATTTCTATCTGTAAATGTTTTATTTTTTTTTTTTTTGCAATTTTATCTTTTTAAAATTATCCCAACTATTAACAAGTAATTGATTACAACCAATAATTTAATATAATATTAAATATTACATTCTATTTTTAGAGGAAACGAAAGTGCTGCAAAATATTTAGGGTAGAAATAAAATATATTTATCTTTAGTAGAAATGAAAAACTTAAAGAAATAACTCATTAAAAAGTTGAATCCAAAGTAGAGTTTATTATCGGAGCCCGAATTTTTTTTTTAATTAAATAGACGACTCTACAAACCAAAAGCGACGCGACACATTTCTCCAAAAACTTTAGTAACTTTTTCTTAAATCCGTCAATTTATACATAGCGCTGCAATCTCATTAAGTTGTGTCTTTTAAATAATTGCATTTGAGTTTATTTTTCTTTTCACGTAATCTACTGTTTCTGACATTCTATAGATATCCAATTAAAAATAAAGTTTAATTTTTGATTCATAACATTTTGTGTTTGGGGTTTAATTGAATATAATACTTGACAATTCAGCAGGAAAAGTATACATAGTAGGGTGAAAAAGTTTCCGGAATAGGCCAATTACAATTTATTTAAAAATAGAACAATCATTTAATCGTATTGTCCTTCAAAGTACTGCCCTCCTGCATCCACACACTTGTTCCAGCGTTTCTATAACTGTTCAAAAAGTTACACTACTATCTATGAACTTAACAATTTTATTAAAAATTAATAATCAATGGTTAATGTTATAACAAGTTTTACCCTTATATGAAGACAAAAATATTTTATATTGGGACTTTTTAAGGTATCCGACTACGTTCGGAACCGTGATTTTAAAAAGCTGCAAACATGGATAATTTCCATGATATTTAGTGTGTGAAGGTCTCCTTGGACCTCACTTTGAGAACGAGAATAAATAGGAGTCATGTAAGAACCAGTAGCCATTTTTATAAACAACTTTCTTTATTTGGTTGTCTTATCCAAATAGAATCAAAGACTTTTTAACAAATATATCTAACTAGTATTATGAGGTTTTAAAGGTAATATCCTTTAAATTAACTTAATTAATGATCCAATTAATTAACAATTAAATAACGATCACGCAGAGATTATCACGATAAGAGATCCCAGAATTATATTCTATGTTCTTATTGAACATTTAATTTTAATTTCATTCGCAATAATAAGACTAATATTTACCACACTGCAATTCAGCTCAGCTCAGCTCAGCTTTTATTTGAGATTAAATCTTCCAACAAGAAATCTTCAATTTAACTTCACTATAACTTTCTGCTTCAATCTCTATCTCCTACTGCTCTAACTTTACTATTCCGTTTGACTTAAATACTTTATCTAATCTGCATAATAAGGAATCTTGTCCGCTTTTTGGAGTTGATTGGAAATAGGTAGGGAATTAAATTTCCCTAAAAAGGACGACTCAGAAGGTTAGTGATAAAGTTCCGTATAGATTTGTCACAAGTGTCACTCAGATTAGAATACATGAATAAACTTATTTAAAGGACATTTTGACAAAAAAAAATTATTTAAATATAATATTTTGGCAAAAAATTAACTTAGAATAATCTTTTTTCTAATTGTTCTTCTTTTGTGAAAAATGGTTCTATTATAATAATATTTTGCCTGTATATAGCTCAGACCTCTCCACAGAGGCTCAACTAGAACTTTTGAAAAATTCACTTTTTTTTTAGAGTTACCACCAATTGAAATAATTATCGGTGTTTTTTTCTTAAAATTGCTCACCTTTGTTGTCGTAAAATATGAAAAAAAACCACTTCTAAGTTATATTTTTCAAAAATTCTAATTGAGCCTCTGTAGAAAGGTCTGAGCTATATACATTAAAAATATTATTATAATAGAAACATTTTTCACAAAAGGAGAACATTTGGAAACAAGATTATTCTAAGTTAATTTTTTGCCAAAATAGTGTATGTAACTAAAGTTTTCTGTCAAAATGTCCTTAAAACAATTTTATGTATGTATTCTAAACTAAGTGGCACTATGTATCATGAAAATTGTCCATTTATGCGCTTTTGTAAAATCACGGTTCCGAACGTAGTCGGATACCTTAAGTCAAATAATAAATAAATATGGATATAATTTTTTTAATAGTATTTCTATATAATGCACAAAATTGCTCAATCTATACAAACACTATAAAAATGTCATCAAAGTCGCAAAAGCACATTAACCTTTGCAACAAATTTATTACTACTTAATTTACATGCGGCCTTTACTGGTAAAAGGGTTTTCCACCTCTGTAATATACTGTAAACATTTGTTTTAACTTTAATGTTCCTTTTTATCAAGCATCAAAAACGTAAAAATGAAATGTACTTTGTTTTTCGCGACGCTTAGAAAATGTGTGTGTGGAACGAGATAGAAGAGAAAATATTTTCTGAATATTATAAAACTGTATAGATTAAAGATGAATTATTTTTTTTCAAAAAATTTTTCTTTTATGGTTTTTGAAATATTTTAATGCATTGTGTATTTAACAACCAGTGAAAGAATTGAGAACGTGATTTAAATGCCGAGTTAAAATGAAAAATGGTCACGTTGTTGCCAATAGTGTCCAATGAAACATCGATACCCCTAACAGTTTCATAAAGAAATGAAAGTATTAGAAATATTATTACTAAAAAAAGGTTAATTTATAAGATACGAACAGACTAAATATTTTTTTCAAGAAAAACAACTTTAATGGCTGTGCAATGAACTAACCATTGTAGTATAGTTTTCTAATTTTAAAAGAAAAGCTTAAGAATCATAAAATGCAATCTACATTATCTTTTAAGAAGGGGAAGAGCATTAATATAACCTTCCACTAGGTATTTGTAATGAACAATAATTTTTTAAGACAATGAAAAGTTTTCAGAATTATTTGCTATGAATACAATATATTTAAAAATTGAATTGACGTTCCATGGTATGAGAAACTACTTTATGAAAATATACATTTTTCCACCCAAAAAAGTTGGCTACGTGATTTGTCTATTGCTCACCTTGTAAAGAATAGGAATATATATATATATATATCCGTATACCAATAAAATACAGAATAACTCTGATTCTTTTTATGAGAAAATCAATAAGAGAACACAAAAGAAATTGGAAAATGTAATAAAGAAGTGAGTGACATGGGAGAGTTACATTTTTAAGAAAATTAAGCTAAATATACCCATTAGAATTACCCCAAAACTAGTAATATAAAAAAAAAAAGATTAAGTCAATTTTTCTACTTAAGGGGTGTTGGAAAGCTAAAATCTTATTTTTTTGACAGTTTGAGATTTTTACATTTTCAAACTGTATAGATTTTAACCTTTTTAAAAATACCTTACTATAACCTCTTGGGTATTTAGAAGCCCTTAAAACGTATTTTTAAATAATCATTGAATTTGGGCCACGCCTATTTTAATGGCGAAAACTATAAACAAATTACTTTGTTTTTGCTTAAAAGTGTAACGACTGATATAAACCAAAACATGTATCTTTTATTTTAAATTGAGCCTTTTATTTTTTTTATTTCCTAGTCGATTAGAAATCTCACTGTATACATTAGAATCAATTTATCTCAAAATGTCAATTTTAATGTGCGATGTACCTTTTCTGAGAAACTACTGTTCACAGGAATGTAAATTTTTATGAATTATTTATAATGATGTCTAATATATACTAAAATGAGCTTTTTGTAAAAAACACGAAAATTTAATTCTTACAAATTTTTTAAGTAAGAAATGGGTCAAATTTCGCAATGTTTGATAAAATATTTCATAATTTATTAAAAAAAAATTCAAAAATAACTAAAAGCTCATTTTAGTATAATGAGAGAGGTGTACTTTAATAGTATGAAAAATTTCAAGCATGTACATAAAACAGATTTTGAGAAAAGGTACATCGAAAACAGCCAATTTAACATTGTCAGTATAGAGAAAGTGAGAGGTTTCCGACTCCCCTTAAGTCAACACAGGAAAGTTTTATTTTAGCTATTTTTTATTGAATAGTTACTATTAATATAAATATGTATTACATGTGACAGAATCACAATATTAAGAGACAAAATAGAAAGCGATTTTCTATTCCATTCCTATATATTGTGTTAAACCAGTGTTTCTCAAACTGTCA
The DNA here is from genome assembly GCA_019973935.1 of Trichonephila clavipes. Taxonomy (NCBI): domain Eukaryota; kingdom Metazoa; phylum Arthropoda; class Arachnida; order Araneae; family Nephilidae; genus Trichonephila; species Trichonephila clavipes. The sequence goes on from BMAU01018444.1 coordinate 1,076,857, forward strand.
GGCACGCCCCATAGGGGGGCGTGACAACCCTACAAGGGGGCGTGACAACCCTACAAGGGGGCGTGACAACCCTACAAGGGGGGCGTGACAACCCTACAAGGGGGGCGCGAGCATATTGAAAAGTCGAAAATAAAATACTATTTAAAAACAAAATTATTAATTTACTGAAAGTAAACAAACAAAATACATTCTGACATAATAAAAAATAAAGTACACATTTACACTAACGTAATACAGTTACACAGATATCAGTACTGCGGAATGCATTTTATAATTAATTTAACAGTACTAATTTAAGAACATGTTTAATAATTCCTAGCGACTCCATGGGCTTGAAAATATGAAATTATATGCAAAAATTAACATTAATGTTGATAATTTGTACGGTTTATAATTAATCCCTTCATTGCCGATCAAAAGTTATGCGATGTATTAAGGAGAGAAGGAATGAATAAGCAAAACCTCTGAAATAAGTAAATGCTTCGCAAACATGGTCAAAGTCGTTTTTTTTGCATACCAAAGCCTTCGGAATAATTTTATAGATAGCAATTCACAGAAAAGGTTGTACTTCGGAAAGACGTATATATACGTCCGAGGCAATTAACGCACTGTTTGTGCGGGACGTTTATATACGCCGGTGGCACTTAAAGAGGTAAGTCGTAGTGTAGTTTTAGAGTCAAAGTATAGTATTATCGAATTCAGTACATTGTTATCGCATGAAGGGGGGCGAGAAGAAAATTATGATTGAATTTTGGGTCGCCAACATCGAAAGTTTCAGAAACATTGTGTTAGACTATTTTTGGTTTGTTACTATTTATATTAATTAAATTTATTTATTCTAATAAAATAGTATATATATATATATTTAAAAAAAAGAATCACACACATTCTCACAGAAATTAGGCCATCCCAGTTGGGATTCGAACTGACAACTTTAGGATTAGAAGTCCAACGCGCGATCCATTGCGCTACTGGGACGCAGCGAATGGTTTTCCTTTCTATGTTTGCTGTTGAACTATTATTTTTGCTTGTTACTATTTATTCATTCAATTCCTACTATTAGCTCACCTCTCTATACATTTATTTATTTATCTTGGTGGAATTTTCAATCGTTAATAAAATACATTTTAAAGCGCTCGATTGAGCTGAAATTTTATATACATGATTATTTTGAATGACAATACAGTAATTTTATTATAATTAATAAAAATTAATGGATTAAAACTAATTATTCAAAGAATAACAAATACAGCCACGATGACATCATTTTTGGTGACTTAGCGACCTTGAAAGTTTTTTTTTCTCTCAATTTAAAGCACTCATTTGAGCTGAAATTTTCTATACACTATTGTTTTGGGTAAAAATACGATAATTGAGTTATAATTAATTAAAATTAATTGACCGAAACTAATTATTTAAAGAATTACAGATACAGCCACGTTGGTTTCATTCTTAACGACTTAGGTCAAAACTTTAAAAGATTTTTTTATCACGTCTTAAAGCATTCAGTTGAACTGAAATTTTAAATACACGATTGCTTTGGATGACAATACGATACTTTAATGATGATTAATACAAATTAATTACCACTTAATGTTGTGATTTTGTATTATGTATATACATATTTATATTAATTGTAACTATTTAATAAAAAGTAGCTAAAATAAAATTTTTGTTTGTTGATCAAAGTAAAAATTAAAATATATATATATATATATATATATATATATATATATATATATATATATATCATTTATTTTTTAATTTAATTATTGAATTATTATTTAAAAAAAACTGTATTAACATCAAGTGTCATTCACTACAAGTTTAAAAATATGTATTTGAACTTGGATGGATGAATAGAAAGTATTTAATTAACGATTGAAAATTTGAACAAGATATGAAAGATATATATATAAATATATATATATATATAGGGAGAGAGAGAACTAATAGTAGGAATTGAAAAATTCGTATTTTTTTATTTAGAGTTTAATTCCTCAATGAAGTACCATTAATTTCAAATGAACGTATTATAGTACATTTCAAAAAATTAGACTCATCATTTTTAAAAGGAAGACACAAATGGTGATACACAAGTCCTTTCATGGCGATACACAACTATTGTTAGATAACCATAATTTCTGATAGAGGGAAAATGATGTGAGGATAAGTTCCAAGATTAAAAATTTAGAACCGAAAATTCATGTCTAAATTTTTATCTAATAGCATAATTAAAACTTTATTTTCACTGAAGCTCATATATTTTTTACTTTCAAATTTAATTTTTTATTTCCCTTAGCTAAAAATATTTTGCTTATGCCTTAAAAATGCGAAAGAAGAAGCATTTAAAATTATTCCGGAATTTCCAGTGAAAATACTGAACAAAGCAACATTGATGGACATCAAAGTAATTGCAATATAAGTATGTTTCATCCTTTACGACTACAGGAGGTTTAAGCAGTCTTTGATAAACCGTCCACTTTGATACAGAATAAAAGTGTAGAGAAAGCATCTTCTTTCAAAGAATCAGAGTAACTAATAAATTTTCGCTGCTTGAGTTCTTGTTTTGTTCCTTGATGCCTTATCTCGTATAAAGCAGAAAGGATGATTCGGAAAAAAATAAAAAGGAAGACAGAAAAAGTTATAGAGAAACAGAGTACCTCTTTCCTTAAAGTAATTAATATTTAGTCAAATTATTTTATCAAGACTCTGTACAAGTTGTGGGTAACTATATCTTTTTTAAAAAACCTCGATCTTCAATTTAGAAGATTTTTCGAAACAAAATCGATATCTGAAGCCTTTTTAGGAGTTCTTGAAAAATAATCATTAATAAGAAATTTGGAGAAAATGCAGTATTGGTTAAATTCACCTTTATTAACAGAAGTAATTTAATGAAATTTTTGAGAATTAAATTATATTATATATGTATTTACGCATTTTCATGTCTTTTAGAAAGCAGTATTTCAAACTATTCCGTTACTGTTACAACATTCATTAGGTCTTCTGTACAATTTTTAAAATTCAGAATATAAATATTATTCAACTAAAATTTCAGAATGTTACGTAAAAAACAATTTCATGGAATGATTTATATAGTTGTGGGAAATTTAGCTTAAGTAATCCTTTTTTTGACAAAACATGATTTTTAAAAGAAAATAGATGTTTGTGTTGAATTCAAGCGCTGTAATATTTTAGGAGAAATTTTCCAAAACACCAATATCAATATGATCACGCTTTTTAACGCGTGATATCAATTAATTATATCACATCTTTCCTGATATTTTACATTTAATCAGTAAGCTTATAATCTATATTTTTGTTAGGTCACATTTTGATTTTTATTTATTTAGTGTTATCTTAATTTGCTTTTAGAGTTGTGTACTAATATATATATATAGCATTACTCTCCCTCGCAATATATTTTAACCTAATTATTCCCACTCATAAAATCAGCCTTTAACTTTTGTATAAAAATTAATTTTGTATGATACTTTAATTTTTTTTATTTATTTATTCAGTTTTTTTATGCATGATTAAGCAAAATATATGGACTAAAAATAAGTAATTGTATTCTTGTTCTTTCAGTAAACATTTAAGAAGTTAGCAGTTTTTTTCTAAATTTATAACATTAAGCATTATATTCTTCACAAAATAGTTCAGAAAATGTTTTAGGAAACCGAAATACCAACAAGAAAATAGTAACAAAGCTATTTTTTTCTTGTTGTAAAATTATAGCAATAAAACATATTTTAAATACATTCAAAATTTTACTCTTTTTAGAATTTTAACTATCGTAGCTTTAAAGTATAACTGAAAGTTATTTTACAATGCATTTATTCTACGAAATTCAAAGTAGGTTTGAACTCGTCATTTATATGCACCTATTTAAGACCATAATTATAAAAGAGATGAAAATGTATTAAGAAAGTATATTCTTTCAAAACTCGTAATAAGTAATACAATTCTAATATTTCGACTTCTAGCTTACACACTGGAATCTCATTCTGGCTATTATTTCTTCAAAACCCATTGCAAGTATAGTACATAGATAAAAATGAAAAAAAAAAATGTGAGTTTTTTTTTGAGTGAGAAAAAGAGAGAAGTGATATTTATCTAGACAACTTTTTATTTGAAATGTAGCTATCACCTGTTTGCTGAAGATGAAATTTGAGTTGTTCTTTATTTCTAAATGTTTGTTGATAAATAAAGTATTTTTCATTGACATCTTCCCACCCCCATTTTTCATTTTCTGTTGTCTAGCAAGGATTGGAACAATACTTGTCTTGGAAGACAATCACCTGTTAGAACTCTCTCTTTATCTTGATGATACGACCGCATTGAATTTTTAGCGAAAATTCAAATTTGTGGTACTAAAATTCTAACCATAGTAACAGGAATCTCTGTTAACATTAGAAAGCCCGGGATTTCGCTTAAACTTAAATGTCCAACGGTGTCGTTTCAACACACCGCGATATAAAATATATAAATTAATTGTAATAACTAAATAATTGCAGGACTACTTTTCAGAAGGGTTTAATTTTAAGACTTTTTAGTATTTTTTGAGTAATTATCATATGTTATGATCATTTATATCATTAAAAATCAAACATTGACATTCTTTTGCGCGAAGCTTGTTGGATCACTGCTTTGTCGAAAAATCTGCCCGGAAGTTTACTATTATGCGGTATCCATTCTGTCTTATCCCTAGAGATATATTTATCAAGATTTACTGGAATACTATCAATTACATCTACACTTTCTTCAGATTCTTCGCAGTCGCTTTCATTTGATCTTATGTCTTCATCGGAATCTAAATTAGAGCAAGATGACTCACCACCATCCGATTCATTCTCAGAAAGCTCTCGCAATAAGTTAGCAATTTCATCAGGGCTTAGAACTTTTCTACGAATCACCGTTCCAGAGTGTCTGCTCGGCACAGGTTTTGAAAATCAAATGGAAACTTTTTTTATGAGCAGATAAGCAAATGCTATGTAACGAAAAACTTAGACACAAACGAATTTAGTATAATTGATAACAATAACATTGTATTTAAGGTTAAATGAATGTGTGACTTCCGGAAGTTTTTTTTTTGCTAATGATATCGACTTAGTAAACTATCTTTTGCTGAACGACAGCTATTTACAATGATAAATTGGCTTGGTGTCGAAACAACACCAGTAGAGACGTTCTAGGTATATTTAGTGTGAAAAATCTCCCCAAATGAACCTAGAACCACAGAACCTGTGGAAAATTAATTAAAGTTACGAAATATTTTCAAGTTCCCTGCTAAAATGTTGAAAGGAGAGCAAACTAAAGAGGCTTCGGTGTACAATCGACACCGACGGACGTTATAGTGTTAGGGCGGTACTTCTCAAACTTTCAATATTCGCGACCCAATATTCAATCATCCATCGCTCCCCCGTCCATACAATAGCAATGTATTGAATTCATTAATATTATGCTTTATCACTAAAGCTGCAATACAACCTTAACCTTTTATGTGCCACCGACGTATATATACGTCTTAATCATTAATTTTCTGTGGGCGTATATATACGTCTTTCCGAAGTACATTATTTTTTTGTGTTCTGCTTTCCTTAATATTTTTTTCGAAGGCTTTGGCATGCAATAAAAAGCTCTTGACAGTGTTTGTGAAGGATTTACTTATTTTAGAGGATTTGTTTATTTATTCTTTTTCTCCCCCCCTCTCCCCCCCAAAACACCAAAATACGCGCATCTACGTGAAAAAATGGTGGCATTGGGGAGTGGATCGCGTGACTTTTAACAGGAGGAATTAAATGTAAAACGTACAAATTATCAAGATAATTGTTAATAAAAGCCCATGGAGTAAGTGGTAATTATCAAACTTGTTCTTAACACAGTGTATTTTTAAATAAATAATAAAATACAATATATAGTACTGATTAATTCATAAGTGTATCTTATCAAAATATGTATTTTATATTTAATTACATCAGAAAGTATTTCGTTTGCTTACTTTCAGTAAATTAATAAGTTTTTAAATATTTTTTTGGTTTTCAACTTTTCAATATGCTCGCGCACTCCTCGAAGAGTTATCACGCCCCCAGTTTGAGAAATGCTGTGTTAAGGGGTTGTTTTTCCAAATACTTTTTTCTCTTCAGATATTAAACTTGCCAATGATTTTATCAATATGCATGAACGATAAATGGAAGTATGTCAAGAAAAGTACCATTCTCAAAGTTCTTGGCAGCCAATAAAAATCTAAAGCTTTGATTTTTGTCTTGCTCCTTTGAATCATTCTGCCATCTTATGAATTGAAATCCAGACACTAGTACGGAGACTAGATGAAAAGATAGAAAACGATTTTTTTTTCAAGAGGCGATATTTAGTCCACACAGACATATATCTTGATCTTAACAGCTTGTTAGAGAAATGGCTTCAGTAATCTTTGTATTGTTATCATTGCCTCTTAGGGTTGTTGTTAAATAAGATTTTTTCGTTATTGAAATCGATGCCTAAAATTCAAAACCATGGAGTGTGACTACAGTTCCATTATCGGAATTATTTTTTGATTGATTATTAGATGCTTAGGACAATTCAATTCAATTACAAAATTAAATTGAATTAGTTAAAACTTTTTGGTAAATTGTAAAATGTTATCAATTTAAAAAATTATTTTGTTTTGTTTGTCATTTAAGTATTTATGTTTATTGCTTTGTACAAGTATTTTTACACATCTTATTTCTTAAGGATTTTAAATACTTCTTGATTTAATATTAACGTCGCACTGTTCAGCTACACGAGGGCTTTTGGCGACGGACCACGTAATTTTGAACCATGGTCAAGTGACGTGGACGACACCTGAGCTGGCACCCCCTCTCCTAACTACAACACCACACCAAAGGGAGGACATTACAAATTTCGACAGATTTAACGTGCATCTCTGCCCTACACGGCGGGTCTTTAGTGGTACTGGGCTCGAACTCGTGACAAAGCAAGCCGCGATCCGAGACCTATACCACTCGGCTACCGCGCGCGGCCTTTAAAAATACTTCTAACTCTTCTTTTAAACAAATTGGGAAATTGAAATATGTTATATGAATAGACTTACCTACTTATTAACATAAACATTAACATATTTCCTACCTATTAACGTACTATACAAACCACTTTTGCATTTCAATACTTTCTGTTAGAAATTTACAGTCCAAATTGAAATGCCTACTATTTAGATTATTTGAAGAGATATTTATAGAAAAATAATATAAGGACATTTAGTATAATCCTACATTTAATCTTACATTCAGAATGCTTTGACTTTTTATTTCTATTTTACGCGCTATGGGGAAAAAGGCCCGGAGACTGACCTGTCCTTTTTATCCAATTCGCAGCATTGCTTTCGAATAGTGGTAACATAAAGCATTGTACTCTTGAAAAGTCCATGACTCATCCTCTAAAAGATCTCCCAGTGTTTATAGTAATTTATTTTGCAGTACTTTAGTGCAATCCCTACTTTTACTGTTCCATTCTCGATGTGGTTTTCCAACACAACCGTAAGACATACAGCCCTTTATCATCACTGTCATCGGGTGCTTCACTGTGGGCTTCAAATACCGAAGCCTTATTTCCTTACTGAGCGCGTCCTTTTACATAGGCACGACTTTTGTTACCACAAATATACAGGGTCTGTTCTGAAATTAGGACTCTTTTTTTTCCGGAGCAAACGGAGGACGAAAGGTGATGTGCACACGCGCGATCGGTTGAGGTGGATGTTAGAAATGCTGGGAAAAATCGACAGTCGCGCGCGGCCATTGAAGAGAGTAGGTCACTGGTACCGCGAACCCCTGCCGTAACAAAAATTCAAATTCAATATACATTACATAAACAAAATTCAAGTTCAATATATGATACATAAACAAAATTCAAATTCAATGTTAAGAATGCAATGAATTCTAAAGTATAAATATTATTCAAAATAATTAATTACCAAATTATACAATACAATTCACAAGAAAATAATAATAAGGAAATATAAATCCAAGAAGAAATCTACTCATTATTCCCTATTTCAAGATTATATAGTAATTGTACAGGACGTTTCATTTCTAAAATAAGTAGTATTATCCCTATTAACTGTGCTTGGACCACTTGTCCTAATTTCCTGTTTGTCAGATACTATTTCTATTTGTCCATGCAGTTCAGTTTTTAAATCTATACCTCTATCTTTATATTCTTCGCAAGATGGTATGTCAGCTGCCATTTCACTTATTTTAGTTTGTAATTGTATATTCTCCTCAGATTTAATCAACTCATTTAATTTTTCAGTGAGCTGAGACTATAAGCTCAAAAGCTCCTCAAGTTTTGCCTCTTTATTAAATTCCGCAGAAATTTCCTTACTTAAAGTAAATTCTATTTTTGTTAAATGCTTAGTAAAAGACATCCTTAAATTTTTCCTTTTCTCTTTTAACCTTTCAAGATCCATTTTTAAATTTAAACAATTCAATAAATCAATAATTTGAATAAAGCAAAATGTGCCTACCTCTAACCTCAGCTCCTCACAATGAGTCGTAAGTGATCCAAGTAAAAGGGTTATCCAATCAATTCCAAAAATCAGTTCACTTTTCAATTTATATTCCACTTAAATTTCCATAAAAGATCACATCCTGGTCACCAGAAATTGTGTCGCGTATTCAAGATATCAGTCCTTGGTTTCGGGTTTTTTAAAATATTTATTATGACGACACACACACGGCACACAAACAATAAAATATAAATTGAAAACTACTATTTTGTGGGTAGGCACACCCCACCGATTTTAGGGCTTCCGATATCGGCCAAAGTTGTTTACAGACTGACTGAATCCCCCATCGGTTAGGGAAGGCTCACACATATTTCCCTTTAGGGATTACTCAGAAGCAAACCGCCACACGCCTCCTCACAGAGAATCATGGAGCGTTTTCTGGAGCAGTGATACGTCATCAAATTTTGTGTAAAGCTTGGTAAAACGGGCAAAGTGACTCACGACGTGATTAAATAGGTGATGCCCCCATGAGTAGATCGATTTTTTTAGTAGCACAAGCTGTTCCAAATAGGTAGGGAAAGAGAGGAAGACGACGTCTGCTCCGGACACATTTGGACCAGCACGACCAACTAAAACGTGTCGCGAGTGGAAAATTTACTGAACAGGGATCATAGGATGAGTAGCAGAATGCTTGCTGATGAACTGAGTATTCCTCAAATCCAAATGTTTGTGTGTGTGTGAGTTCGTGACAGAAACCTTAGCATGAGTGTTCCGCGTAACTGAGTATTTTTCCCAGCACAATGTGGCAATACTGCCTCATTCCCCCTACAACCCCAACATATATTCACCAGACTTTTTCTGATCCCAAGAAAAAAAATCTGTGCTCAAAGGGGAAGTATCACGGATCAGTAGAGGCGATTCAACAGGCCGTGATGAGTTTGCTAAACAGTATTTCGGTCCAGTCTTTCCTAAAGGCGTATGAAAACTGGATAGCTCGTTGGCAGCAGTGCATAGATGCGGAAGGGTGCTACTTTCCAAAATTCTAATTGTTTGTTTTATTGTCATGAATAAATATTGTTTTAAAAAGTGAGTCCTACTACTTTGAGGACACACTCTGTAAAAATGTAGTTCATCACTAATTGTTACCCTTTTCCAGTCTTTAATAGTTCATATAATGAGTGATTAATCACATCTTCGGTTCAAAATAGGTCACTAATTGTTTGAAGCAAGTTTTAAAATCCTCAAAATTTCATTTCCAGCAATATTCCTCTCACAGTTCTTGGCCAAACATTCACATTTGATGCCAAAGTCTATTGTTTAAAATTTTGCAGTGAATTAATTTTTCTGTTTCAAAGTGAAATTTTGCAAAGTATCTTGTCTTCTCGTAAAGTTTATTTTCTCAGTTGTTGAAGATCGCCTTCTGTCTGCAGAAATACTTTGTTTTAAAATATCTTTTCAACGTTCTGATGACAGCAGAAAGATCAAATTGTTCTTCAGCAGATAATCTGTGCATAGAATATTATCCTTTGTTCAAAAGTATTATTTTGCACCTTTTTATGTCATAAACGAAAATGTACACATAATTCAAATATTCTCTTCACATACACTTCAAATTGCAACTCACGACTACTTTCAATACACTAAAACAAGCTGCACATTCTGCTTTCAACCCGTCACTACTACTTTCTGCTTAGTTTGAGTAATGGAGTATTTCAGTGGTTGAGGTACAAAACAATCATTAATTATAACATTGACTTGCTTGTTTTATCATGTTTTTTAAAAGAAAAATTGAAGTAAAATTGTTATCTTTGCTTGAATTACAGAAACAAATTGGATATTAGCATGAAAAAATGCATTAGAGTCAATAACAATAGTTAAGAGAACAAACACTACACACACCACGATTTAATAACGAAAAATTAAGACGTTTCGCCACCATTGTATATTATTCAGGAAGCTCTAAATTTCATTAAGAATACTAATTAAAATAATTATACATTGTACTTATTTTTATTTCTGAGGTTAAAATCCTTGTTTTCACTCAAATAAGGTTTATAGTAAAGGAAATGTGAATAATTTTAATAGTTTAGTAGACCTTACAATGTATGGTATTACATGGTTTCTTAAAGAAAAAAAAGTTTGTTATATTTAGAGGGAGATAAACAGCATTATTATGACAATATAAATATATTTCTTTTGATGGGTTCAAAATGAATTTTCTCATACATCATTTTGATAGATTATATATTCAGTAAAATGCCTTTAACTTTGAAAAAAAATAAATAATCATCTCAAAATACTGTTTTGTACCATTTCCTGTTTTTATATCTTACTATTTATATTTTTATATCTTTAAAAAAAAAAAAAATATTACAGTGCAATATTTCTTGAATTTTTTTGTGCTTGTCAAATACAAATACGATTGATTTTGACGGTTAAAATGGATTGCCCCGACCTGTTATTCATTTTAAAAATTTCATAAGACTATATCAGTGTAAATCATTTTGCCTAAGATTCCAGAGGCATTTTTAAAATCGACGAACAAAAAAGTGCGAAACTGTCTCATTATATTCCAAATTTTATTTTTGGTGTATTTGGTTTATATTTGGTAAAAGTATTTCAGAAAACTCAAACAATTTTACAAAGACGGCATACAATTGAATCCATTGATTTTTTTCTATTTCTTCTTCTCGAAATAAAATGAAAAGAAAAGGAAAACGGGAAGTCTACGAAAACGAATGGAAAAGATGTGTCGCAGTTTTTCACCAGGGTCTAGTCCACATAAGACAGTTAGTGCGTCGAACTGAGAGTATAAATAGAGTTTTATATTCGCCATTGTTTTGTAAATCACTTTCCTCTAAAAGAAGACATGTTTACGCCTCTATTTTGATCCCCAATCGTTGTCCGAAGATAATAAATGAAAAAAAAATGAAAGCCATGGAGGATATTAACTTGTTCTTTAGGCTTTCCTGTTTCATTTGATCATAAAGTTTTTTTCTTCTCCTTACATAGTAATATAAATTATTCACTATTATAATCCATCCAGCTAGGAAATTCTATCCAGCTGATGTTTTGTATAGTACACAAAACTATTCTTTTTTTATTGGAAAATGAAAACAGGAATTAAAAAGACAATATGATTAAAATTTGTATCTTGAAATCTAGAACAACGGTCGTCAATCAACGCTTGGTGGACAACCATTGAAACATATTTGATGATCCTCAAAAAATGGGGACATTACTAATGTATTTATATGAAGCTTCAGTTTCAAAAATGACGAGTAACAAAACTTATTATTAAGTATTAATTATACTTCTTATAAAATGCTGCCTTCTAATTTTAGCGCAATTCTTTCTGATTTTGAGGAACTTTTCACTAATTTTGCAAGTGTATGTGGTGGTGTGATATCTATATGAACCAGTACTACTCATCACGTGAAACTGATCGTTTTGACGTGATCGCTTAAGTACTCGCATTCGAAACGGAAAGTACCCAGATCAAATCTTCCTTCCTTCATTGGTGAACCGGGCCGTACAAAGGAACCTCACCCTTCACGTGCATCAAACGTGGTGCCATCTATCCACCGGAAAAGCAACAAAGCCGTCAGACACATGACGCAGTTAAGCCGTCACACACGAATGACGCAACTGCTCCCACGCTCGCCACGAGTATGGTATCGTTCGTTCACATATTTGCCGAATCACTTTTATGGATGTAGTGTGGCTGTGTGATATCTATGTAAACCAGTACTATGCATCTCGCGAGGACGATCGTTTTGGATTGATGGCTAAAGTACTCGCGTTCGGAATGGAAGGTATCGAGATCGAAACTTCCTTCCTTCATGTTTCTACCAACATTTTAAAGTGAGATTTGGCAGCCATGGTAAATTGGCGGCATTACACTTCAGTTTATTGATATTGCTTTCCGGTTTGTTCTTGCGTTTCGTGGAATTTCTCTCAGTGATATGGAAATGTAAATAAGTGACAATATTGCTATAGTAGTCAGCCATAATAATGATCTTCCATATAATGGTGAACCATATAATGGTGAACCATATAATGGTCAGTGATATTAGTGGTTTTTCATATAACGATGGATAATATTAGTGGCCCATCAACGATAAAATCATAGATTTATTGATCCATAAAGTACTAAAATTGTGCGACTGTTGTTCTAAAACTAATGACAATTTATTCATACGAGTCTTCGTACGTTTTGGTAAAAGTTTTATTTTTTTACTATTTTCCAAGAACCTTTCAACATGTATAATACATTAAAATTCAAATATAAAACTGAAATCAAGACTTACTTAAATTAAAACCGAAAAAGTGGAAGATCTTATTTTGTTGTAGGAAAAATTCTACATTTAAACATGTGCTTTGCAACTGGACTCGTTTCTTTGCTAAATAAGTACTTTCAGTGAGTAAATTTCTTAAGACAACTGTCTTATAATCTCTACGGAATTCTATTTCAGCTTCAAAATTTGAAATAAATATCATTTGAAGGTCAAACATTAAAATAATACAACATATGTTGCTTAATTTGAGATGAAACTTAGGGTTAAACAGTATTAAAAGTATCATTTTCCTCAAACAATACAATTCCCATTCCCTATACATTTCTTTTGTCAAAGTAACCGAATTTGGAAATAAGTCATTTACGAATTAATATTAAATATCGTTTCGTACGTTCGGAACTAAACTAACCATATATATATATATACACAAACTTCATTAAAAGTAATTCTTTTTTCAAATTTCATCCATCTGTTACATCACAGCTTCTATCCCTTATTTCAATAAGTAAATCAGTCACGTTTATGTGACGGTGCTGTCAATTCGCTTAGGCAATAAATATTGTAATCAATTAAGTATATGAATATGCTATTTTCTTATGGTTAAATCACAGCAAGTTGGAAGCTCTGGGCGAGTGAGTGAGTAATTGAATATTAACGTTGCCACTATTCAATTAAACAAGAGATTTGGTGACGGACCTCGTAATTTTGAATCATGATCAAGTGACGACTGGTAGCTCTGGAAGTACATGAATTTTATATTTCCGATGGATTTGGTATTTCTGAAGTAAAGACAAGCGTCAGTACAAAGCCTGAAGTGATAGATTATTTTTCTAAATTTAATACCACTGTAACGTAGTGACGAGGTAGCGTTTTTAGTCACACAACAAGACATTAAAAGAATTTACTTTATTCATATTCTACGTCAATATTATTTCAATTCAAGCAGTATAATGAAAGTTGTAGACTAATCAGTCCCTTGTTTGCTCGTAAGAATAACAATCCTGTGTTGAATTGACTTCACGGTTACATAACCGTTGTGCAACAGTCGGGTAGTTTTTTCTCTGTAGGGTGTTGTCTCTACACAGTTCCTCAGCATCACAAGATAGATCCTCTAGAAGACTCCGCTCGCTCTCACCCTCACGACCCGGCCAACACGTGATGAGCATTTTCTCCCGTTTCTCGCTCTTTGCAAAACAATCAGCTCTCGTCTTGATCCAATCTCACCAAAAATTATCTCTTTAAACTCCATGAGCATGTTTTAAATCTTCCTTATGCTATGACGTATTATTGTACTTATGATGCAAAGATGTCATATTTAAGTAATTTAATAGATATAGTACAACACTATTTTCAGATGAAGGAATTCTCTTCGTGTTTATGAGGAGGAAAAATCAAATGATGAAGAATATAACAGCAAGTATGATTTCTCCACTAAAATTGATCCAGATTTAGAAGAGGGAGACACTGTTGAAAATAAAAATGTCTTATATGTAGAGTCATAAAAACATTTGGGAATGAGGTAATTTTGAAGGAGACAATTAGTACACATATTATCCACTTTCAGATGAACTTTTTTTTTAAAAAAAAAAATCTATTGTTGCAACAATAATAGAAAATAAAAATCAGAGAGCAGCTACTTAGCTCTCAGCCAAGGCAAAAACTTTTGAAAAACCACCATCCCGACAAAGCACAGAAGCCACGCCTCCCGGATCCTATCGTCCAGCCAATCGTCATCATGCCACTCAGCAGAACGTACAACACCACTTTCGCCATGCCCCTCATCGAAGATATGTCCTGATATGGGATTGAGGACTGCTTCGCAGCCCAGACGCCCAAAAAAGCAACGTCTATGCAACGTCTAAGAAAATAAAAAAGCAATTCCAAAATTTTTGAATTTAAAAAATAGAAAAGTTTACTCTTATATGTTTAGTTTTAAAAATATACAGATAAAAAAAATTAAGATTCAGTGAAGACATCGCATTCAATCACGACGAAATTTAAGAGTGTTTAAACAATGACTGAATACCCTTATAAAAAGAACAGAAAAACTAAATTTACTTTTGAAAAATGTAATAAAGACACTGAGTTTCCTACTGTTCTTCCTTTTTAACTCTTGTTTACAAATTTTAAGATAAAAACAGAATGTAAACACCCTTGGGTATGAGATACCCTACTTGAGAACTTTCGGTCGTTTTTTCACGAGAGTGTGATGCCGGGTTAAAAATAGAGAATGAAAATTCTTTTTTTCATTCACGTCCCTTGGCCGTGGTTCAGAATTAAGAGGTCCATCACCAATAACATTTGATTTGTTTTGGAATATGACATTAATAAACACACACGCACTCTCGTTAATACTAACAATTTCTTCAAATATTGGCCGGCGTATATCTTACAAATACTTGGACAGAAGCCCAAAGATCAATCTGAATATCCACATCTACAAAGCATGGAACCAAATGACTATCCGTCAAAACAAAGAAATATTCGATTTTTTTTTATTCATTCAAATCCTAACACAAACATTTAAAGTGTATAGACATGGTTTTACTGTATATTATAGTTCTTATTTTTTATTTTTTCAATTATGACAAAAACTAACAGAAAATACCCAGTTTCAGAAATAAATCTGCTGAATTGAAATAAAATTAATAGTACAAAAAAATATATGATTTTTCAACTTGGGGATCTGTCTTATTTCCTATTTTATCCAAAAAAATTTTGAAACTACTTGGTGTAAACTTTCTTATTTGAAATTCTATAATTTCATTTATCAGCTAAACGCGTGATGATATCAAAATCGGAAATGGGGGACCGAAAACACGAATGCATTTCGTCTTTGAAGTCATTTTCTTTTAAACGGAAGCAGCTGTTGAGGAAATGCTCACGCAAGTGAAATGAGAAAATTTTTGAAAATACGACATGGAGATGGCATAAAAGAAATTTCGAAGGAAAGGTTTTCAAAACAAAATTTCAGCTGCATTTCCTACTGATGTCTTGGTAAAATATTACCGATTCTAATGATAATGCGAGTTATGATTTGGAGTAAAAAACAAACAACAAGAAACACAAACCAAAAATGTATTTTATATATATATATATATATATATATATATATATATATATATATATATATATATATATATATATATATATATATATATATATATATATATATATTGGCTTCCAAAAACTTAACGTTTTATTTGTAAACATTTGAAAACTGAAAAAAAAAACTAAGTGCAAATCTCATCTAACAACCCCTTTTTAAGAGATAAATCAAAATATGCGCACATAAAATGTAACCCAAATGTTTCCTTTTATTCGCAAATTCATATGGGCTACGTCACATTTGGTAAAAAGTATTGTTTGTGCTCGGCTAACTAATCATAGTAAAGGGAGTTTTTTTACAGGTATGGAACTTTAAATTGCAATAAAACAACGATGTATTATTCGATTGACATGAATTTTTTTTATTCGAAAGATAATCTTGTGGCATTACATTTTAAATATGATTTCAAGCATAGTACTGCCACCTCTGTCTCGGATGTAGTCCAATCTGGACGTCCAATTTTCGATGACTTTTTCCAACATTTGCGGCCATATATCGGCAATAACACGGCGAATGTTGTCTTCCAAATGGTCAAGCGTTTGTGGCTTATCCGCATAGACCAATGACTTTACATAGCCCCACAGAAAATAGTCTAGCGGTGTTAAATCACAAGATCTTGGAGGCCAATTCACAGGTCCAAAACGTGAAATTAGGCGGTCACCAAACGTGTCTTTCAATAAATCGATTGTGGCACGAGCTGTGTGACATGTTGCGCCGTCTTGTTGGAACCACAGCTCCTGGACATCATGATTGTTCAATTCAGGAATGAAAAAGTTAATAATCATGGCTCTATACCGATCATCATTGACCGTAACGTTGTGGCCTTCATCTTTTTTGAAGAAGGATTCCACCAGCCCATAAAGCGCACCAAACAGTCAGTTTTTCTGGATGTAACGGTGTTTCGACATACACTTGTGGATTAGCTTCACTCCAAATGCGGCAGTTTTGTTTGTTGACGTAGCCATTCAACCAGAAGTGCGCTTCATCGCTAAACAAAATTCGCTTATGAAAATCGGGAACAACGGCAATCTCGTTTTGGGCCCATTCGACGAATCTACGCCTTGCGTGATCATATTTAAAATGTAATGCCACAAGATTATCTTTCGAATAAAAAAAGATTCATGTCAATCGAATAATACATCGTTGTTTTATTGCAATTTAAAGTTCTATATTTCTAAAAAACACCCTTTACGAGAATTTTAAGATTTCGTTTTATTTAAAATTAAATAGTTGATAAAATATAATAATCTTCTGAAGAAAACATCACTGATGACTAATAACAGCTTTCTTTTGAATGAGCAAGAAAATGTAGAAAAAATTTTTAATATTGGTTAAGGTTTAATATGAAATTCATTTAAGACTCAATCTAATTAGTTTCAAATTTTGAGCCTAATATGCAATTATTTTAAATGCTATTTGTAATTTTCTGTGTGTTGTGACTGAATTTTAAACGCGATTTTCTCTAACTTTAGTTTTGTTCGGTATATTTCTTTGTCCGAGTAATATTTTTATTTTTTATTAATAAATAAATTCTTGAAGATTTTGAACTTAGATTGAAGTACGAGTTAGATTGATACGAGTACACACGCACGCACGCACACACACACACACACACACACACACATATATATATATATATATATATATATATATATATATATATTCTACAAAGTTGAGAAAATGCATTTCTCTGTATTTATTGTTAAAGGTGAAATTAAACTTGTGGTGGTATGGAAGCACGAGGCACTAATAATTCAGCCCCACTGGGCTTGTTTCAATTCCATACTCATGTTTATTCCTTATAACATAAATACATAAATCCCTTACATAAATCCCTCGAAATCCTTAAGAATATTAAAAGTGAGTACTTTTTACGTAAATTTTTAAAAAATGAATGCTGCAATTTATAATATTTTTAATAATAATTTACCAAACTGATTTTACTTTTGAAATTAATCTAATAAAATAATTTCTGAAGAATCAGTTATTAGTTACTTAAAATATGATATTTGGGACGCCCATCCGGTATAGTGGTTGGTAAGGATGATTGCTGTGCCTTTGGGCCTGGGTTCGAATCCCGGAGAAAACATGATATTTGTGAGTGTATAGTGACTGTAGGTACTCTAAATTGCCATCGAGCCGCAAGCATTCTCGTGGTATTGGTGGAAGGGAAATAAAATATGGGAGCCCCTGATCACCTCTAACGTGTTCTTCAAAATTGGGGTTAAACCGAGCCAAATCGTACTGTCGCCTGTATGGTGCTCAAAGCTACGTCTAGCAATAGACATACATCTCTAGCACTTTGCCTCGACAAACATCCTGAGCCTCGATCTCACTCTTTCAGGCAAGTAGCAATAGAAACAACAACATTATGATCTCGAAATTCCTTTCATGAAAATGGATTATGTGTACACTTAAAACGTTTCCATTATGCATATTAAGAGTGATGGACCATATTTTAAAAATATTTTTAAAAGTTACTCCATTAATTTCATTGCCATTGATTTAAACGTAGTTTTTCATACTTAGCAGAGTGTATTCATTTCAAACTAAAGTATTTTTTACAAATTTTTACCGTTTAAGGTATCCGACTACGTTCGTAACCGTGATTTTGCAAAAGCGCATGAATGGATAATTTTCATGATATTTAGGTTCACTTAAATTAGAATATATGCATAAAATTGTTTTAAGAACATATTGACAAAAAAATTTATTTAAATATAATATTTTGGCAAAAAATTAACTTAGAATAAACTTTTTTCCAAATGTTCTCCTTTTGCGAAAAATGCTTCTATTATAATAATATAGACCTCTCAACAGAGGCTCAACTAGAATTTTTGAAATATATAACTTATAAGTGAGTTTATTCCTATGTTACGACAACAGAGGGGAGCAATTTTAAGAAAAAAAAAAACGCCAATAATTATTTGAATTGGTGGTAACTCTGAAAATAATGTGAATTTTTCAAAAGTTTTAGTTGCGCCTCTGTGGAGAGGTCTGAGCTATATACAGGAAAAATATTATTATAATAGACCCATTTTTCTCAAAAGGAGAACATTTGGGAAAAAAAGTTAATTTTTAGCTAAAATATTAAATTTAAATAATTTTTTTTGTCAAAATATCCTTAAAACAATTTTATGCATGTATTCTAATCTTAGTGACACTAAATATCGTGAAAACTATCTATTTATGTGTTTTTTTTAAATCATGGTTCCGAACGTATTCCGATACTTTAAATTATTTTCATTCAAAAAAGAATATAAATATTCAATTTTTTACAAAACTAGAAGTTAAGCATACCTTTGTATGGAAACAATTAGCTTCTCATATAAATAGAGATGGTCCAAAATGTCCATTAATTTACTAAAATAAATGTTCTTTTTAAAAAAAATTAAGTAGCCATTTGAGAGTTGCTTTCAAATTAAACTTCATAGAATTATACCATTAATAGTTACATTATGCTATTACGTTGTTTTTCTTATTCAATTTACTGGGTAATAAAATTTATAGCTGGAACAGAGTTTTACCTAATCTGTGATGTTTAACACCCGAATCTATTTCCGTCAGTGAAATGGCGAATTAATACATTTGACGTTCTGTTAATGAACACAAATCTTCATTAAGAAAGACATTAATGAAGTAATTTGGTATTCATTAAGGATTACCTTTATGTAACTCTTTTCGTTCGAAAATGTCTTCTTATGGCAGAATGTTCATATTAATTTGTATTAATGTACTTTTAATTACTTAACGTATAAGCAATTATACATAAGTTGCATATTAACACTTTTTTAACAACTTAATAAGCATTTGACTTTTGTTTTAGGTAGCTGAGAAACAATATAATTTAGAATATTTCTAAATGAATTAAGCTTTTGTAAAACGTTAGTATTTAAAGTTAGTGAAGCAGAGTTATGTGAAAATAAAAGAACAGAAATGTTTGGTACGAAAAACTCTTTATCACTTTAAATGCGAAACAGCTGATATATCTATATATTTATAAGACGCATTTGTTGTCTGTTTGTTTGTTCCCTCATAACTCGAGATCCAGACACCCAAATTACGCGAAACTTGGTACACGTACACAAAATGATACGAGAAAGGTTCTTAAATAGGTTTGGCGTTCATAATTCCTTCCAAATTTTTTAAATTTTAAGTGATTTTCCAGTGTTATGACGTCATATGTAGTCACGTTTCTCACTAAGTGGACAATTTATACTTTACATGCAGTTTTTCAAGATTATTACATATTTTTACTGTAGCTATATTTATCGGTTGGAATATTTATTCAATTTTTCTATTCTTTGATATTTAATTAGGATTACTTTTCGAATAAATCATTTTTTTAAGGATTATTCTTTAACAACTAAAATTTTGTTTTGTTGTTTTGGCAACATTTAGGTATTATCGCGGGATGTTTATGTGTGCGATTTTGCTTGCAAATTTCAACTTATTTATTTATTTCTTTAGAATGCGATTATTATAATTTTGACAAACTAAAACTTCTCATTGATAAGGGTTTATTTCAGTTCGGTTCAAATGTAGTATAGGGGGCACTTTGGATTTGGCGATTTTTCTTCGGATTTTTCGATTTTTATCTAAATGTCATGGTGAGATATCGAATTCATTCTAAAATAAATAATACCGAAAAAAGTACCTTGGAGACCACTTTTAATAACCAAAATAAAGGACTGCGCCAATTTTCTCCCCTATACTACACTTGATCGAATAATATGGTTCTTTGCAATTTCATGTGTCTTTATTTTAACCTTTAAGGGTATACTATTGGCTTCAGTGCATAAAATTGCCATGAAAAAAATCATACTTGGGTAATCATACTGCCCAAGCAAAAGCAGTGTTGGTAGTAATTACATATCAAACTGGAAGAGGCATCAGAGAATTAGCAAAACAGACAAATGGCTTAAATACCTGTTGAGGAAGCAGGTGGTTGTAAGATAAATTATTTTTGGAACTTATGTACTATCCTGACAATCGCCAACATTCAAAATAACTTGCCAAGTTGGCAACCCTAATTTTACATGTCATATATATATGTTGAATTTTGAGTCGTGCTTCGTTTCATATATCGCCAATAGGTTGCGGTTGTATGTATAAGTACCTTATTTCTTCAAATTATGCTTTTGCATTGATAAAGTTAGTTCAGTTCTTTTTATGTCGGTTAATGTTAGTATTGTACTTCATTTTTCAATTTATTTTTATGCTCGGGATATATATACTTTGAATAATTTTTGTAGTACTTGCGTATTTTTGCACAATCGCCAACGTTCAAGACAACTCGCCACTTTGGCAATCCCAACTTTGTATGCGTTGAATTGGCAATCATGTGCTTCATTTTGTATAATTTCACCAATAGGTTGCAATAATACGTAAGTACCTTTAATTCTGTGCATTACTATAACATTAGACTGACCGCAACATATATATATATACCAATTTGGCGTGATTTCAAAATCATGCCAAAAATGAGTAGCCAACCAATATGAAATTAATATTATGAGTATTATCTTAGCCTGTTTTATCTTTCCCTCCAGTAATCCTTAATTAATTCAATATATATATATATATATATATATATTTTATATTTTAGTACTTACACTTTTTTTGGTTATTATGTACTGCAAATATTTTTTTGCACATTGCGGTGTCTTTGGCAAAATTAATCAGTGGTATTTTTCTTAAATATGTTTTTTTATCTGTTTTTGACAATTTTTAAAATTTTGTTTGATGTCTGTCTGAAATGCAAATAGCAAAATAAATATTTTACGATATATATATATATTGTGTTTGTATGAAAATGTTTATACTGATTTATTCAAAATATTGTGTCGTCTTTTATTTTTGATATCTTTTTAAGATTTAATTTTATGTTATAACTAGCTATACCCAGGTAAATGTTGATGTGGCTCAGTCAGCTTTAAAATACTGGTACACCATAAAGTATGTCATGAAGCTTACAAAAGTAATAATACACAAGAATTCAAACAAATCTATATGCATATAAGACACATTTGTTGTCTGTCTGAATAAACTTTCTCTTTCACACTACATCATTTGGACAAATTTTCAAACTTTGTTTGTGTGGTTAGTAATTAATTATAATGCTATAATTTTAATTGAATAGGCAGATTGCATTTTTAAGTATAAAAATAGTTATAACTATTGTACTGTATTTTTTTCAGTGAGTGAATATTAACGTCGCACTGTTCAGCTACATGAGGGCTTTTGGCGACGGACCGCATAATTTTGAACCATGGTCAAGTGACGTGGACGACACCTGGGCTGGCACCCCCTTCTCCTAATTACCACGCCACACCAATTTAGCAGGAATGTTCTACCAATACTTAGCTTGAATATTCTTTGAAATCCACTCTTCCAAGATATATGGCAGCACGGGTTCTAAGATGAGTATTTTAGCGGGGAAGGCGAATAGTTTTGTAGCAGATATTGCGTTTTCAGCGGATTGCAAAGATTATTATTTTTGTCCCGAAAAAATAGTTTATGTCAAAATTTAAGTGTCTTATGTTTTTGTATGTTAGTGACCTTGAAAAATGATTTGATTATTTATTTTAAGTGAATGGTGTATATAATTAATTTTACAGTGGATTATATTTAATTAATTTATTAGCTCTAACCGATTAAATTTCCCTAAGTGGAGTATTTTGTTATATATGTCCCTTAATTTTCAATGTAGTGACCTAAAACAATATTGCATGAAAAAAATTGCAGTAAATCATAATGCGGTAGATAAAGCATTAACGTGCATCGCCCTCCTACACGGCGGGTCTTACAAAGCTCTAATAAAGTTTGAGCTATGAAAGTAGCTAGACATTTGCCAACTTGACTCTATTGTCAACATTTCGCTATTTTTTCCATTGAATCGCCATTGTTATTTAGGAAACGGCGTTGCTTGAGAGTATTACAATTTTAACATAAAATAAATTCAATAGAAAGTTATATTAATGTATGACACTTTCAGTTATAAATTATTTACAATATTTTAAGCGTCACAAAACTTTTAACAATGTGTTACTTTTGTTGAGCAGAGATCAGCTTAGGGAGGTATTTTCAAAAATCAACCCTCAAGAGTGTTACGGGGAGTAATAAATATAAAAAAAATCATTTTTATCAGCTATTAGATGTACAGACTTAAAATTTAACAAAGGTATTTTTTTCTTTTTTTTTTTTCTTCAGCTGAGATATGTGAAAAGCTTTTTTTGTTTAATTTGCAATTCAATTAAAATTAACTCATTAAAAACTTCTTTATCCTTCAATCTGTGTTGTTTAACTTTTCAGTTCACCCGTGCGAAGAACGGGTATACCAGCTAGTATATATATATATATATATATATATATATATATTAAATATATTGAATGTCTCATTTTGTATTAGATTTTAATTGAATGTGCATAATAAATTATAGTTTAAAAAAACTAAAAAAACACGCTTTTATTGTGAAAAGAACTAAAAGGTTAAATATAATTATTAATATAAGAAATAGTCGATATCAATTGTTCTAATTTCTTACTCGTTGTGTTATTCCAAAATGCAGAGTTAATATAAAAATGTAGTGCAAAGCACCCCCCGCTTTTACCACAATGACATTATAATTTTTTTGTTAGTCATTTTATTCTTATACTAAGGATTATTTTTTACTTTTTAGTTTGAATAACTATAAAAGCGTGTTTTTAGTCTTTTTAAGCTATACTTTATATTTCATTATTTAGTTCGATCTGGAATAAAAGCGTATTTTTATTTATTTATTGGTTTTAGATTGTATATGAATCTTTATTTCGCCAAATCTGGAAATGGGATCTGGAATTAGCTGCTGTATCTGGAAAAGAGAAATCGTTAATCCTGCTGATCCTGATCAGGACAATGGAACAAAATTATCAATTTATTATATTGTCAACGGTCCTTGAAAAGTGTGCAAAATTTAGAATTAATCTGACCGTTTAAAATGGGTAAAAATCGAGTTCATTACATACAGGTGAAGCTTATAAAAGCGTGTTAAAAAGGCAAAAAACGAATCAACGTTGAACTTCACATGTAGCGCTTTAATTTACATAACTCTGGCGGCTTAAAAGTTTCATGTTTCTTAAAATCTATTCAAAGGCTGAGAAAATTCTTAATTACAGCATGCTATCGTTTACATATTTGTTTCTTCTAAGTTGGATATAGTTACTCCTAAATTCAAATTTTCAAGATATCCCTTTAACAGGTTGGGAATCTTTAGGTTGCTTTCGAATCTTAATTTTCAATTCTTGAAATACTCTGTCGTAAAAAGGACAGTTAGTTGCAATTGCTAATTGTGATTCACCTGTCCCAAGTTGTTCGAAAATGATGAAACGTGATGGACAATATGTTATATTTTTGTGTTAACAGTTGTAATTTTAAATATATTTTACGCTGTAATAAATTAAAAATAATAATAAGTACTTAAAAAGAAACTTACTAGAAACTAATTTGGGAAATAATAATACATAATTGTGGGAAGAACTTTGTTAGTAATTGCGCATAAATTTTTGTCTTTCCAATATATTCACAGTAGACCTTAACTTAAGGAGCATAACTCGCGCGCGCGCGCGCGTTCCAGAATCTTTCTCGTAATGAAAAACATCTTGTAAACGATAAATTTCCCCATATTAACTAATGTAAGGAAAGATAATGCTTCCCATGAAGATAAATAGTAAACAAATTTCTATAAGTGTAACGTTTGTTCAAGAAACTTATTAAAGAATGCGAAACATTTTTATATTTTCTTCTATTTTTAAATTAACCAAAATGAAGTTCAAATTCACCTTGCAGAGAAAAAAATAATCCAAATAATTATTAATTCAAATACAATATTGGTCATACATCATTGGTATTTAATATGTTTTATTTAGATAATTGTCAAACTATATTTGTTTTTTTCTGAACTTTCTAAACCTTGTGTAGATAGGAAGTTACCTAGTGGTTAAGTAATTTATAACGTCCATGGCTATTAACTTATTGAGGTGATGCTTCTAAATGTACAATGCAACAATTTACCTATGCTATAGCAACATTCCTCTTGTTGCACCAGATAATATTGTTGTTTTTTTATTAGTTACTTCTCTTTTGACAAACTCTCATCTACAAATTCTTGTCATGAATTACAATGAAATTCCATAAGCTCTTCAATAGTCAAATAATCACTGTGATTACTGTATCAAGCTCATATTAGGCATCTACAGTCCTTTGATCATAGCCAAATATTCAGTACTGACACTAAACTCCTCTTAAAACTAAACTAAATGTCCTTCTTCTGAAAAGATCATTCGCATATGATTTTGATATCCCATCGTAAGAATTTACTAGGAAAGGCAAGATATAGTTTGTAGGGCAGGAATGTACATTAAGTCGACCGCGATCGGTGGACCACCCATACATTTTGGGGTGACTTCCCTTATTAAGACTCAAGACACCTCATACTAAAAGAAATATTTGTGAAACACCGACGCCTGCTCGACTACACATTTGGCTTTTCACAGTCAATGCAGTTGTGTTAAGAGGACTTGGTACCTCAAAAATGACTAACCTATCATTTTTTTTAAAAAAAAATATTTAATCTTGTTCTTTGCATTATTATCTTTCGATTGATATATCATTTATGCAAGTCGGAAAGTTAAAAGTCGAATAAAACTTCATTTGAAAACAAGCCCCCTTTTTAGAAAAAAAAAGCGTTATGATAAAAAAACTATTTTATAAAGAGAAATAATAACTATAAAAGAAGAATTTGTAATATACAAAGAAAAATATCTACGAGGCAATACAATAATGTAATTTTTCTTCTTTGTGAAATGTGTGCATGTAAAATTTTTGAATTAAGGCATTTTATAATAATAATTTCATAATTTCAGTTCTTATTCCTGATATGTTTTTCATACAAATGTAATACTTCAATATTATGTGAAGAAAAAAACTAATGTTTCTTTCGTGACAGAAAAAAAAAATTAACATTTTTCTTGAATTTTCTTGTGCAATTAATACCTTCCTAAAATTGATCATTTATAAAAATGCATGGTTTGAAAAAATACGAAAATGCAATTATATTTTAAAGAAAAATATATAGCTAATATCTTAAAGTGGTATGTTGAGTATATTTAAGCTTATTATAATTTTTTTTTTCAGAATTATAAACTTTAAAGTGGTTTTTCTCAGTTTGTGTTTTTCGAAACACTAGTGCATTCAAAATGCTACTCCTTCCACATCTATTTACCAATCACTTCCATTTTTTCCCTGTGTGTTGCAAATAACGCATGTAACAAAATTAGGGATCCATTTTGCTGTAAACTGAATACTTTTTTCAAAAAAAATTCAAAATATAAGAGATATTGGCATTTTCGTTGATTTTTAGCATGCATAACAACATTTTATTTTTTCTCCTCAAAAACGAATAGAGTTATTGTAAAATCGATCCCTAAAGTTGTTGTTTTATAACATCTATAAGAATATTACAAAAAATTTCTGGTAAAAAATTAATAATTACAGAAGGAGTGGGATTTAAAATTTTCTAAATTTTCTTAAAATTTTAATTTTTTAAATTGTGTGTATAATATGTGAAAAATTTCATCTCGTATAATTTTTTGAATAGAGAGAGAAACATTGCAAAAAATGTTAAAATATAATTTTTAAATACATAAAGGAAGAAAGTAGTTCAGTAGTTGAATCGATAAAATGCGTAGACGATACGTATATCTTCATTGGTAGAACACATTGACGCTTAACATGTTCACTGCTGCTGTAGAAAAAAAATTGCGATGCCAGCAGTAATGATGAGTTTTTCCCCACGCGGCATCTGAAGGGAAGAATAAATGTTGATCATCAGCTTTTCCACGACAGCATGGGATCGGCTTTTGAGACATCAAGTTACACCCCGCACTACCACGGGATTGGGTCCTCGAGTTCATGTCATGTCCCTTGATGGTGCGGAAATCGGCTGGTAACAATTGTAAGTACATACGTCGGTTTCAGATTCATCGGTTCATGTATGTTTTTTTCTCTCGTTCCCTTGAATACGTCCACGCTCCACTGTCTAGCATTCACTCATAGTTGTTCAAGCATTAAATCTGACAATTTTGGGTCTTTGTAGTAAAAAATATTAATCTGTCATACTTTAAAAGAGGTTTAACACAAGTGTATAGAAATAAACCATGTAACTTTAATACAGAATGGTCGAACCTAAGCCACTGGGAGGTCCCTAATACCTTAAAATGATTAGGAGTATCCCGAACTCTGGAAAAATCCGACCATCTTTAGTTCTAGGGCTTACGACACTGCAAGCAGCTAAAGGTTAACATGCAATCGCTTCTGTTATTATGCTCGATGGTACAGAAACATTAACTGTTGTGGCGTTGCAGTTGCTATGTCTTGTCTATTTTTCAATTCCTACTATTTGCTCACACTCTCTATATATTTATTTATTTGTTTATCTTCGTGGAACTTTCAATCGTTAATAAAATACGTTTTAAAGCGTTCAATAGAGATGAAATTTTATATACATTATTTTGGATGACAATACAGTAATTTAATTATAATTAATAAAAATTAATTGATGAAAACAAATTATTCAAAGTATTACAAATGCAGCCACATTGGCATCATTTTTGGCGACTTAGCGATCATTTTGGTGACGCGTCAAACTTGAAAAAGGTTTTTTTTCTCACATTTAAAGCACTCGTTTGAGCTGCAATTTTCTATACACTATTATTTTGGGTAAAAATACGATAATTTAATTATAATTAATTAACGTTAATTGACTGAAACTAATTATTTAAAGAATTACAGTTACAGCCACGTTGGTTTCCTTTTTAGCGACTTGGGTCAAAACTTTAAAATATTTTTTTTCTCACTTCTAAAGCATTCAGTTGAACTGAAATTTTATAGACACAATTGTTTTAAATGACAATAGGATACTTCAATGATAATTAATAAAAACGAATTATCACCTGATGTTGGGATTCTGTCATATGCATATACAGATTTATATTAGTTGTAACTTTTAAATAAAAAGTAGCTAAAATAAAATTTTTCTTTGTTTTTCTAAGTAGGATTTGGCTTAATTTTTTTATTGTACTTGTTGTGTGTATAATCGTTAACGTATTGTGCGAAAAATATCTCGTGTCTCTAACACCCGAATAAAGTTATGTTACTCCGCGTATTGGCGTTGTTAATTCCCAGTCTCTCTCTGATAGGTAAGAGCTTTTTATTACCTGCCCATTAAAATTAAGGTTTTCGACTACACGAAAATTGTAAATTTTGCCATAACGTGGCAATTTTTTATGATTTTTTTATAGGCTATCTTATTAGCTTTATAAAAATACCAAGTTTATTATTTTATATTCAATTGTACAAAAACTCCAAGTGTTTTAGAAAAAGCAGATGTCATTGCTTTAAGTAAAATGCCATACTTTAAAATGTGTTTTACTCGTTTTTTTAAAAAAATTCTAATACGTGGCAGAGATTGCTCAAAACGTTTTGAAAAATAATAACCTAAATTTTTGGTGTATGTTTTGTGTGTTTTAACATTCAGATTTATCAATCACTGTTTTATTACAAAATTTACAATCACTTATGTGAATATAATCGTTATTTTTTAAAGCAATTCCATGTAATAACTAACAAAAAGTGCTTTAGTTTTTGAAAAAATTAAAATATCTGTTATCCTGAAGGTCATTTCAAAAATAAATAGCAAAATCACATAACAATTGAAAATTTGTTCATGAACTTTTTGTACAGAATGGACCCCTTTTATGTAATTATTTTGTAAATTTTTACCAATTTTTATTTCATTTAAGTAATAATCATTTCTTTTCTTATTCTTACTTTTAGCGTATTTTGCTTAAAATGTTCTAAATAAATCTAAAAACCACCAAAAAAACCCATTTCTCTATATATATATATATATATATATACATGAAGAAATATTTGAGAACGAATAAATGTTTTTATGAGGAACTAGAAATGATAATCAGTTTTAATAGGAATCTTGGAATAACGGCTACTTTATGAAGATTTTTAGACAAGCAGAATTTGGGGTGCAAAAAAAACATAACTTTAAAATTTGCGTTATGCGTTTTAATGAAAAAGAAATTTTTTGATCTAAGACTTTAACAGAAATTCATTTATAAAAACCTAATTAATTCTCAATTCTAATTCAAATACAATAAAGGCTAAATGCATTAGCAAACATTAATAACATTTGTAAGTGAAAGATAAAAAAAAGTAAAATAAAAAAAAGGATAAATCTAATTTAAGTTTTTCTTCAAGAGATTAAACACAATTAAAGTAAATATACCGTTATATATTTCTCCAATAATTTGATTTTAATTGATCTTTGTATAGTCTGAGCAATAATTATTTGAATAAAATTCCTTTTAATAAGGTAGCAAATTTTATTAATAAAAATTTATATTGTTATTTTAATAGCTTAAAACAATGTAATTAGTAAGAATAATTTATTGAACTACTTCAGAAAATTTTCCTGGACAAATAGTTTCCTATCCTAGAACAATTATTCCAAAATTTTATTAATTTTAATTGTTATTCTGATGGATTCTAATTATTCGTTGTCTGATAAATTTAATTATTGGTCTTATTGATCAAATTAAAGTAATTAACTTTTGTAAATTCAAAGCAATGATTTCCAATTTAAAAACATATTTTACTGCAATTATTGAATGTTAAAAATACTTTTAGAAACAATAGCTTTTGTTGTTTAAGGATAAGGAAGCACGAATTAATAGAAAGAAATATAAAATTTATATATATGACAAATTATTTCATGGAAAAAACTGATTTTTTCCTTCTGATAACATAACACCTCAAAGAAAATTTTACAGAATGAACTAAATTTCACGCTAGAATGAATTTTGTCTAAAGATATTTATATTATTAATAAATAAATAAAATTTTCCATTTTACTTAAAATACACGCTTTTTCGATAAATATTGTTCGGTAGATCGGGGTTCATATATTTTGTGATATCAGTCTCGAAGAGCAAAATAGTTCTTTAGGAGCGAGGAAAATTTATTATGAAAAATCAATCCTTAAAATACAGGATACAGCACTAAAATTTGCTTAATAAACAGCAGAAAGTTATCACTCCACCTACGGCTTTCAAACACAACTATCAGTGCCTAAAAATGCAAGTATGTGATATCGAAGATTATCCGCAAACAACCTCTCGTCCTCTTTAAAAGCCGAAATAATACTGATTAGTTTCCACTAGTGACTGATATTTATAGTCTGCACGGCTTCCAGACCTTCCTTGGAAAAACCGCTTACGTCAGAAATCGTGATGTTAATAGATATCTCCAGCAATTTCCAGAAGTATCCATATGATATCTAAGCCACCAAAATAATGCCAACTTGGCTGTATCGCCAATAATCCTCCAAGTTTCGTATGAAAAGCCATTATGATGTAAGAGATGGCATTGCTTGCGAATATTACAATTTTTATCATAAAATAAATACATCAGAAAGTAATATCAACGTATTCAATATTTAGCTATAAATTATTTACCCTATTTGAAGCATTAATTACACAAAATTCGTAATAATATTGCACATATTTGGTAAAGATTGTGCTTTTTGTAAGCATGCAAATAACTTTTTTTATTATGATCTTGAACGAAAAAAAATATTAAAATAGTATTTTTTTAAAGATTTTGAAAGTAAAAGAAGGAATTATATGATTAAATCTAGTAAAACTCTTTCATAGAAGAATCATACATAATACTGTCGCCCTTCCGGTATAGTGGTTAGCGACGCTGATTGCTGTGCCGTAGGGCCTGTGTTCGAATCCCAGAGAAGGAATGGATGTGAAAAAATGTATAGTGCATACACGGCATGGGATTACTCTAAATAGTCATCAAGCTTCAAGTCCTCTCATTAGAGTTGTGGATGGGGAAAAGAAGTGGTTAGCCCCTGACCGCCCCCAGGGGTTTTTTCTCTCTAAATTGGGGTGGAACTGAGCTGAAAAATCATTTTGTCACCTGTATGGTGCTCAAGGCTACGGTTAACAACAGACGTACATCTATACTCTGGCCACGAGCCGCCAAGATCAGATGGCAGAAGAAACAACAATACATAATACTTCGTAAGATTTATTTAATAAGATTCAGCTATCAATTTAATGGATATTGTTATAATGACTACTTTTTCATATCTTCAATACTTTTCATTTGATGAGGCAATCATTTGAAATCATTTTTTGCAGCATTTTTTTTCTGTTCTGTTCAATTCAAAATACAAATCTGCTTATTGATTTCATTTTTTAAAACCAGAATTTCGAGTGCAGTCAGTAACTAAAACAACAAGATTGACGCGTCATACTCAAACGTAAGCTCTATTTAATACGCCACTCGTATATTTCACATTCCATGAAAGCTTATAAACTCTGTTGCGTATTAGGATAATCAGTCAAAATCTAGACAGCTATTTTATTTCTTCAGATTATGTTCATCCAAATAGTTTATATCATAATCATACATAAATTCGACTAATTTTTGGAAGAAAAGCAAATTGCCTTGTTTATTTCCTCTGCACCTTATAATTTCCACGCCTTTCTTTTTATCTCTTAGAAACTTCTGTAACGTCAACCATTGTACGCTACCGTCAGCAGAAAGAAAAGAAAGATAGCCCGAAAGAAAGTATTTTTAAAAAATGGAGCTGTAAAGAGCTTTTAGTGCAATTCAAATGTTTATGGAAAAAGTAAAAATACTAGACTACTTATACCAAGGAAAAATATATAAACAATGATTGATAGGGTTATTTTCCATCATTCTAGAGGTCTTTGCAGTTATTGAAATAAAAATGGATTTGGGTACTTTACCGTTTTTCTGGCACAAATCTCAGGTACAATCTTAGGACAGCACACTGCTGTATTTGGCGACAAAAGTTTTTCGCAAAGTGGTGCCAAGGAAAAACCCGCGTTTTTCAAAATGACGTCAGAGACGAAAACAAGAGAAAAAACGTGATTTTCAAAGTGATGTCAAAAAACACAAGACGTCGAAAAAGCGTGGTTTTTAAAATGAACAACATAGGAAACATCAAATGAAAAATAAGAAATTAAATGCAAATTATTTCCAAATTTCGGACATCAATACCAAGATTCCATCAATCCTTCATTCGTACAAAATACAATCATTTTACTTTCTTACCTTTTATTCGGAAAAAAATCCTGTCGTCGCGTTTTACGAAGGAAACGTGCTTTCTAAAACGAATTAAGCAGAAAACCGAAAAAAAAATCGGCACTTCTAGAACACAGTTGAAGAACGAAGCAAATGAAAGCTTTAAGCTGAGATGAACTAACGATCCACAATTTCTCTCAAACGTAAATTATTTTCATATTTTGGACATCCATACCGAAATATTCTAATTCTCGCTCACTCATTCACAAAACAATTATTTCTTTCTTGCCTGTTTCATTAAAAAAAAGAAAACAATTGGTCGACATTAAAAAAAAGAAAAGCATGGTTTCAAATTGGCTTAAACCTTTCAACATGACCGTTGCAGAAAAACAAAAAAGACCTCTGTTCAAATCCTGAACAACTAAAAAAAACTGGTTGAGTAGGGTTAATACATCCCTAGTTTTTGGCGACAAAACTTTTGTCGCCAAGAAATGTGTCCTCCTAGGATCCAACCCTCTCACAGAGTTGGCATTATTGACGTCATCATCCAATACTAGCTGTCATTGGTTTTTCATCAATTTATGTTCTATTATGATAAATACGTTATTGATTAAGGAAAGACCACATTGTGGCGCGGGTTGCCACGATTTACCCACCCCTGATTCAAAGAATGGGGAACAGTAACAACTGTTTATTCTAAGAAATTTTTTTTATAAATTTGCTAAATTCCTAAAATTTGAAAATTATTTATATCGTTACTTATTTATTTATTTATTTTTACTTACATGTTTAAGCAGCAATGGCACATTCTGCGTTTCTACGTCGACTACAAAATTCTTTATTCCTTTCCTCCCCAATTCTTTCAGCGTTTTCCTGTAGTCGTTGCTCTCTTCGAATTGCCTGACCACAGCTCGTCGTTGCTTTATCATCGGATCTTTCAGCAGTTCTTGAAGGCGGATTAAGGCTGAAAAGAAAATTACTCTCTCTGTAATTATATTGTTAAAAACAAAAACATTTGCGAGGTAGGATTCAAAATTTCCAGGACTGAGCATCTAGCGCGAAAATTTTTTTGCTGTAGTGGGATTATGATAAAACATTTCTTTGTTACTGCGTTCTTCCCTTTTTTAAAAGTGATTTGTCCTACATCAAGTGGTCAGTGGCTCGCCAAAGGCATTCTTTTTTTGTGAGCAGATGCATTTAGTAATCCGCTATTGAAAGAAATGACGTTTGTGGAGCAGATAAAGAATATCCAATTTTGTAGAGCGTTTATTTTGTAGAACGTTCATTTTGTAGAAGGCTACTGAGACTTATAAAGTGTTGAAGCACATGCACAGCAATGATACATTATAGCGAAAACAAGCTTTAGAATTGCATTGCTTTTTCATGGAAGGCAGAGAAAGTGTCGAAGACGATGTGTTCTCTATACCTCCGTAGAACTCCAGCACCGCTAAAAACATTGAAAATGTTTCTGTGACTGTCGCAAGAACAGCCTTCAAACAACGACGGGGCGAAAACGGAAACAACTACAGCATCCTGATTCCCCTGATTTTGCCCCCTGCGACTTCAGTATATTTTAAGATCTGACATGTCGCTTTCGAGGTCGTTGATTAAAATCTACAGATGAAATTAAAAGTTCATGGCAAGCTGAATTAAAGTATCCGACTATGTTCGGAATCGTGTTTTAAAAAAGAGTATAAATGGATAATTTTCATTATATTTAGTGTTATTTGAATCAGAATATATGTAAAAAAATCATTTTAGGAATATTATTATACTAACAAATTATTTTGCAAAAAATGAGCTTAGAACTACGCATTTTCAAAACATTGATGAAAAATGCTTCTATATAATAATATTTTGTTTGTATAAAGCAAAGACTTCTCCAGAGGGCCTGAAATATGTAAAAATAATTATCAGTGTTTTTAAGTTGAAATTTCTTTGCTCAGTTGTATTAAAATATGGATAAATCCACAATTCTAAATTTCAAAAATCCTAGATCAGACTCTGTACAGAGATCTGAACTATATATAGGCAAAATATTATTATTATCGAAGCATTTTCCATAAAAGGAGAATGTTTTGAAAACAAATCATTCTATGTTCACTTTTTGCCGAAATATTGCATCTAAATAACTTTTTACTGTAATAATATTCTTAAAACAATTTTATACACGTAATCTAATCTAAGTGACACTCAATATCGTAAAAACTATCAATTGTTTCGCTTTTGCAAAACAACGGTTCCGAAAGTAGTCGGATACTTTAAAGGATGGATTGCAGAAACGTTTCCATGAACCTTACAAGCGATGGCAAAAGGGAGTTTTTGTTCAAGGGTCTTATTTCAAAGGAGGATGTGTTTAAACAATTTAATTGGTAAAAACTTTTTGAGTTATAGACTCATTACGGGAACCTTTGAATCCTACCTCGTGTAACATATAATGCTCAAATAGTGGGGAAGGCAATCGTTTTGGCTTTAGGGTCACATTGTAGAAGGGGAGGATATCGAAGGATAATACGTTAGCATTCATTAGATAAATTTGCATCTCAGAAAAGGCATACATTTAAAAATGAATGAATATATTAAATAAAATAGTGGCAGTTTTATTCAATTGAGTTATTGAACGGATTTCATTTGTATAGCTGCAAACACATTCAGTATTATTTTTAGTTTAATGAGAAAATTGTATCCCCTAAAACTCTTTTCTACCAACTTTTAAGACCCGTTGAGTGATTTGCTTGTTGAAATTCTCATCACAATCTACAAGTTAATGTTAGCTAACTTGCATCCATATTTATTCTTGCCAATCTTCATGCAAAAAAAAAAAAACTGTTAATAAATATATGTTGACCCAAATATGAAGAACATTTTCTGTCAACTTGGTTTTCTGACTGCTTCGGCGAGCCACAAAATACTCGCATTCCGTTATTTGCCCATCTCTGCTATAATATTTTAACTGGAAGATTTATTCATAATTTCGTGTATTATTTATGATAACAACCAATAAATAATTTTCTTGAGGGAAGGGGTCTTTGTAAGGACCTACTACCCGCACCTGGCAACAGGTCGAACATACATGTGAAATCTGGCAGTGGTGCAGCTATATATAGAGGATCTGGCAACGAGGAGAGCATTTCCTCACATGCTACGATCCAATCAGATAGCGACCACTCAGCTCTTTCCCATGCACCAGAACAGTTGAAGAAATCTGGAACATTTCCGAACGATTGGCTCAGCTAATCAGAAGTGCCCTTCTCCAGCATGAGAAATTTCACAATCACTCCACATCTATATGTCAGATATGGAATCGAAGGCCGCAAGCCGTCCATATGCCCAGTATTAGCACCATATGCACCGTAACGAGGAAGACAGACAGTCAAGACCGGATCGGACCAGGGGAGGAAAGATCAATGAACGCGGCGAAAAAAACGTGATCAGAGGAAGAAAGTCTACTAGATACTGGATTTTGCAATCTTGTTACGTCTTGTTATCTTTTTTTGGTTTATGATGAGTCCCGTTAGAGAAGTGAAATATATCATCGGGACCAAAATCTGACTACAGTTACTTTTCTTCACAATTCGAACACGAAACCGAAAGGAATCCGCAAGTTTATAGTCTTCTAAACTTAATTCTTATTTTTCAATTCCGAATTTGTGTGCTAAATCTTATTAATTGGAAATGAATCCACAACACTACTCGTATGGCAGCATTTCTCAAACTGTGGGGGCGCGCTCCCCTTAATCATACCAGGGGGAAGTGAACATATCTAAAAGTCGAAAATAAAAGTGTTAATTTACTGAAAGAAATCAAAACGAAATGCATTCTGAGATGACACAAAATATACATTTGCAATGATACAATATAGTTATAAATGTATTAGTGTTGCACAAGGTATTTGATCATTAATTCATGAATAGTAAGTTAAGAACATGTTTAATAATTATTAGTGACCCCATGGACTTATACACAGAATTATATGTACATTTTAACACTTATCTCAATAATTTGTACAGTTTAAAATTAAACTCGTATTGCACCGTCCCCGACAAAGAACATTGTTTTTTTTTAATTAATTGCATTATTTTTGAATGAACGGGGGGCGGGCACCATGAAAATAATGATTTAAAAATGTGTTCCAACTTTGGAAGTTTGAGAACAGTTTTATATACACAATATGATACAAATAGAAAAGTTGAATTTGGTTAATTTAATTCTTGGTGTAATTTAAATTTAATTTTCATGTTTAACGTTTAATGTTAAACGTTTAATGTTTCAAACTGTAAGTAATGTAATATTTAAATGGGTTACGGCATTGAATAAAAGTCGTTTGCGATTTGTGAGGTAAATATCAAATATATATACAATCATAGATTGTTTGTTTTTCTATTTTCTATATTCGAAATATAAGGCAACTATTTTAATAATCCGTTATCCAATTTTGATTTGTAAGTTGATGTCACTAATGAGATTTATTCTTACAAATAAAACCAGTTTCCATTTGCAATGATATTTTAGGAAGTTAGTTTGATTTTTGAATAAAACTATTATCTGTTGGGAATTACTACTCAATATCTATTAATTTGTTAACTTTTGTTGTGATACTTGAAAGCTGTATAGCTGTTTTATTATCTGGTTACGATAATTAAGCTCTCGATGTATTAACTTTCTTTTTTTCGAATTTATCTACTCACATTCGAATATTTCATATTTTTACAGTAGTTAACACCTATAAATACATTTCTTATGAATTTTATATTTTTTAAAGGATCTAATATACAGGGTATTGCCGAATTCAACTAAAACATTCAGAAGAGTGACAGTATGCACCATGGGGACAACAAATCAGCATAACACATGGGGTCGCTAACTACGTTTAATTGGAGTAACTCTCAAAATTAAATGTATATTATCGAATGGAATATAAAAAGGGACAATATAAGAGGTCACAGAAATACCTTTATTAGACGTAAAGCATGTTTACAATAAATACAGTGTGTACTTACCGACATAACTACAGCAGAAAAACTTATTCTTTTAAAACTACGTTTTGAGTAAAACGCAAAATGCGAACATAATAATTATCGACATAAATTTAATATTACATGTTGCTTTTTCAAACAATTCACAATACATCACAAATTAAATAATTTTCACTTAAAATTAGTTCTCATAGCTATAGTCTCAATAGACGACTTAGTCTTCATTTTATCCGCCCCAATCTTGAATACCTTGGTATATAATTACTAACTGCTAATCTTACACTGTATTCTAAGTGGTCGCCTGTGAAACTGGAATATGCTGTCTTAATTATATTCTTCTTTGAAATTATAGATTTATACTGGTTGGTAGAGCGAAAGAACAATGTTAAATGAATTGCAGCTTTTTTTAAATTTGGGAGAGATACTTTACTTCGACTAATAGATTCCAAAAGTTATTCTTCACAAAGTACGCCCTTTAGAAAGAGAAAAGCTTCGTTTTCCTCGAGAGATAAAGAGAACATGTAACATATATTTAGTTATATTTTTCACATCAACATTACTAGGCGGCTAACCCATGCATGCAACTTTTGCGTGATTTTAGTCTAGTAGATTCTTGAAAACGCGTTTCTCAAATTTGTGTTGGAGTTTTATTCACGGGTGTTTCTATTATCTTGATAAGCATCTGTGTTTCTTTTAGTATGCGCGTCTAAGGTTTTATGTGAAGGCAGTCACCCCAAATTGTCTTGGTGGTCAACCGGTCGACCGCGATCGACTTAATGCCCACCCCGGCTTTATAGAATTATAAAATTCATCGTACTCTTTAAACCCGGCCTAATTTTAGTATTATATATATTTTGCATTTCATAATATTTGTAAAATATTGCAATTTTTTAAATGTTTTTTAAAAATGTATTTTTTTCATTTATTAAAATATGCTAGTTATTATTTTATTTATATAAAAATAGCTACAGTGTAATAAGAATACATTTAAGTTTATAAATCAACGTATAGCTAGCGATTAAAGCTACTATTTTAGGAAATTAGCATGCGCGTCGTAAAACTTAATAAATATTTCTTATAGAAAAGTTTCCTATATTCATGTGCTTATAATTTTTAAAATTGTGATTATACTTTTCTGTGAAGCCCCATTCCTTTATAAATAAAGTGTTAAGTATCCGAATTATTTAATTTAAAATTAAAATAATTATATCTGTTTGAAAATTGTTTATATTTTCAAACCTCTATAGAAATTTAACACCCACGAGACCCTGAAGTGACGACGATTTGTGACGTGAGATTCTGCACTGTAACCGCCATCGTCTCATACACAAGTGTTTTGAGGTAGAACCATTCCTTCTGTCAGAGTGTACTTACATGGCCGTAACTTGGAACAATATCCGTGACAATCTCTAGTCGTTCAGGGCTGGCTCTAGCAGTTTTGCCGCCCCGGACAAAAATGGAAAATGCCGCCCTTTTATCTCATGTGATCCCCCTTTTTTTCTCTCTCTCTATTTATATATTATTTTAAGTCCAAAAAATTCAAAATAATTCGAAATTAAGAACAATCTTTCTTGTTATTATTGCAAACGAGTGAAAAATGAAAGAGACGGATTTGTCTATTTGAGAAGTCTAATTTCTTCAAAAAAATAGTCTACTAATGGAGGAGATTACAAGAGTTTTTTCAACCTTTCGTAGCTATACTCAAGACTAAAACATCTCCTGTGGCTACCGTAACTTCTTTTTACCTTGTCCCCTTTTGGATAGCTGAAACCGGAAATCGTAAGAATGAAAGGAATGTCCGTTGTGACCTCACTCCGGTATGGGGAGAAAGTTACTAGTGAAAGATGTGTGAACATAAAAAATTGTTCATGAGATTTATCATATACTCCCTCCTCGAACCCTTCAAGTTTGAACATAAAAGAAAACTGTAATTAAATATACAGAGTACAAAATAAAAAATGTAATATAGGTTAAATGAAATGCCAAATTCTCACACCCAAAAATATGTAAGAAAATTTATCAAATTATTTGTAAAATTTTTTTTTTCAAATTTGGTGCAAATGCCGCCTATAAAAATTTCCGCCCTGGACAGAGGTATGGTTTGTCCGGCCCTAGAACCTCCCCTGAGTCGTTGCATTTCTGACCCTGAGCTCCGAGGCACAGATGGTACTGTAAATATACCTTATATCTAATAAATGTTTTTCTGACCTGTCATTGGTCCTTTTCGTGCCACTCGACATCCCACTCTCCATAACTGTTTTACGAATTACTCCGACTAAACGTGATTTGCGACCCAATGTTATACGTTTATATGTCAGCCCCAAGTTGCCTACTATTAGCCATGCCTTCGGCAACACCCTATAAGTAGGATACCTCATTTTGTATTTATAATCTACTTGCTATGAGAATACTTATAAATAATTTTAGCATACTGTTCTTTAGATGAAGGTAAAGTTTTTTTAACGATTCTCTAAAATTTTGAAGTAGATAGGGGCAATTAAAGAATTTTATTCA
Organism: Trichonephila clavipes; assembly: GCA_019973935.1. NCBI lineage: Eukaryota > Metazoa > Arthropoda > Arachnida > Araneae > Nephilidae > Trichonephila > Trichonephila clavipes. Next base: position 1,116,437 of record BMAU01018444.1, read on the forward strand.
ATCTTCTTAAACTATAGGGACTAAAAATAAACTAGCTAAATTTCATCGAAATTCCAATGTTTTCATCTGTGTAATACTGAAAATTATTAGTCAAGTTGCAATAGAACTATTATAATCCAATCAAGCATACATTTCTTTTTGTATCACTTTTCAACCTTATGGAATTTTCTTCTGAGAAAAAAAAATTAAACAAATATTCAGGAAGACATTTTGTGACGAATCTATACGGAACTTTATCACTAACCTTCTGAACCGACCTTTTTAGGGAAATTTAATTCCCTACCTATTTCCAATCAACTCCAAAGAGCGGACAGGATTCCTTGTTATGTAGATTAAAGTCAAACGAAATAGTAAAGTTAGAGCAGTAGAAGATAGATATTGAAATATAGAGTTATAGTGATTTTGAATTGAAATATTGTTGTTGAAGATAAATTAACCTCATGAAGAATTGAGATTCCGAGTGGTAATTATTATTTTGAATTTAAAGTCTCATTCAAGTTTTAAGAGTCAGATTAAAGTTAAATGTTCAATAAGAACATTATTAAATATAATTCTGGGATCTCTTATCGTGGTAATTTCTGCGTGATCGTTATTTAATAAATTAATTAATTAGATCATTAATTAATTGAGTTAATTTAAAGGATATTATCTTTAAAACCTCATAGTATTATTAAAATTACTGTTAATAAGTTTATTTGATTCTATTTGGGAAAGATAACCAAATAAAGAAAGTTATTTATAAAAATGGCTACTGGTTCTTTTGTGACTCATAATTATTCTAGTTCTCAAAGTGAGGTTCCTAGAGACCTTCACAATTTTCTTCGAAAAATGTGGAAATAATTGTATAAGTTTTTTCGTTTACTGCAAGCAAGTTTATAAATTATAAAATACCTATTAAAGTGAAAACAATCAGTATATAACGATATACATATATATTTTCATTTAGAAAACTTAAGTTAAATTTTCATTTGGCGTAAAATTTTGAGTACCTGGCGTTGTATTTGGCTCAATGAAAGTATAGCAAAATCGTTACAGGAACTAATAACAATGGATAAGCATAATAAAATGGGAAGTTGTCTGATAAAATAGAGAAGGTAGAGTATCTTGCTAATCTTTATATATATATAAATCTTCTGTGCGTGTGTATGTGACTGAACTGCTCCTGAACGGCTGGACCGATTTTGAAGACATTTTTTGTGTGGGTTCAAGAATGGTTTAGATTCACAATTCGGTCCAATATCGCAATTAGTTAAAAAGATATTAATTAAAAACTTTACAGCGCATAATTGCTTTACCCATGTGTGCTGTTTATTCTGCTAATGCGCGGCAAGAAAAAAAAAGGAAATAAGAAAGGAAAATTTTCTGATATTTTCGCCGTTTTTAAAATTGCAATCTAATTTTTCTATCAAAATCAAACAAAAAATAGTTACAGGATCGGAAAGATTATTCATTCCACTACGATTGGCGTATCTGTCTTTATACATATATAATTCTTCTGTGCGTGCGTATGTGACTGAACTCCTCCTAAACGGCTGGACCGATTTGGATGATATTTTTTGTGCTGATTCAAGTGGATTCAAAAATGATTTAGATTCACATTTCGGTCCGATATTGCAATTAGTTAAAAATGTGCCAAAATTATGTAATGGTACGCGATTGTTCATAAAAAATCATAGGCAAAATTCTTGAGGCCACTATTTTGAGCGGCAAACTTCAAGGTGAAGTTGTACTTCTACCACAGATCCCAATGATTCTTTCAGACTCACCTACCCATTCAAATGTTTGCTATTTCCAATTTGCTTGGCATTTGTTGTGACCATTAATAAGTCACAAGGTCAAACAATGAAAATTTGTGGCTTAGATTTAGAAAACCCTTGATTTCGCACGGCCTATTAAATGTTACATGTCCGAGGTTTGACAAACCATCGCATTTGTTTGTTTATACCCCTCAAGGATTAACCAAAAACATTGTACACATTCAATGGCATTACGATAAATTTATTTTTTGTACATTAAAAAATATACCTGTTATGAAAATAGGTCGAGTGTTATCTTTTTTACCCTTTAATCAAAACAAGTTCAAGTTTCTATTCAGAGTAGATTCTATATTCAACTTAGTTCATAATGAATACATACTCACACGCAATCGATAGATCGAATTGTGGTAACTGTACATGTGATGATGTCAGGTATTGTAATAACTTTCTTTATAAACAATTTCATCAAAACGGTCCAGATTGTTACAACTTATTCAAAAAAAGTTTGTAATTTTTGGATTTAAGACGTGTGGGCAGGACAACGTCTGTTGGGACCTCTAGTAAGTATATAAAATATTAAAAAATCTGTGCAGATAATGTACAAATTGTAACATGATTTTGCTACTAGAAAAATGTTTTGTTTTCTCGTTCTATGCTTGAGAAGACATTTTTAATATAATAAAGAAAATAAACCAAACAAAAAAATATGAACACTTTTAGGTGTTGCTAAATACAGTGTGAATCTATAAATGTTTATCATGGAAGGCATTTTTTATATAAAAAAGAAAATAATCCACACAAAATCTGAAATAAAAAGAAAACATGAACACAAGTCTTTTTAGTTGTTAAATACAGTGTGATTCGATAACTGTTTAATCTGTGAAATTATTTTTTTAGGGTAATTCTTTCGTAACATTTTTTTCTGACTTCAAAGTGAGATTAATTACATTAAATGTACTTGATTAATTAATTATAAGTACTTAATTTTATATAAGTCAGATGAAAACTTAATACTTAACACATCAATTAATAGTTCTAAATTACCTTCCTTTATTAAATGCGTTTTCTGTTTTTGAATTTACTCAACTGTTAGACAAAATACGAAGTGCTCGTTTGGAGAAAATATTTATAAAATGACAAAGAAATCAATCATACAATATATTTTTGAAAGTTATTATCTTACACAAGATAAAAAAAATTATATATTTAAAAATTACTAAACACATTTAAAATTATAATTTTTGGCGCTTCACAAGTGCTTTTTTATTTATATTAATTGTAATTTAAACCAAAATTTAATGGAATTTTATAATTTAATAAAATAAATCCCAAGATTTTAAATTTCCCTATAAAATTTCAAGTAGAATTGAGGGGCCGCGGTAGCTTAGTGGTCAAGGTATCGGATCATGGTTGGCTTGCCTCGTGTTCGAGCCCGATATCACAAAAGTCCCGCCGTGTAGGGGAGCGATGTACGTTAATTCTGTCGAGAGCTCAAACGTCCTCCCTTTGATGGGGTAGTTAGGAGAGATGGTTCCAGGTAAGGCGTCGTCCTAGCCACTTGACCATGGTTCAAAATTACGAGGTCCGTCGCCAAAAGCCCTCGTGTAGCTGAACAGTGTGATGTTAATATTCAGACACTCACTCAAGTAGAATTGACATATTTTGTGATGAATAATTTAAGTTTTAAAATTCTTTAAACACGGAACTTTTTTAAATATCACATGATACTATAAATAAAAAATATCGTTTCATAATATGATCAATAAATACATTTTTTTACGTTTGCAAAAATAATTAAATAATATTGTTATTTTAACTGTATAATTTTATCCCTGGATTCCTTGTTACATCGTCAAATTTGGAAACTAACAATACAAGAATCATTAAAAATCCTACGCTCTCAATTTAGTGCTTCGAGGAAAATTCTCTTAAAAAATAATTAAAAAACATATTTTTATAAACAAAATTTTCGAGCAGTGAACATAGAGAGAACTTCATTAGAATGAATTTCCATATCATTATTTCTTTCTTCGTCGTTAACTTGGAACCATAAATTTAACTCCTAAGAACGTTTCACAAGTTTTCTTAGACGACGATAATCAAGATGTTCTTTAAATACAAAGGAATTAAAAGCCTTAGGCAGATGTTCAAATGTTTAAAAATGAAAAATATTTTTCTACTGAAATGACATAAGAGCTGGCAGAAGTTTTCTAAATCGTTAAATAATTGCTTTATTTTTGAACTTCCAATCGCTTGTTTCCAAAGTGTTTTTTTCCTCGAAGGAAACTTTTTGAATAAACTCATAGAAAACTAGCATTCTAAGTTCTCCTTTTAAGCTATATTTGCGTTTTCATTTCAGTGATAATTTATTCTTTTATTTTAGCTCTTTGTGCTAAATAAAAATATGTGTATCTATTTATTCTTTATTGAATGATTCTGCTACAATTAATTTGCTATTACAATTAAAATGTGATTACTTAATTTTTTTAAAGTTTTTTTTATCTTATTTATTCTCTCTATGCTTGTGAAAAATATAGAATTATAAACAGAAGTATGCTAAGTTAAATTAAGATTTTTAATTTAGGAACTTCAATGTAAGGCTAAATTACTGTCCAGAGAATTCATGTATTGAAACAAATAAATTCCCTGATATATCATTCAGTTTAAGGAAAGACGAATACATTATTATTTTTAAGCAAAAAAAATTGTGACGGGCTTATCGAGTTTTCAACTAAAAACTCCTCTTGGGTTCTTTGGGGCCGAAAAGGCAAATTCTTTCCAACGAAAACCAGAAGCGAAGCGAGATTATGCAAATTAAGAACCTTTTAAATAGCAGAAGTTTAGCATAAGCAGGGTGTCCTTTGGGAAGTGATTATGCTAGTCTGTGTTTACGAGTGGTAAGGTTAAAGTAAGAGGTTATCCGACATTCAAGAGTTAAGCTATTCGTGCAAGTGTGTTCAAGTCAATGTGGATACCATTCCCTGCGAGATAAAGAAACGTCATTTAGGATTCAAGAGAGTTGCTGCTACCCGAGATATAGAGGTAGGACCGTTCTTTTAACTACTAGGAAGTGTATATATACTGAGATTAGGATAAGGCGATAAAGTTAGATATAGTGGTCAGGGTAGCGCTTATTTGGTAGTACGTATTGTGTGTTTCTTCGCCTCAAATCCACTTCGTTAAAATATAAATATCCTTATTGTATATTGTTTAAGTTAAAATCTTAATAAAGAGATATTAAAATTATGGCAACTTCTGGTTCTTCATTCATGCCCACACCCCTAGGTCACGAGGAAAACGTAGGAGTAAGGCAACACCCACGGGCCAATACTTACAAAATGACATAAAATATTTTTTCTTTAAAATATTATAAGTATATTTAAGGTTATGCAATTAATTTTAAAAAAAAACTATTTAAATCCAATGTTTGAATTAAATAAATGTTTTCAGAAATTTTCATGACAAAATTATAGTCATTTCTGTTGCAATTGTATGAAAACCAAATATTTGATAGGAGATGAGAAAATAAAAAAAAATCAAGTTTCGTAACCAAACTGCTGAAAGAAAATGAAGTAATAAAAATCATACCTAAATTATGTGTGATAATTTATAGAAATTTTTTTTTATAGTGTATACATGTATGCTTAAGAAGAGTTGGAAACCTCTCTCTCTACTGACAATGTTAAATTGGCTGCTTTCGATGTACATTTTCTCAAAATCTGTTTTATGTACATGCTTGAAATTTTTCATACTATTAAAGTACACCTCTCTCATTATACTAAAATGAGCTTTTAGCTAATTTTGAATTTTTTAATAAATTATGAAATATTTTATCAAACATTGCGAAATTTGACCCATTTTTTACTTAAAAAATTTGTTAAAATTAAATTTTTGAGTTTTTTACAAAAAGCTCATTTTAGTATATATTAGACATCATTATGAATAATTCATAAGAAATTTACATACCTGTGAACAGTAGTTTCTCAGAAAAGGTACATCGCACATTAAAATTTACATTTTGAGATAAATTGATTTTAATGTATACAGTGAGACTTCTAATCGGCTAGGAAATAAAAAAATAAAAGGCTCAATTTAAAATAAAATATATATATTTCGGTTTATATCAGTCGTTACACTTTTAAACAAAAACAAAGTAATGTGTTTACAATTTTCGCCATTAAAATGGGCGTGGCCCAAATTCAACGATTATTTAAAAATACGTTTTAAGGGCTTCTAAATACCCTAGAGGTTAAAGTAAGGTATTTTTAAAAAGGTTAAATTCTATACAATTTGAAAATGTAAAAATCTCAAATTGTCAAAAAAAAATAAGATTTTAGCTTTCCAACACCCCTTAAGTGTTATTGCATATGAAACCATAAAAGGCATTTTACTTCTGAATGCTTTTTATTGTGTGTGTGTGTGTTTTCACTTCTGTGCTAAATATTCAATTATACTTGTGATATCATACATGCTTTATTGACCTCTTAACTGGCTTGCATGTATACCGTACGGGCTACCGAAAACTAGCCGCACCCGGTTTACCCATACTCTGCGCGGAAATAATATATTTTCTTCTTCCTCTCTTTGATTTTCAGTTATTTTAAATTTTTCTAGTGAGGGTATTAATTCTAGAGGGCTTTTAAGCAAAGCAGTTTGTCAATGTTACTAAATCAGAGCTTCTCAAACTGTGGGGTGCGTCTCTCTAGGGGCGGGCTGATCCTTAGAGGAAATAAAAAATACATTTTGCTATTTGAAGGTTATTTTGCGAAGAAAATCTCGTGAATTTTTCTTGGTTCCAGGTAAAAGTTCACTAAATAGAGAAATTCGTAAATTAGAGGATCGTAAAATGAAGGTCCAATTGTATTGTATAACTTCTTTTAGCACACTACCTCTATACCACTGGGTGGACTGCAACACCTTGAAAAAGTTAGAAGAAGCCCATACCCTGGAAAAATCTGCCAACCCCTGCTGTAGGTACTGTTAGTAGAATTTTCATCAAGCCCGATCACGTGTAGTTTGAAAACTAACAATATATGAATTCTCTACCTTTTAATTTTTCAAGCAGAAAATAATACAAGCATAGGTAGCATAAAATATTACAAAATGATTGGGAAAATTTTTTCTAGCTTCCAATGAACTTATAAAACTATCATTATTAGTGATTAGTGCACTGTAGTGGTCTCTCAAACTTTTTCAATTCTCGGAAAGGAGTGTTTTAGGAGAACCCAATTAGACAGCCGCGTAGAAAAATATATTTTAAAACAATATTTATATATAAAGTATTATACTAACAAGTTATATGCACTTTATGTAAAAACAGTTTTTTAAAAAAATTGTATTTGAAGTGAAAAATTTAATTTTTATTGTAATACAGTTTACTCATTAATAACGTTAATTTGTAATTCATTTATCACCTACATATACATTGTATTTAGTAACTGAGATATGTACTTACATTTCTTTTAACACAAACCGTCGAAGTCTATTGCAATTATCTACAGTCGCATTTCATATTCCCCATTTCATTTGGTTTTTCAGGCGTTCGCGTTGAGAAATATTTTTCACTTAAATACATTGTTGTAATTTGCATTAAAATATCTGTAGTTTTGTGAAAAATCCTGTGTATTCAGCATGAATTTGCGCAATCTAAAGCTTCATTCTAAATCTAAAACTGCAAGATAGAACGTTATTTCTTCAAAATTATATTTACCTCAAATTCCTTTGCTTTTTTCTGCAGGGTGTTGCCGAATTTGATCGACACATGTAAAGGAGTGATAGTATGAAGCATTGTGACGACAAATCACCATAGAACATGAAGCCGCAAACCACGTTTAGTTGGTAGAAATTGCGATTATAGTACTCGCTGGGAGGACGATGAGCAAGACGTGATGAGTGGCCTAAGGAATGTGGGGACAAGGGATGCCGATCTGAGATCCAGTAACTAAGAATCGATTTCTCAGGTAAAAAAATCGATTTTTGAAATCTATATGTAGCAATGGATCGATTTAGTGAATCGATATTTCATCCTAGAAAATCGACTTTCGATATTTTTCTGTTTTGGTAAAAACCATAAAATTATTTACATTTAGTTGAATGCACACTGAAGAAGGGGATGACATGTTGACTGGAATTGCTACTGTAGATGAAACAGGGGTATCCCATATCACCCCGGAATCAAAGCAATAATCTGTGGAATGGCAACACACATCCTCTCTCGTCATGGTCAAAGCCGAACAAACGCTGTCAAAGCACAAGTTTATGGCAACAGTGTCCTGGAACCGGCGCGGTGTTTTGCTGGTGAACTTCATGCCACAAGGAGCAACGATCAACTCAGGTGCCTACTGTGAATCTCTAAGGAAGCTCCGCAGAGCATTGCAAAACAAACGGCGCGGCATGCTGTCAAAAGGTGTTTTGCTGCTCCACGATAACGCAAGGCCTCACACTTCACGAACGACTCGGGTGTTAATCGAATCTTTTGGCTGGGAGGTTTTGAACCATGCTCCATACAGCGTAAGACCAGACCTTGCTCTTCCGGCGATTTTCACCTCTTTTCCGGTTCCTCAAACACAGTCTTGGCGAGAAGTGTTTCAGTGACAACGGAAAAGTGAAAGCGGCCATGAACTTTTGGTAATCCAACCAGGCGGCAGACTTCTTTGAAGAAGAGTTTCAAGTGCATCAATAAACTCGGCAACTATGTAGAAAAATATGAAAAGAAGCAAAATATTGTCGTTATTTCTTAAGAAATAAACCGACCTTACTTAAGACACAGCCCTCATATGTTATCTGTTTTCTAAACTTTTTAGTCTAACAAATGCATTTAAAAAATAAATGTCTTCTTTTATACCTGGCACTTTGATATGGTAATAAAAATAATTGTAATTGTCACGAAATCCATGAAGTAAAAAAATCCCTAATTTTACTCAGAAGAAATCGTTTATTATGGTATATTTATTGTTTTTCATAAAATGGATTTACATTTACGTTGTAAATGCAGACTTGGAAAAAAATCCATTTTTTAGATCTCGATATTTTTGTGAATCTATTCATCAGGTTACGATTCAAATCGATTTAAAAAACGATCTTTTTCGAAAGAAATCGCCATCCCTAGCGGGGACATATATATACTGCCCTAAAGCGTCAATTGCTCAAAATGTTTTCCATTTGCACGTCCTCTCGAAGTTACTGCAGGGTGTACCGGCTAGAGCAGAGGTTGCTAATGTGGTGGTCCATGGACCACTAGTTGTTCGTGAGAAAATTTCGTTGGTCCCCAGAAAAATATCTGGCATATACTTACTAATCACGTTAAGCTATATTTTAAGATGTAGCAAGTCATAACCCTAGTTAAAAAGCCCCTGAAACCACTTACAGAATCTCTTGCTCATTATTACCCAGAGAATAAAGATCCCAGACATGGTAATATGTGGATAATAGATCCGTTTGCAGCGACAATTCAGGATAATATCCTCATGTCCATAAATTAAGGATAATTCAGAATCACACAGAAATTGAACTCTAAAATAAAATTTTCACCTGTAGAATTATCACACACATTTTGAAGAAGAATATGCAAACTACAGGATATCACAAGATGGGGCGGATAGTACGTCACAATGACGAGAGTGTAACAGAGAGGTATATAAGGAATGGTGGAAAAGAAGTAAAATTGTTCACAAGCGCTTTAAAAGCCTTTCAGAGCAATAACTGCATAGTTATGGCATAAAAGAAGCATTTGGATGATTATTTACGCGGTAGAGCAGTGTTTCTCAAACTGTGGGGCGCGCCCCCTGGGGGCGCTAGCAGATCGAAAATAAAAGATTAAAAAAAATTCATTTACTGGAATGAAGTAAAACAAAATACTTTCTGACATAATAAAAATTACACATTTACACTGTTATAATTTATAGATATCATCTGCGATATTACGTCATAAAAAAATAAAAGCTTCTACTTCAAAACCTCATTTCAGCTATCTTTGATACTGTAACCAAATAAAAAACCTTTTATTTGATTTGCTGTAATCCCATGATGAGAGATTTTTTACTACGGTTTCTTTTCAAACCAAAATGAGAAAAAACAAAACCCAGACCCATAATCATAAAAAAAGTTTTAGAAAGATAAAAAATTCATCACTGTTATATTATTGTCATCAGCTGTAGGCAGCAGAATGTATTTGCTGCGGTTTGACCTTCGAACTTACTTGTACGGTTAGTTACGTCCCTGCTCTTATGTGTATTTGTTTTTTCGTTTAGGGAAGTTGAAAATAAACTATTTCTGCTGCGATTTTTTCCTTGTAAAATATTTTTATGATTTTTGGAAAAGCACAGAGAGCACTTTGAAGGATTACTTGGTCAAGATATTTTTCTATGAGTTATTCCCAAACACATAAAGCATAATGAAAAACGTTTTACATATTTTTTTTGAGCATCCATATTGTAATAAATGCATTTTTAATCCGGAGCTGTCACGCCAAGCACAGAGTGTATGAAATCGGTAATTCTGGCAAAACTGTTTAATTGTTACCAGTGGCTCTGACACTCTCTCTCTCTATCCTCCTGTTTGACAATCTTAACGTGTGAACTAAAATATATTTGTCACATATCTCCCTCTTTTTTTTGGGAGTGACAAACGTTTTTTTACAATCTTAAGGTACTTGTTTTGACTGAGTTCCCGGTGTGATAACTTTTTTTTCCGAAATATTTTCTGTGTTCTTGAAAGTAGGTGAGTATATTTTCTCTTAATTAAATTGTTCATTGGAATTACGATTTTTATTGTGTACTATAAAATAATTAAAAAAAAAGGATTGGCGTGACTCACAATAACCCCACTCGACCATTAGTATCGAGAGCGTGCCTGCTCCAGGGTTAAAACATGTTGAAGTCTTTTCACTTAAAATAATATATATAATACAATTATTTTTCATCAGAATTTTATATTATTGTTCATTATTCAACTTCAATTCTAAATGCTAATTCTGTGAGGCTTAAAATTTCAGTTCGCTTAAAATTAATTATAATTTGAGCAATGATTTAAAAAAATCATTTTACATTTTTGTAAACATAGTCGCGCGCACTTGGTTTATCTCTCCTTAAAATTTAGCGATTATATCAATAATGTTTTATTCTCTTATAAATGAACTCGTGCAAATAGCGGGCACTTCAGCCGGTATACTTTTAATGTATCAGTGCTTCACAAAGTATTTTATAACTAATTAATTAATGCTAAATTAAGAACAAGTTTAATAAGTATTAGCGACTTCCATGGGCTTGTCTTACAGAGCAAATTTTTTCAAAGGAATGCTTATGATTAGAAATTGACCGACTGAGTTCTTTCTAAAAAAAAAAAGCTGATATCTATATTTTGTCTTCGAAGCAGCCACCGCATTTCGCAATATGTTCCAATTTAAAAATTATTGAAAGGAACAATAACATAATAATTATCCTATTACTTATTTTTTTTTTTGCTTAAAAGCAACATATACAAAATTTAATACTTATGTCATGAATTTGTACGGGTTATAATTAAGATTATTGCTTTAGCGTAAAAAAAAGTGCATTATTATTGCATTCAGTACATTATTAATGTATAGGGGGCGCGATAAAAATTGTGATTGAAAAGGGGGCGCCAGTATTGAAAGTTTGAGAAGCACTGCGGTAGAGTTATTCGATGACTGGAATGTGGACGTACCCAGCTGGAAGTATCCGAGTAACTTGTAATCGCTCATAGTGTAATCTCCAGGCTTTGGCAACGATTTTAAGATGATGGTAATGTGCGTAGATGTTACAGCACAGGTCGCCCCCGAGTTACAACGCCGAATGAGGACCGGTATTAGGCAGTTACAGCCAAAAGAAACAGACGGAGCACAGCATCAAACCTGTCTCGTCAGCTCTCTTCAGCTACCGGTACGACAGTTTCAAGGCAGACCGTGTACAGACGCTTAGGGCACATTGGTCTATATGCTCGTAGGCCTGTCAGATGTGTTCCACTTACCGCAACTCACTGTTGCCTGCGATTAACCTGGAGTAGAGAGCATGCATTGTGGACACAACAGCTGTCTTGTGTGATGTTTTCCGACGAGTCCAGGTTTAGTTTGCAGTCTGATTCTCGCCGGACTTTATTATGGAAAGCGCCAGGTACCCATTACCACCAAGAGAACACCATTGTACGACACCGTTACGGTGGTGCAGGATGGCTCGCGTTTGGGGAGGAATTATTCTTGGTTCCAGAACTGACCTGCATGTTTAAGAGTGCAACGATGGCAGGCTACATCTATTGGGATGTCATTCTGGAACAACATGTACGTTTATTTCGGGGTGTCTGGGTGCTGAATTTCTGTTTATGGATGACAACGCCCGTCCTCACCGTGCAAACATTGTAGACGAATGCCTTCAATCGGAGGATATAACCCGTATCGATTAGCCAGCATACTCACCGGACTTGAATCCAATAGAGCATGTGTGGGTATGCTTGGTCGTCGAATTGCAGCTCGTCAATCCCCTCCCACCTTTCTACCGGAACTTCGGAGGGCGTTGCTTGATGAGTGGTGTAATATTCCCCAAGATCAGATTGATAATTTGATACTCAACATGTCTAGGCGTTGTAAGGCCTGTATTGCATCGTCCGGGAGACATAATCCGTATTAGCCGTCATACTAACCATGTTATACTGTTTTTTGTAAATAGGTTCCTTTTTGAAATTTGCTCCAAGGAGTAAAAATCGCAATATTTGTAAACTATGTCAAACATATAGCATCTGTTTTGCTCTTTACCTTTTGTTTAATAAATATACTTTACAAATAAGTCAAATGTGTTTTGCTTCTGTCTCTGTCTTTGCCTGAACTTCATATTCCTTAATTTATGGACATGAGTGTAAATTAAGCATGCATCTAAAAGAAAGTCTCATCGACCTATCGTCCAATAAAACTCCCAAATTTAAATTTCCTTAATTCTTATCAAAATCTCAGTTTTGGTTTTCCATAAAAAGTGAATAACTTTTTCTTAGTGAACAGGCGATGGAAATTGCGTGATTCAATTCTCACAATTTATTTATGTGAAAAGACATTTTTATGTCACATCCATCAAAACATGGTACCGATCTCAGCTGGACATAAATGCAGTTCGTCTTGCAATAACAAAATTGGATCCAAATATCCATAATCTTATTTCAAGTAAGCAGAAACATCCATCCCACTAGGAATGTAGAATGCTAATTATTTGACATACTTAAATTATCAATTTATTGCTCCGTGAGGTCAAAAAGTTCGGCGACCGCTGGGCTAGAGCACAACAGCCCATGTGGTTCATGCACGATGGTGCACCAGTACGTTTTCCGAGTGCCTTGCGTAACGATATTCATACTACATATCGCGGGAGGTGGATTGGGCATGTCAGACGAATTGCTAGACTTCAGTCTCTTGGGTTTCTTATGATACCACCTCAAAGAAGAAAACCTGTCTTCTTTAATAGCACTCGTATCATTGGTAAGAATTTTCTTAAGAAATCTGAAAACTACTTCTCAAACTGAAAAATGAATCGATTTAGAAAAAATCTCTTCTGTGTTTCCTGAACTTTTTCCATATTTTACTACATTTTTCCACTTTTCTTTATTAAGGCGTCTCTTTATTGCTACGATTCAACCAACGAACATCAATCAGCATTCAAATAAATTTTTTTGAGCTTATAATTCATGCTTTATATAAATTTCTAGAATCTCACACACAGAAGTTGAAAGTTTTAAAATAAAAGATTCTTAAGTTATGAAAACGTCTATATTCGTTTCGTTGCAATGGCAAATAAAAATTTTAAGGTATCCGACTAGGTTCAGATCCGTGATTCATCAAAAGCGTATAAATGGATAATATTTATGATATTTAGTGTCAATTAGATTAGAAAATGTATATAAAATTGTTTTAAGAACAGTATTATAATAAAAAATTATTTAAAAACAATATTTTGACAAAAATTGAACATAGAATGACCTATTTTCAAAATATTCTCGTTTGTGAAATATGTTTCTATTATAATAATAATTTGCCTGTATATAGCTCAGACCAGTTTACACAGGCTCAACTAGAATTTTTGAAATATATAACTTAGAAGTGGGTTTTTCCATGTTTTACGACAGCAGAGGGGAGGAATTTTAAGAAGAAAATGTTGATAATTATTTCAAATGGTTGTAACTCTGAAAATAATTTGAATTTTTCAAAAATCATAGTTGAGCCTCTGTACAGAGGTCTGAGAGATATACAGGCAAAATATTATTATAATAGAAATATTTTTTTACAAAAGGAGAATATTTTGAAAAAGGTTATTCTAAGTTAATTTTTTTGCCGAATTATTGTATTTAAATATTTTGTTTTGCCAAAATGTCCTTAAAACAATTTTATACATGTATTCTAATCTAAGAGACACTAAATATCAGGATGTGTCTTTTTAAAATCATGGTTCCGAACGTAGTTGGATACCTTAAGTTAGTTTACATCAGCAGGATAAAATAGATCGTTTATCTTCAATTAAATCCCGTGGCTTTTTTTTCCAATGTACCAAATGTTTTCATATTTTGTTTACCAATTGTTGTTAGTACATATAATAAAAGTTGGTATGCATTTTTTTATCAAATTGCAAAACCCTTTTTTAAAAAAAATATTTGAATTAAAAATTTAAGTATTTTTCAAGGATTTTTAAATAAGCATTCATAAAGAAAATGAATTTTACTAATATCAATCATGTTAGCAGAGAAATATCATACCAACTCTTATTATACATAGTTTGATGTCCTTGTAAATCAAATTCTATGTTTGTAGTCAATTATTGCAAGATGAGTATTATTTTAAGACCCCTTCCGAAATTTTTAAATTTTTCTTTTAAAAATTCAATGGTTAGTTTTTTTTTAGTATTTTGAGAACGAAAACTGTTTTAAATACAAAACAGTTAGGTATGTTAAAATCTGCAAAAAATACTAAATCTCTCAAATATTTTCTTATAAATCCTACCATGTCTCCTCAAATTCCAGTTTCTTAAATTGTAGCCAATGAGCTGAATTGATTTAGTCGAATATTGATACACTCCGACAGGAGAAGTTCTGATCTACCAATAAGGAAGGAATTGTTGAATCCTTCTGTTGAAGGACTCTGTTGAATCCTTCTCTTTGCCACTCTATTTTAGAAATTCCAATAGTTTTTCCACCTATTTTCATCCTACACGAAATTCCATTCCTTGATTAAGTGGTTCCCCAAACAGACTTTATTACTTCCTACAAGGCAACTTCCAGTAAAAATATAAGTTTTTTTTGTCAAAAGCCTTTTTTAGGGATTCGATTACGTTCCGAACCGTGATTTAAAAAAGATCATAAATGGATAATTTTCATGATATTTAGTGTCACCTAGATTAGAATACATGTATGAAATTGCTTTAAGGACCTTTTGACAAAAAAGTATTTAAATACAATATTTCGGCAAAACACTTACTTAGAATAGCCTTTATTCAAAATATTTTCCTGTTGTGAAAAATGCTTCTATGGTAATAGAAGTTTGCCTGTATATAGCTTAGACCTCTGTACAGAGGCTCAATTCTGAATTTTGAAAAATTAACATTATTTTCAGAATTACAACCCAATGAAATTATTATCGGCGTTATTTTCTTAACATTTTCCCCTTCTGTTGTCGTAAAACATGGGTAAACCCCTTTCTAAGTTATATATTTCAAAAATTCTAGTTGAGCGTCTCTGCAGAGGTCTGAGCAATAAACAGGCAAAATATCATGATATTAAGTAGAATAATAGAAATATTTTTCACAAAAGGAAAATAATTTGAAAATGGGTCATTCTACACTGCTGGCCACCGTAAATGCAACACCAAGAAAGACAAGAGATAGCACAACAAAATTTATTTTGTAGTTAACAAGTTGACCAAGTACCAAAAAAAATAATTAAATTTATATACTTCTGTGAAGTGTAGTTCCTGCCAGAATCAGTAGGCAGAGTAGCCGCCATCGTTGGAGATCACCGCTGCCACACGCCTCGGCATTGATTCAAAGAGACTTTGGATACGTTCTTGGGGTACATCAGACCAAGCAGCTTCCAGTCGTTGCAAAATTTGATCTGGTGTGGCAGCTGGAGGTGTAATCTGGGTCAATCGTTGAGCAACCATGGACCACATGTTTTCTATCAGCGAAAGATCCGGAGAGCTAGCACGCCAGGGAAGCAATTCAATTTGGTGATTGACGAAGAACCTTTGGACAATGTGTGTCACGTGTGGTCGCGCATCATCCTGTTGAAATATGGCTGTGGCCAAGCCCTGAAAGTAAGGAAGTACAACTGGCTCCAACACCTCGGAGATGTAGCGCTGGCTGTTTAAAGTACTGGCAATATATACTAGAGGAGTGCGAGAGTGATATCCAATACCCCCATACCATAATACCCGTTGCAGAACCAGTGTGGCGGTGCATAATCCTCTCTATGATGCGTTACAGACTCAATGTGATGTGCTATGGTTCATGATGTGACTGAGAGATCCGTCACTGCCATGCACACAATGTGCATGTCCTCACGTGAAGTGATGCAGTAAGGTGAATGCGATCGACCACGTCGGTCCGTCGTACCCTCCTGCATCCAACGGTCACATATCCACATTACAGTTGTTTGGTTTCGTCCAACATGACTACTTATTTGCCTGAAAGATAATCCACAATCTAAGTAGGCCAGTATCCTTCCTCTGTCGAACTCGTATACTTGATCAAAAGCTGATCGCTGTTTTCTAAGAGACATAACTGATGGTTTTAAAAAAACACAAGAAAAAAAACACAATTGCCGAACTTGAAATCGTTAAAATCTTCAAGTCTTAAATAGCGTTTTCAGGTGGTGCCACAGGCACGCGTAACGTGTGTCTACGCTGAAATTCTAATCATTTGCATATCTCATCTCCGCTAATGCATGTTGTAAATTTCATGTTATTTGCATGCTTCCTTCAGGGTGTTGCATTTACGGTGGCCAGCAGTGTATGGTAATTTTTTGCCAAGATATTGTACTTAAATAATTTTTATTGTAATACTATTCTTAAAACAATTTTATATACGTTTTCTAACCTAAGTGACACTAAATATCATAAATATTATCCAATTATACGCTTTTGTAAAATCACGGTTCCAAATGTAGTCCGATACCTTATAAGTGTATTGTTCATATTACTAAATTTATGTTTATATCTTCAATAGAACATTTACTAATTTATTAACATGTCCTGGCTATAGTTATTGACTCATTCTACTGCAATTGTCCCTTTTAAACTAAAGACTAAACTTAGCGGCGCAACAGCCCATAAGGCCCAAGGCCTACTGCTCCCATTTCAGTATACGTGACCTTAGGCGCTGAAGTGCATGAGTAGATGTTCCAGTCAAGTGGTCAACCTGACGCGAAACACCCAGTGTTTTGTCCCCAAGCAAGCTTGGGGCTCATTTTACGACCCACTGAGAAGTTAATTGTTCCTATTAGAAAATAAAAAAATATATTCAGGAATCAATAGCTTCAGCAAACCAACAAAACTTTAATGATATTAGGCAATTAAATATGTGGTTCAAAATCACAAAATAGTGTGACAGCTCTGTCACGTAATCATATATATGTTTATATATATATATATTAACCTCACTTTTATATAAATTATTTTATTTCTAAAATCTGTCCTTTACATCGACAATATTAAATACTGTAGCCTCTATATATTTTTATGTTTTAAAATCTATTATTTTTAATTTCCAACATATCTTTCTAATATGATGGTTCTAAAATATATTGTCTAGTTTATCACACACACACACACATACAATTTCAATTTTTTCAGTGATGACTATTGATTATTCATTTCTCGTTAGTATTTTAGCCTTTTTAGTAGTATCTTCAGTTATTTTTATTACGATCAATGATACAAAATCCTTGATTATGAACAATCGAATAGCGCAATGATATGAATCTTTAAAGGCATCAAAGGAACAAATGAAATAACTATTAACTTAAATTTAAAGGCCATATTAATTTTCAAAAGGTCATTAAGGTATTTTACAACTTTTATAATCATCTTCTAAGTTGTTAAACAAATATAAATGGTCCACAAGGTATCAAGCTAATTGGTCCTTTGAGTAACCTATATATATATATAGTCTTAATTTTATAGAAAACCATCAACTTCACGTACCGTCATTGCTTTCATACAAAATGGCGAACATTTTCCAGTTTTTTTCTTTGACATAAGCCAGGTAAGCCTCCCCGAGTGCGTTGGGCGGAGGATAGAGGTTGAGATTGTGCCTCTTAGGCTTTAATCTGTACTCCCATCTGGTCTGTATATAGGGTACATCCAATGCACCACACGTGGATTGCACCACACTGCTGGATTCGGTGGATTGGGGTCCAAATATGCCTGCCATACCTTCTCCTAGAAGGTCACACACTGTAAAAAGAACATGCATTATAATCAAAACAATAAACTTTTCTTTCAAACAATATTAAAGAAAGAAAAACGTACACCAATAACTTTTCCCATTGAATTTATTGCAGAGAATAGTTGTTAAAATAACTAAATGATATTTTACATTCTTACATAGTCCATGAAATCCTACTTTTTCTTTCATTTAAATTCCTGCTACTATACCATCCCGCAGCCCCATAAAAAAAAAACCTACTACTTTTCTTATTCATAATATGTTGTAGAACATATTATATAAAACTGCCGAATATGTCCTAAAACTTTATTCTTCATTATAAAATTTTGTGTCCAATCTGCTGAGATTTCTGGAATATAACAAGTAATAATAAAAAATAATAATAACGTCAAATCCTACAAAAACATACTGGCGCTATCTGTTGAAGCTTACAGTTACTACGAGGGAAAAATAAAGCAAAATAAATTTAAAATTAAAAAAATAAAATTTAATTTTTTTGAACTTGATTGGATGAATAGAGAAAGTATTTTATTAACGATTTAAAATTTGAATAAGATAAATAAATATATAGAGTGAGTGAGTTAATATGGTAGGAATGGAAAAGTAGAACGCTTTTGTCCATCGCCATAAGACTTCTATCCACAATATGTTTATATATATATATATATATATATATATATATATATATGTGTGTGTGTGTGTGTGTGTGTGTGTGTAATTTTTTATTTTTTGAATGCATAGAAATCTACATTATATATTGGAATTTTACAAACTCTATTTCTCTGCAAATTTAAAATCAAGTGCGATTCGCATCTTTTTTTAAATGCAAAACTAAAAAAATGTATAGTTTTCAAAAAGCAATTCTTCTAAAAGTAATCGAGCCTTTAAGAGTATGAGCCTGAATTAATAATTATCTTCGTATAAATATTTATCTTCCAGTTTTTTTTTTCAATGAAAAATAAGTTATTAATCACATTGCATGCAAACATGTAGCACTTACTTGGAAAGTATTTTTTTTTTCTTCTCTAAATCCTTTTGCAATTGAACGAAGTTTCTATATCATTACTTTAATGCAAGAATTAATTTCTAGTATAAGAGTAAATAGAGATTTTTAATGAGATTTATAAAGTGTAATTTCTTTTCAAAGCAAATATTTCTCGCAGAATAATTTTTTAAAGATTTATTAACGAAATTGAATAATATTTTTAGTGTGCTTTGAATATACTGTTTTTAAATAATAAATTTAATTAGAATGATTAGTTTAAAATTTTTTTCTTGATTAGAATTTTGTTATTATGTGGTCATTAATTTAATTTTAAATCTTAGCTTTAATGTTGTACAAAAAGCTGTTTTCATTTTTCTGCATTCTTAATAAAATATCCTCTGTCAAATAATTTTAAGTGTAAATACATAATAAACGGGCTTAAAAACTAAAAATAATGGTAGTAAAAATAACTCTTAAGATTTTTTTCCCATCCGTAATGCAGAATATTTCTGCGAAAATGTAAGTGGTAATGCTAAAAAACATGCAAAAACACATCTTATTCCCTCGTAAAATACGTTTTTCTTTTTTTTTTTGTTAATATGCATCATGATAGTTTTCATTTTTTTAATCCCCGTCATTATGTATGAAATGACACAGGCATAATTTTTTATAGGATTAGTTCTTTAACAACTCCATTTCAAATAGTTTTTACTGTAAAATTACGTTCATGTAAGTGCTTACTGAAATCCTTAATTATAAAGCTATAAAAACATTCAGATTCCTGTTTTTTACTACATTTGGTTTTCATTCACTACATTCATTTTTGGTTAAAAAATATTATTTAATGAGTTTTGCACGGTGTTTGAAACAAAAATAATGAGTAAAGAATTCGTCTAAATACTTTTATCACATTAAACTTTCTTATATACTATAACAGTCTAATATATTTATAAAAAAAGACATGCAGACGAAGCAAGTGTTCAAAACATTTTAGAAAAATAGTTAAAATTTTTGGTTAATCCAATTTATACTTTTCCAAAAAGTAGGGAAAAAAGTATGGAATAAAAACATTGACATACGCAAACCTTTCTTATGGGAATGCGTGTGTGTGGGGGAGATTATATTCTAAAAAACTAATAGACGTAAGCACAGATGCTTATCTTTGTGCTAAAAATTAAAAATATTTTGGTTTATGGAAAGGGGATTTTAGCTAACTCTTCACATTTATACTCCATTAGTAAAAAATATGTGATTTCCTCATTAGGTGGTTGTTTAGATTTCTAAAAGTAAACTCTAATGGGTTTTCTGTCAGCATTAGTTTCTAAAAAAATTATTTTTTTTGTTTCGAAATTGAAAAATAGAATTCTAAAATCTCTTTAGAACTGCCGTAAAAATGTTTTGTATTATTCAATAATGGTTATAACACATAGTCGTGAAATATATCAGAGGAATTAGATTAATTTGAAGTGTATTTAAGAATTCTTACAATTTTAATTGAAATATTATTTTTTAATACATTTTGTATATTGAAATCGAATTGGTAAATTTTTGATAAATTTACACCCAAAGAAGGCAAAAATTCATTTGCGTTTAATATCATTAAAGTCAATACTAAAAACAATAGTAAATAATATGAAGCATGATGATTAATGCTTTCCCTATAATGCAACGAAATCTAACTAACACTAATTTTCATCAGAACCTTCTGATTTAGAGGGGTGGAATCCTAATGAGGCGCGATCTGTTCATGACTCCTCCTTAGCTGTCTATGAAAAAAAAATTATACTAAATTTTTATTTATTATGTACTTTAATTACATTATTCTTTTACCAATATTAAATAGAAAAATCATGACGATTTCACCGAAATTATTTCGTACAGCTTCTGTTGGAAAAGGGATTATCTAATTTGCAGCAATCGTACCAGAAAGGTGCAGTTTAGATAGCACTATGCCAGAGATGGCGCACCCCTGGCCCACGTGCCATTCATGGTACGGGACACAAAATTTTGGGCACGCCAGCCATCAAAATGGTTTGCATTTTATTTCAAAATATCAAAGTTAACTCTGAAATATTACGAAAAAACGCGAGTGATCGGTCGCGGTGGGGCACACCCGTTTTTAATTGTCTTGCCTTAGTTACGTCGTATACTACAATTGCTTATGAGGCTAAGTTAGTCTACATATAACATAGTCAATTTTATTGTGTCAACTGTATTTTAAAGTTTATTTGTGTTATATTTACGATTTTTGAGAGTTATATAACATGGCTAGTTTCAGCAAAGGAATAAAAAGGGCAAGATAGTAAGTGTAAAAGAGAATTTCAAATTTGGTGAATCGAGAAATATGGCATTATTAAAGGCGACAAAGCGGTGTGTGTGTTTTATGATCTGGAATAGTGATATGCATAATATCGTCTGTAAAACGGCATTTTAAAACAAATATCAAATCATCTTGCCAAAGAAGTGAACCACAGCAAAAATAATTGCTTAAAATCCGATTGGCAGATGATTCCAGTTAAGCATACATTATACTAAAGATAGCATTTTACAATCCAAACATAAGTTATTTCTCTTTCACACAATAACATGTATAACTAAAACTTTTACAACTCTCTGTACGGTACACACAGAGGGTATTTTTCTATAGTAAATATAGAGGTTTGTGTGTTCTTACTATTTAATTTTATTATTTTCCTAATAATCACAAGTCATAATTATTTGACGGCACGTCTATACCTCTATAAACATTTTTTAAGAAAAAAAATGGCACGTTGATTTATAAAATTTCGTCACCCCTGCAAGATGCTAACAGATATGGCGAGGTTTGGGAAACCTGATGGGTGGCGTAAGGGTTAATAAATTAAATAATTTATTTATTTACATCCACAGCTATTAAATGCAATATTTATATTTACATTTAAGTTATTCAAACTATTGATTATTTCAATACTACAGAATATGTTGTTTGTGAAGGAGGAGGTAAATACAACCATTCTTTCCATTATTCAAAAGCGAACTCCTCCGTCTTTAAATGGGGGCTGTGGCTTCTGACTAGCAGGTATGAAACCAGCCGTTGTGTTTTTCAAGGTCATTGGTTGTCTGCGTGGTGCCAGATTAAAGGACCCCGCAATATTTAGAGATACACGTGTGGAGGTAAACTATGGGATGTTATCTATCTAGGAAAGCTAATTTTGAAGTTGTGAGGTGCAAAACGTTACAATATTATAAATTATTGGATAAAGTAAGTTTTGGGAGATGAAGATAACAGTTTAACTATAGATATCCCTTAAGTTTCTGTGAAAGAATTGAACACCTAAAACAGAATTAAAAAGCTACCAAATCTTTAAAACCTAACAATATCTCTCTTCCTAAGCAATTTTTATTAGGAATCTATAGTATATTTTAATGTAAGAATTTATTTTGAATGATTACTCACAATACTAAAATAGTTATAGCCGAATATTTCTAAACTATTTCCAAAACAGTAACTACAAATAAACCTGTAATATTTTTTATAACTAAACAGATGTATCTTATCGCTTCTTAATCTTACATTTTTAACAATGTTTCTTAGCACTAGAAATAATATTTTGAATTTCACAAAAGAGAGAGAGAGAGAGAGAGAAAAGTCTGACATCTAAATAATTCTTCAATTCTGAAATTATATTGTTTACTTTAAGTTCTCATAGTTTAATAACTCTATGTATTTAATATCTGAGAATTCATATGTATTTGATATTATAAGATTTAAAAGTAGACTTTATTTTGCATTTGAACATTTGCCGCTTCTTAGAATGTTCTTATGAGAAATGTAAAAATCATCTCAATCTTTTTATATTATTATTATATATTTCAATCCATCTGCATACAATAATTCCATTCATGACTAAGAAAATAGTTTTTAGATTTATTCAGCCGCTATAGTTACTCAAAATACATTGAACAAAAAGATAATAGAACACTGATAACTAAACAAATATGGAAAACAAAAGGATGTGAGAATAATTTTTCCTCTACTGGCACTTGCATTTTTTGATACAAATTAAGTGATTGTTCTCTCTCTCTCTCTCTCTCACATATATATTATAATATATAAATAAAATTTTTAAATTTTATCTTACTTAATCAGTTATTTTAATGATTAATCAGTTAATCTATTAGTTAATTATAACTATTTATTAGTAAAATCTCTTTAAATATAAAGTTATATTTGATCTTATATCAGATGTCGCTATACTTATATTTCGCTATTATTTCAATATTTGATCCTGATTACAAAGATTAAAAATCTGATGTATGAGTACATCTGTCGCAGAAAAATGATGGAATTAGGAACCTCATTAAATTCCTATAAGGTAGATGATCACTTGACGGTAGATGTTAAAATAACGTCTATTCAATAGCATTTCCCGATGAAAGTAAGGGATTTGAACGGATCCCTGAACTGTTTCAGTGAAATGATAAAATAATACTCTCAGGAGTTTAAAAGTGATTATTTAACTAATATAGTGTATTATTAAACGTAGAAGTTAGTAATACAACAATAGTCAATGAAATACACATCATTTTTTCGAAACTAATTGACAAATAATTAGAAAATTAGGCTGGCATTTTTTGACGTATAACATATTTCCTCTCGGTTGCTTACGCACTAAAATATCAATCCCTATGTTAATCCTTCGGCACTATTTTTTAAAAAATATGGGGTTGATATTTAGGAGATCGATGTATGGTTAGGAAGTACAAAACTCGACCCCCACCCGGTGTATGCCCCCCTGTGTAGCATTTTGCCAATGCAAATCCTGACTAGTTCATTTCATCATTTCACTTAAATAGTACAGGGATTTGATAAAATCACTTACTTTCAATCATGGAAATGACCTTGAAGAGACGTTATTTTGACAGCCCCTGTCAATTGATCATCTCCATGAGGGCTTTCATGAAATTCCTAATTTCGCTACTTCCCTGCGACATATCCATCATATGATATATTTATCTCGTGAGTGTTCGTGAAAGGACACAGAATCAACTCAGGCTCATGTATTCTTTAATTCTGGGAAAACTGTTTACATATTTGTTACCAATGTTTATGTCAGTATCCTCGTATATGTCTGTCTTCATGTGAATTAAAATGTATTCATCACATAACTTCCTCTTTTTTGGAAGTGGCAAACGTTTTTTTTTACAATCTTAAGGTATTTGTGATGACTGAGTTCCCCACATGATCACTTTTGGTCCAAAATATTATTTATGAACAGTATGCATTTTTCCGTCTTGAACAACATTTTGATTTTTATAGGTGTGTTGTATAAATCATTATGGTTTATAAATGTAAATGAACAGAATATGAAAAAAGAAATGGGCATCTGCATTCTTTATTGGATAAAGTTGAAATTAATCAATCAAGGAAATAACTTGATGAAATAATGGCTGTTAATCATGATAGCGAAAATTAATTTCAGGGAAGCAATTAACATGAAAAGTTTGAGTTGAAAGGGAAATTTTCAAATACTACCTAAAACACTCCATCAAGAAATATATGAAGCCACAAGTGTACCACAAAACACACTACACCCCGTCAAAAAACACCAAACAAGAAAAAGTTCAATATGCTTTTTGGCAATCATCAAAAGACAATAAAACAAAAATATTTTGAATCAAATATGAGAGTTTATCCTGCAAATATCATTTCTGTAATGTTATTGAAAAGATCATGTGATTTGTGTCCTTTATTAAAGTCACTCACATTTGAAACTTTTAGTTCCGTTTGATTGGATTTTTATTCAAATTATCAAAGTAAAATTAAAAAGTAGGTAAATATACTTTCTCTTAAATAAATTATTCACTGGGATTACAATTTTTATCTTGTGCAATAAAAATAATTATATTAAAAAAGGATTGGGGTGACTCCGTCACCCCGAGTGACCACTAAGGTTAGTTTTGAGAGTGTGCTTACTCAGGGGTCATTATAAATTCCTAATCATCTTTGATACTTTGGTTGTCATTGATAAGGTTAAGTGTTTCCAATTCGATAGTATATCAATTACTTGTAGACAGTAGTTTGTTTAATTTCTCAATCTAATATTACTACTAATGGTTTTTATTTATTTTCCCCATATATTGAAATTTTTTTAATATATGATAGACCGATATATATATATATATATATATATATGTGAATATTATATAATATATATATTGTTAGACATTTAAAAAAATCGGATCCAAATTTTTATGATCTCCTTGTATTTTTCCAATCCCGTTCCATGATCTCAATGAAAGTAAGCACACCGATTCGAACCCGATCTTTTGAGTTTCGTGATTTGAGGTTGGCAGCAACTGCCATGCAAATCGAGCTAGTATTTAAACTCGGCTCATGTTAGTTTTTTTAAAAAGGAAGGAGAAACGGAAATATAAGAAGTATGTGAGTGGTTTAACTCTTAGAGGGAGAGAACAACTGGTTGGCAATGCAACTGCAGATTG
Organism: Trichonephila clavipes; assembly: GCA_019973935.1. Lineage (NCBI taxonomy): Eukaryota > Metazoa > Arthropoda > Arachnida > Araneae > Nephilidae > Trichonephila > Trichonephila clavipes. The sequence goes on from BMAU01018444.1 coordinate 1,142,089, forward strand.
AATCACCATTTTAGATTAGAAATTAATTTTACAATATTAGAAGACGGTTCGAATCGGATGTCGCTGGTAATGTTGCTTTTTGAACTTATTGTTTTTTATCGCTCCAGTAACGAGCAAAGTGATTTTGATTGATTATTAAAGGCCAATTTTAAGAAACTGTTTTTCGTCTTCATGCCTCCTCGACACATAAATTTCACTGCTAGCTTTGCAAAAATTTAAATTAGCTTACCAATAAGTGTAACAAATTTGGTTATGGGCCCAGTCCATGTACTGTGTCGAGGCAGGCTAAACAGTTGAACCAGGCCATGTACTGTGTCGAGGCAGGCTAAGCAGTTGAACCAGGCCATGAACTTTGTCTATTTAAATACTGTTCCAGTCTAGAACTATTTTTTATGAACTCTGTTGCTAGTACTCTAAATCGAGTAACAGGTATGGAGTTTAACAACCAGATATCAGTGTTGACTCCAAATAACTGGAACACGTGGAAGCATGATATGCAAGTACTCTTAATGCATTATGGTTGCTGGCAGTTTATAATACAGACCAAGACAGAGCAACCAGATGAAGAGGCAACATACCAGGAAAAATTAAATCTACAACTTCGTAAGGATAGATGTTATACGTTGATCTATACTAACATCAGTTCAGATTTGAAAAATCTGATAACGGAAACAACTGACGGAGTAGCGGCATGGAAGATATTAAAAGATCACTTCGAACCAGTCACAAGAGCAAGAGTAATTCAACTATTAGATCAGTTTTTTGGAATAAAAATACCAACCAGGGGAAGATGTTGGAATCTTCATATCTCGTGTAAAGACCGCGGCAGCCAGACTACAGGAAGCGGGTCATAAATTGGACGACCTGTACATAGGCTTTTCAATTAATAAGGTGGCTTCCTCAGGAATTCCAGTCTACCGTGCAACAAATCTACAGATGGAAAGAAGAGGACTTCAGAGTTGTCAAAATTGAAGCAGAGCTGATATTAGAAGCCAATCGTCTTCAGTTGATGAAACAAGATTTGGAGAAAGCGGAGAATGCTTACTTGAGCAGTTTCACTTCGAACTCGAAGACGTTACCTGGTGCTACGGCTGCAGCTCATGGAGATCCAAATGGCAAGAATGATTACCAAAAGAAAAGTGGTAAGGTATTTAACTGTAAAACTATTAAAATGTTAAACAATCTATTAACACTATAGGTCCGTGTTATGTATGTAATAAGTACGGACATCTTAAAGCATAAACTGTAAAAAGAGAAAAGTCTCTACAAAAATCTCCTTCAACTGTAAATGAAACTTTTAACACAGAGTTTAATATAAATTTAAGATTTTGTGAAGCTGAATGTAGTCTTTTAGAACTAGATAAACAACTCGTAACTAGTTGTATCTTATTTGAGGAAAACTCTGATAAAGGTGTTTGGGTAATAGATACTGCTGCCACGAGTCATTTTTGTAATGACAAGAGTTTATTTTTAGATCTTAAGCCGATAACTAACATGAAAATGTCGTTAGCAACGGAGGATAAAGTTGTCCCGTAGAAGGAATCGGTACACTTAGATTTCGGGTAAAATATAAGGGGAGTTTTCATGAAATAACTTTGACTGATGCATTATTTAATCTAAGTTGAGGGAGAAATTTATTATCCAGTTCCAGATTAGAAAGTAAAGGTGCGCATTTTGTGGGTACTAAAGGTAAAATTAATGTTTTTAATAAAGACTGGATAAAATTGTTCTCGGCGACACGCCATGAACATTTGTATTTTTTTTTTAAGCCAGATCATTATATTATACCAAAGAGTAAAGAAATTAGTTTTTTTAGTGATGTAACCGCTAAAACAAAACGGATCAATAGAAATATGGCATCAACGCTTTTGTCATGTTAATAACGATTACTTGGTAAAAAACTAGTAAAAATGATAGTGTAAAAGGTCTCCCACGCTTAAATGATAATGGTAAGACTCATTGTATACCGTGTAAATTAGCAAAGTCCAAGAGAGTTTCATTCAAAAGACGGGGCCGTAAGATCAAACGTCCATTGGAATTGTTGCATATGGACCTCTGTGGTCCAATGCCAACCGAAAGCCAAGGCGGTAATAAATATTTCTTGAGTATAATTGACGATTATTCAAGAAAGGTGACTGTATTTCCCATCCGAAATAAATCTGACGTATTTCATACGTTTATAAGATTTCAGAAACGAGCAGAACGTTTTTCTAAGTAAAAAAGGTAATAGCAGTTAGAACTGATGGCGGATGGAATTTTGTAATAAAAGATATAGATAATTTCATGACAGAACTGGGTATAAAGCATGAGGTAACAAATTCATATACGCCAGAAATGAATGGGGTCGTGGAGAGATTCAATCTAACCGCTCTAGATGGCATCAAAACATTGCTTAAGTCTAGTGAAGTTCCCTCATAAGTTTTTGGGGAGAAGCATTATTTTGTTTCACTTATGCGTGGAATCGAATTTGTCACAAAGACAGTAACAAAACGCCTTTCGAAAATATTCAGGTAGAAAACCATCGGTATTGCATCTAAAACCTTTTGGATGTTTGGCATACGCTGGTGTGCCAAAACAAATTAGAAAAAAATTCGATATGCGTGCGAAAATGGGAATTATGATGGGATACGCACAACGTACTAAGGGTTATAGAATATGGTTGATAGATGAAAATAAATTAGTCGAGACTATTAATGTAAGATTCATGAAAATAAGAGGGGAATTAATTAGACAAAAAGTTAATAGTAACCTTGGATATATTTTAAACCTTCCTGATTATTATGATGATGAGGATGATTCTGATAGAGTAAAAGATTCATTAACGAGTCGTTTAGTTTCAAAGACAAGTACGGGAAACGCCCTCAACATCTGAAAACCAGATGTATCTTCCGATAATCATAGCTTGATCCCATGTACAGAGGTTAAGTGGATTCGGAAATATAGGTAGGAAAGTAACTGGATCTAACGTATATTATAGTATAGAAGGGGAAGCAACCCGATTGAAATCTTTTAACGAAATAGAGAGATACTGTAAGAGGCATAATATTGAGTATGATCCTAGTTTTATTTAATTTTAGAAAAGATAATACCGAATCCCAGGGATTTTCAGATTTTGTCAGAGCAACAAGAAAAACTCTTACGGTTGAAGTAACTATTCCTAATTGTTACAAACAGGCAATACGATCCAGAGAGACGCATCTAAATGGCATGATGCAATGGATAAAGAAATTAACGTAATGAAGGAACGTAAAGTTTGGGAGTTGATTATCCGGATATTATAAAAATTTTAGAAAACCGTTAGGTTATACCATTAAATAGGATGAAAAATAATAAAATTGTTAGATACAAGGCCCGCTTAGTTGCGCGGAGAGGTAACACACAATTACGAGGTGAGTCATTTGACGAGGTATTTCAAAAAATACAAATTAGAACTTTAAAAGTTAAATCATTAAAGCTAGATGTTATTCAGACTCAGATTTTGCTACAAATAGGGATGATCGAGTGTCAATGGGAGGGTTCATAACTTTTATAGACGAAACTCCAATTTCATCGCGAACTTTCAAGCAAAAATCCGTTAGTCTGTCGACCATGGAAGCTGAGTATGTTAGTTTAACAGAAGCAGCTAAGGAATTCATTTTGGCTAAAAAGAATTAATTGATAATAAAAGTTTAAATTGAATTAAGTGAAAATGTAATGTTTTGTGATAATCAAGCTGCTATACGTTTTTCAAAGTCACCGGTAGAAAATTATAGAACAAAACATATCGATGTTCGTTATCATTTTCTAAGAATTTGATATACGACAAGGTTTTCCAAATTAAATATATAGGTACCAAAAATAATTTGGCGGACATTTTTACCAAACCCATGGTAAAGGAAAAAATTGTTAGAATTTTGTAGAAAATTATTTCTTTTTTTAGAGAATAAGACTTTGTTTCTTTTTAAGATTAAAATATTAGTTTGTTTATTACAATAAAGATTGTGAAAAAAATTAATTTTTTTGTTAAATTGTATAACATGTGATTATAGATTAAAATTAATTTACTGATTTGTAAGAGATAATGGTGCGAGATTGGAAAAAGGGGCCGATTGTTAGACATTTAAAAAAATCGGATCCAAATTTTTATGATCTCCTTGTATTTTTCCAATCCCGTTCCATGATCTCAATGAAATAAGCACACCGATTCGAACCCGATCTTTTTTGAGTTTCGTGATTTGAGGTTGGCAGCAACTGCCATGCAAATCGAGCTAGTATTTAAACTCGGCTCATGTTAGTTTTTGAAAAGGAAGGAGAAACGGAAATATAAGAAGTATGTGAGTGGTTTAACTCTTAGAGGGAGAGAACAACTGGTTGGCAATGCAACTGCAGATTGAATCACCATTTTAGATTAGAAATTAATTTTACAATATTAGAAGACGGTTCGAATCGGATGTCGCTGGTAATGTTGCTTTTTGAACTTATTGTTTTTTATCGCTCCAGTAACGAGCAAAGTGATTTTGATTGATTATTAAAGGCCAATTTTAAGAAACTGTTTTTCGTCTTCATGCCTCCTCGACACATAAATTTCACTGCTAGCTTTGCAAAAATTTAAATTAGCTTACCAATAAGTGTGTAACATATATATATATATATATATATATATATATATATATATATATATATATATATATATATATATATATATATATATATATATACAACTTTAAAAATTTACTCTTGATATTTTAAAAAAGCATAGTTTAACCTGATAGAAATAATTATTAAACCATTAGAATTTCTGTCTTTGAAAATTTGTTTTAGTTATATTCCCACATTTGTTCATTTTCAATTTTTCTCATACATACCCGTCAATTTTTGCTAGCATAAATTTCTACAATTGTATCCACCAAGGAAATTTCAGAGCAAAATTATAAAGAATTCAAAAGATAGAACATTTAGTAATTTTTTATTAATAAAATATGTGTGTGAATTAACTTCTCTATTTACGAGTTTCATATAATGGATAAACTATTATATTTACATGAAATACGTTAATTATATCCAGTACTATGTACAATAAGTTAAATTTTAAAAAAATTCCTTAAAAATGATTAGAATAATTATATTCTATTATATCAGTAAATTTTAAATCTTTATACTATTCAAAAGCTGGTTTTTGTATTTGTTTCTCATTCGAAATTATATCCGTGTACTGGCTAAGGTGTAGAAAAGGTCCTTTTGGATTTGGAGATCTTTATCTAGATAGCGAATTCATTCTGGCAGACTATATAATTTGGTAACCCTTGTTTTTTGATATGTGGTCTTATGCAGATAAGGTCATGTGTTCTTTTTAATAATTTCCTATTGGTTATTTAAAAAAATGCGGATGTTTTTAAAAAGGCAGACGATTTTCAAATAAACAATTCCATCGTTGTTTTTTCGTAATTTATTTTTACATTCAGATTTTGTCCATGAAGAATTTTTTGAATTTTTCTGTGCAATTTTTAACTATTCGATTTTCAAGTTTTTTTTTTGTTTGTTTGTTTCCTCGACTTATCCTGAAGAATATATGGGTGCTAAAGTCGAACAGTAACTTCATTTCTTTAGAAGTCTGTCATGGTTTGAATGAGTTTTTGCAGAAAGGTGTGTATGGAAATGTGTGCGAAAGAAATTTACCCTACTTTTTTAGAAGAACTTTTCTGAACGCAGGTAAGTCTTTTTCTTTAATATCCTAATTTACAATTTCCTTTTAAATAAAAAAAAAAATACAATTTTTACTTTATGCATTACTGATAGCTTTATAAATATATTTTTCAGATTTCACATGAATACTTCCTTATTTTTATTTCAGAATTACAATTTGTAAATTCACGGAACACCAATCGCTAAATTGTGTTGCTTGGCGACTAATTTCAGTCGCCAAATAAATTAACATCCCCAAGGAGAATACTTCAATTTTAGTTTAAAAATGTTACATTTAGAATAAAGAGTTTTCCGAAGTTAACGGTTCACTAAAAATATATACCAGCACATGTATAATATTTTTAACTATTGCAGACATTTTGTCTAGGATGCATACTGGTTTTTTTATATTTTAACTTTTAGATTTACAGATAACACAAAGAATTACAAAATGCAAGTCTAGACACGAGTGCATTATTAATTATTTAAAAAAAGAAAGAAAATGACATCGGTATCGTAAATTGTGAAAACCTCGCTTAATATGTCATAACAGATTATACATTGTACTTTATGCAGCGGAAGGGAAAGATATTTATTTAGAATGAAATATTAAAAATAAATATGTTTTCTCATTTATTTCACTGAAGTTTATCTTACTTAAATAATAAAACAGTTATTAAAATATTTCTATTAAATTTATTAACAAGAATTACATTTATTCCATACTTATAAAAACCATTTCTGTTCTAAAATTAATTTCTAAACGTAAAATGTAATCACCATACACATACAGTATTTAGCAATAACGATAAAATGATAGCAATATTTTGTAAAACTTATTTTCTACCTGAAAAACCTAAGCTATTTGAAATGAATTGGTATGAATAAAAATAACGCTGCCACAGAATAAATCTATAAATTAATAATAAGAATGAGCGCAAAATGTATTAATTCATTAACTGTTCCTCCACATTGTGTTATAGATTCAAGTATAATCTGACATATTATTATGCTACGTTTTAAATCCATATGCGTGCACATAAGGTATTTTTAACATACTATGGTAGAAGTTAATGGAAAAAGATAAGAAGAAATGTACAGAGAGATTGTCCGGGCTTAAGGTATCCAAACGTTACAGCTTATTATTACAGAACTACTCGTCAAAATGAAATAAATTGTTCATCCAAGGATTGGAAACCCCTCCGATATTTTTTGTGTCTAGCCCGATCGGCCGCACGTGCGTGCATTATTCGGCAATCGCAGACGACACACTCAGCGAAAATAATCAACTTGGTTCGTAGCACTTTTATATCAAATTAGCACCGAAAAGATCCCGTTTCAAAGCTTTTATTTTGCTAATTATTTGTGGAACTGTGTCCAAGCATTTCCAATTTTTTTAAATCAGTCACAATTTTTTTTACACACTTCCGAATCCCGGAGAGTTCTATCAAATTTTTTCTTGCTGTATTTCTTGATTTCCATAAATTGCAAATAAATCTCTTATTTCTTCAGCAGAACAACGCTCACAATTAATAACAGCAGTCATCTTCAAACAAATGAATCTCTTTTGCAAAGTATATTGGGAAAATTTGAAAACGAACTCAGTTGTCTCTATATTTACCAGCTCCAAAGCGCATACAAAAATAAAACCCGCTTTTCAAACTAGTATAATAGCGGTTCGACGTGTAAACGGGTCTAAAGAGGATCAATGACGGTATTTTGTCGGCAAATGTCTTCCATGTAAACGGGGCTATTCTGTCAAAAGAGAGATGACGAGTTCATTAATTTTCTGCTAAATAGAAAACATATTATATCCATAAACGTGCAATGACAATAAATTAACTCTATTCCATAAAGTAAAAATTTTTACGCGAAACAACGAAAGTAAGGTACATTTATTAAACTTAAAAATTATTAATTAGTACAAGATAACAAATAAAATATATTAGTCAAATTACCAGATTTAATGAACGGACTTCAAAAATACCACAATCAAAAACATTTCTCTAGTATGTTGGAGAAATAATTACGCTTCCCCAGTGAAAGCACAACGCTCTTTGGTACATCACAGATCCATCGTTCATCTTAATTCTTTTTATTGAACAATCTTTTAAGACTAACAATTACAGAAAACAGCACAATTCCACTAACTGCTCTGCTCCCTCATTTAAAGATTCTGCAATGTAAGTGGAATCTCGAATTTGAGTGTTAGAGAGAGTAAAACTAAGGAAGGAAAATATATTTTCTCCAAATGCATTTGAATTTCCTCCGTAAACTCTTTAGCCAGAATTAGAAAATGTAAATGGAGTTGGAATACTTTGTTATCAAGAACGGTGGGATGAATGTATTTCTTTGTGTTTACAACCTGTTTGGGGAGTTTAGTTTTACAAAAGGATTAATGAACTTGACTCTTATTTGAAATAGGAAAATCGAGTCGGTAAGAATTGCGAGTGTAATTATGCTAGAAATGTATTATGTCTAAGGAAGTGCCTGTTTAGAAGTGTATTGGCTGAATTTGAGAATGTAAGGGATTTAATTTCAGGTGCGATTAAAGTTGAAAAGATGTAGCAGTGTAAAGATTTAAGTATCATTTAGTGGTTTAATTTTATTCTAATAACTTTCTGATGCTTTAAGAAATGCAAACATTGTACTGCTCTGTACGATTAGATTTTTAAAAGATAATAGTTGAGAAATAAATTCTGTTATTTCATCAAAACTGATAAAAGTTGGTTTGATGATTCTGTTACACTGTGTTTGCACATATATAAAAATAGAACTATTTTCTGCATTACTATGAGTTAAAAATCATCAACACATCTGCTTTTCCATGAGAATCGTACATACAATCCTGTACACAAAGAATCCAATTAATGGATAAAAAATTTATAAAATTCAGATTATGTATTATTCCTTTATCTACCAAATGTACTTATAAGTACCACTCACTTTAAAATTACATAGAATAAACCTTTTTATAAATACTCTGATGATACTTAGCAGGAGTATTCTTTTAAATCCACTCTTTCAAGATATGGCCTCACGGGTTCTATGATGAGTATTTTAGTGTGGAATGTGAATAATTTTATAGCAGAAGTTGCGTTTTCAGCTGACATTATGATCGGATTGCGAAGATTGTCATTTTTGTTCCGAAAAAGTAGTTAATGTCAAGAGCTAAGTAAGTGTCTTATTTTGTTATAGGTTAAGGAAGATCTTAGAAAACGATTTGACTATTTATTTTAAGTGAGCAGTGTATATAATTAATTGTACAGTTGAAAAACTTTGTGGTACTTTTAAGTACCGACAGCACACTGGGTGTTGGAGCAAGAACTTATCTCTTTTTTTCGTCCCTGTAGCTTATTGTTATTATTTGCTGTGTTGTAGCGTCATCTGTATAGTGCAATAGTATTATGCCTTTTTTAGTATTTCTTTAAGCTTAACTTATTTAATTTGCTTTTTTATTGTTTTATTTAAGCGTTTTCAAAGTATTTTAAACTTTGAATCATTTTGTTTGCATTTTTTATTTAATTTAATTTTTTTGCCACACAATTAAATGAAATAGCTATTTTTATGTTTCAAAAATGAACCACAATTTAATTTCTTTATGTGTAACTGAGATTTAACAATAATTGGAGATTTTCAAGGTGCTATAACTATTATTATTTCCTTTTCTTAGAATGTCTTGAAAAAAGTATATCTGTCTTCAAGAGGTTTTGGATTTAGTACAGAACCTACTACCTGAAATCAATGATGTACTAACAGATGATTTTTCAGATGAAGAAGCCAATAATCTGCGGGAATTTTCGTTAAATTCTTAGGATGACGATCAAGAGACTGAACAGGACTCAAGGTGCAGTAGTTCATGTTAAGAGGACTCGGTACCCTTTAATAAAGTTTCTTTATTTACGTATTTAAGAATTATATTTTAGCATTTTATACAATGTTTCTATTCAAGAAAATGATACCAGATGAAAATTTTCATATATTATTCTTACAATTTTAAAAATTCACATTTTTTGAAGAAAATTGGGAAAATTGAAAAATCCTACTCCTTTTGTGAAAATTAATTTTTTACCCGAAATTTTTTATAATATTCTTATGGATGTTCTAAACAACTTTAGGGATCGATTTTAGAAAAACTTTATTCGTTTTCGAGAAAAAAAATAAAATGTTGATATGCATGCTAAAAATCAACGAAAAAGCCGACATGTCTTACATTTTTTTTTTAAAGTATTCAGTTTATAGTAAAACGGATTCCTAATTTTATTACATGTTTTATTTTTAACACGCAGGAAAAAAATTGGAAGTGATTGGTAAATAATTGTCGAAGGAGTAGCATTTTGAATGCACTAAGGTTTCGAAAAACACAAACTGAGAAAAACCAGTTTAAAGTTTATAATTCTGAAAAAATAATTATTATAAGCTTAATTAAACTTAAAATAACACTTTAAGCTATTAGTTATATATTTTTCTTTAAAATAATTGCATTTTCATATTTTTTCAACCCATGCATTTTTATAAATTATCAACTTTTAGAGAGTACCAATTGCACAAGAAAATTCAAGAAAAAGGTTAAAAAAATTTTTTTTCTGTCACGACAGAAATTTTAGCTGTTTTACTTCTTATAATATTAAAGTATTATATTTGCATGAAAAATATATCAGGAATAAGAACTGAAATTTTAAAATTATTGATATAAAATGCCTTAATTTAAAAATTTTACATGCACACATTTCGCAAAGAAAAAAAAAATGATTGTATGTATTGCCTTGGAAATATTCTGCTTTATACATTGCACATTCTTTTTTTAATGTTATTATTTTTCTTTATAAGATATTATATTTTTTATCAAAATGCTTCTTTTAGCTTTTTTTTTTCTAAAAAGGGGGCGTGGCTGAATAGCATAATTTGTTTTCAAATGAATTTTTATTCAACTTCTAACTTTCCGACATGCACAAGTGATATATCAATCGAAAGATAATAATGCAAAGAATAAGATTAAATGAAAAAAAAACGATAGGTTTGTGATTTTGGGGGTATCAAGTCTTCTTAAGAAAATACAGCATTTCTTACCCCAGAATTCAGTGCTTTAAAAAACATTTAATCGAAACCTCACTTAAACTGCACAACGTGTAGTTAATTTCGGTGTATTATTGAAAAAAACTATTATTTTAAATATCAATAAATTAAGTATATGTTTAAAAATTATATAATTATTAAAAATTTAATAATCTTTAAAAAGATATATTTTGTTCCGTAAAATATTGGTGTTCTGTGGTTATTTATCGTTTTTAAGTGTTAAAACTGCGTTAAAAAACATTTGCTATTTTCGTGTTATGAGAATATTTGAGACCTTTGTACACTGACGCATTTTAAGGTACCTGACTACATTTGGAACCGTGACTTTGCAAAAGCGCATAAATGGATAATTTGCATGATATTTAGTGTCACTTATATTAGAATTCATGTATAAAATGGTTTTAAGGACATTTTGACAACAAAAATTATCTAAGTACAATATTTTGGAAAAAAATTAGCTTAGAATATTCTTTTTTCAAAATGTTCTCCATTTGTTGAAAATACTTCTATTATAATAATATTTTTCCAGAATATAGCTCAGACCTCTCTACAGAGGCTCAACTAGAATTTTTGAAATATATAATTTAGAAGTGGGTATATCCATGTTTTACAACAGAGGGGAGCAATTTTAAGAAAAAAAAAACGCCAATGAGTATTTCAATTGGTGGTAACTCTGAAAATAATGTGAATTTTTCAAAACTTTTAGTTGAGCCTCTGTAAAGAGGTCTGAGCTATATACAGGCAAAATATTATTATAATATATCCACTTTTCACAAAAGGAGAACAGTTGGAAAAAGGATTATTCTAATTTAATTTTTGCCAAAATATTGTATTTAAATAATTTGTTTTTTTCAAATGTCCTTAAAACAATTTTATACATGTATTCTAATCTAAGTGACACTAAATATCATGAAAATTATCCATTTATGCGCTTTTGCAAAATCACGGTTCCCATCGTAATCGTATACCTTAAAGTACCAATTTAATGAATTAGCTCTAACAAATTACATTACCCCCAAATGGAGTGTTTTATTTATGTATTTCCCTTAAGTGGCAATGCAGTTATTGTAAAACTATATTGCATTAAAATATTTGTAGTAAATCATAATGCGGTAAATAAAAGGATTAAACAGTGCAATCGATTAATGTAATGCAAAAAATTCTACGAATAAATCACTAACAAATACCTGTTATAATGAAATATATTTTGGTGAAGTGTTTAATTCTTAAAAATCCTAATTTGTCTTTTAAAATAGAAGCAAAATAAAATTCTTAAAATTATAATCTTTGCTTTTTGTTGCATTCAGACACAAATAATAAAATATTTTGACATTAGAGTCTCCTACATACAAAATTTTTGACATAAGGTCATTTAAAAAAGTATTTTTATATTTGCCTCCTTAGCATTCATTATCTACCATACTACATCATCTAATATTATATACTTTTATCATTTTATTATATAACTTCTGGTAGCAGTTTTCTACTGTCCAAAAAGGATTCCCACTAATTACATCTACTTTCCTTATAAGTACTGCCAAACTGTCCAAAGTTTCCTGACAGCTTGTCTAGAATTTTAAGTAATGAGTGAATTAAAAGACAGGAAAATGAAAAAGGGTTACCACAGTATAATTGAAATATTCACACACACACAGCAACATTCAAATAAAATAAGAATTTTTTTTAGCATTTCATTATAGCACAGTAAACTTGTGAATATTTAAAGCCTTTTTTGTCATTTTGGATATTTTGATTTTAAGGAATTCCTCAGTTATTTTTTATTAGTTTACTTATTATCGTAATTTAGAAGAAAGAGGAGCGCATTCTGCAAAGAAAATAATGCAATTTAAAAGGAATGCTTTGTGCAGTAAGAAATAATAATCTGAGCTTTTCCCAATGCGGAAGATTGAAAAAGGATCTTAGTGAATAATATTTCTTTCAAACCTTTTAAAACAAAGACAAATAAAAGTTTTATTTTAAATCAAGTCCCTCCACCCAACTTTTTTTCTAGTTATAAATAATTCCATAAACTTTTCGGAATGCGTTTTAACAGATTTGTAGGAGTAGAAAAATGAAATTTATTTACTAAAGTTTGTGTGAGATGTTTGGCAATGTAACTTACTTAACAAGAAGGGGAAATAAGATATAAAATATCCCATTTATAGAAATTTATTAAATTTCGGGAGTGAGTGAGTGAATATTAACGTCGCACTGTTCAGCTACACGAGGGCATTTGGCGACGGACCACGTAATTTTGAACCATAGTCAAGTGACGTGGACGACATCTGAGCTGGCACCCCCTCTCCTAACTACCACACCACACCACGGGAGGACGTTTCAGCTCTCGACAGATTGTAAGTTCATCGCTGCCCTACATGGCGGGTCTTTGGTGGAACTGGGCTCTAACCCATGAGATGCCTGTCATGATCCGATACCTTGACCACTGAGCTCCGCAGCCCATTTTAAACTTCGGGAAAATTTCAGATTTTTCAAAATTAAGCATTTTGTTTCTAGAGCAGTAGATACCTAAGCCGTTTTGTGCACGATTTGTGTGATGATTTCAAAAAGAACATCCACTCGCATCCACAAATTTTCCAATTAAATTTTTTTTTTTGTTTAAGAAAAAGGAAAATACATGCTATTCTTTTATAATTTTCATGTTAAATACATATTATGTTTTGTGAATTTTTCTATCTTACCTAAATTTCCTTATATAAAAGTGTGAATTGCTGTCTTTCTGTCATAAATTCTAGAAAAGATTTTTTTGTTCATTGGATAGTTGAGCTGAGAAATTGAACGAGCTTTTTTTACCCCTTTTTTTGCAAGGCCATTTTTGAAGTAAATGAGATGAAAAAAAAATGCTAGTAAGGTAAATGTTTTATTCATTTCCCTCTGATCCGTTTAAATGACGGTTGTAAAATACAAAGTGGAGACAGTCGAAAAAGAAAATTGCCATATAAGAACGTATTGACATCACTACCCTAGTCTCGTAACCTACAACATAACCTTCAGACGCAAGATACTGGAACATCTTTCATCATAAACAAATGAATAATGCATAAGCGAAATGGCAAATATTCCGCGAACCAATAATTAGATAATATTGCAATCTGTTATGTTTCTTCTTTTGTGTGTGTGTGTCCCACTTTATTTATCTAGGAATTCTATGCTAACAACCGTAGAGAAGCAATACATATATTGTTGTACCTCCCAAATGAAACACAAAGAAGACAGAAAGAAATATCAAACTAAATTTTATGGAGAGATAACACATAGTACAAAGGTAAATTAATAAGATTCCAATCATTAAGATGATAAATTCAGTATTTAGTGTTACTTCTAAGCAGTTGGCAATAACCACTACTATACGCCAACATAGAATGAAGTAAACTTCAAAATACTTGTTGGAGAATGCATGGTTGTGCTGAATTCGCGCATTGCCAAATAATAATCTGGTGTAGCAGATGATGCATGATGCACGATGGCCATTTGTTAACCAATCATCGACGAAACGTGTTTCATAAGCAATAATTCGGAAGGACAGGCAGGCTAGGACAGCAATGCAATCTGTTTGGCAAAGTAGAATGTAACATTTTGTACTACGTGGGGTTGCTCATCACCCTGTTGGAATGAAGCCATAGACAAGCTCTGACAGTAAGAAAGGACGACAGGTGCAGATTCTTTACAGATGGAACATTAACTACTAATTATGTAATGGGAGGGTAGGAGGGGAATACAATTTCACCCTAAATCACATTACCACGTGCAGGACCAGTATGCAGCACATAAGAAAATAGCTAAGCAGCTTCTCCTCTCAATATCCCCAGACTCTAATCAGACTATCAGGTTTTGCAGGGAGAAGTGTGATTCGTTTCCAGTGTCCTAACATTCGATTATTTATGTCCTTAATTTAATGGACCGCTGTTGACGCAAACGGCTAAACAATCATAGCTATAGACTCCTTCCAGTCATTCTATTGTGTAGCAAATGACGCCAAATGGCCCTTGCGGTAACTGATGGTTAGGCAACAATTTGTATTTGTTGTGATACAATACCAGATGAGGCAGAACGATGCGTCACTGCCACTCTCACTTTGTGACTGTCATCACGTGTAGAGATGTCGGCAAGGCGTGTAGCAAGGCTGTCGTTTCCTTCAGCATGCATATACACTGTTGCTTGGTTAATATAATTTGGTTAAGGTAAAATTTTTATGATATATTTATAATGTTGTCTATATATATATATATATATATATAAATATCAAAAATATTCAAAATTAATAAAGGCTTATAGTATATATATATATATATTTATATATATATATATATATTATATACTAAAAAATGAACTTTTTTTAGAAAAAAAAAAAACTTAAAAATTAATTATTTACAATCCGGTTTTTTTAATTTGAAAAATGGGATAAATTTCACTATGTTTGATAAAATATTTTATAAATTATCAAAAATATTCAAAATTAACTAAAGGCTTATTTCAGTATAATGAGAAAAGTGTACTTTAATTGTATGAAATATTTCAAGCATGTACCTATAAACAGAGTTTTAGAAAAGATACATCGAAAACAGCCAATTTAACATTGTCTCGGTATAGAGGTTTTCTACTCTTCTTAAGAAATATGATAACCGCTGCTCTAGGACATAGTCCAGCCACACTTGTTTCTCAAACTAAAAATCATGGGACAGATTGATTATTCGCCCCCTGAGGCAGCAAAGGGGCGTGATAATGCAATCTCTTTGCCAGAAATACTGATCTTACACCGACAACATGGGGGCTCGAGCATATCTTAAAATGTTGTGAGTAAAAGATTATTTTAAAAAAGCCAATTTATTGTCTCTCTGTAAAAATTTATTTAAAAGAAGCAAAACAAAATACATTCTGACGTATTTTAAAAAGAATACACGTTGCACTTTTATTGTTTTCTGTTCCAATTTAAAAATTAGAAAAGTAACATAATACTTTTCTTATTACTTAAAGGTATATATTTTAAATAAAATATCTATTACTTAAAAATAACTTGCTTAAAATACCTATTATTTAAAAGTAACTTATACAAAATTTAATATTTATCTTGATAATTTGAGTGGTTTATAATTAAGATAGCATCGTAGTTTTAGCGTCAAAGTACACATTATTATTGCATTCAATACATTGTTATTGTATGGGGGAGCGCGAAGAAAATTATGATTGAAAATTGGGTCGCAAGTACTAAAACTTTGAGAAGCACTGGCATAGTCTGAAATTAACAATAACGGAAAGAATAAATAATGTGTGAAATAATTTATTAAGAAAAGATTGGCATAACATAAATGTATGCCTTAATATTATAAATATTTTTTTGCTAGTTTGGGCCGTGGTATCCTAGTGATTATGGTCACGAACTCGCGGTGCTGCCACGAGTTGGAGTTACGGTGCCACTGAAACCAAGTCATGTAGAGGGTCCCGATTCACGTTAAATGTATTTAGTCTTAAGGTTCTCTCGCTGGTATGGTATGGTAGTTATAAGAGGCTGGTACTATATCTTTGTGATGCTGTTCTCGTTCCATGACCGAGGCTCAAAATTATGAGATCCATCGCCAATAGCATTTGAGTTATTTTATTGTATAACGTCAATAAAACTCACACTTTCTGTTGCTGCTAGGTCAGCATTTCTCAAACTGTGGGGCGTGGCTCCATAAAGGATCGTGATAACTCTACAATGGGAGATGTTCTACGCGAGCATATTGAAAAATCGTAAGCAAAAGATTATTTATATATAAGAAAATATTAATTTACTGAAAGTAGACAAACAAAATACATTCTGACACAAAAAAAAATAAAATACACATTTACACACTGATATAATAACCTAATAAGTATATCAGCAAAATGCTGCACATTATGTATTTCATAATTAATTTAACAAAATACTATAAGAACAAATTTAGCAGTTACCCGTGACCCCAAAAGTTTGTTATATATAAAGTTATATACAAAAATTATCACACTAATCTTGATAATTTGTACGGTTTATAATTAATCCTTGCTGTTAAAAAGTTACGCAATTCGCTCCTCCATGACACCGTTTTCCATGTAGGCGCGCCTATGTGATGTATGGGGGAGGGAGGAAAGGAATAAATAAGCAAATCCTGTGAAATAAGTAAATCCTTCGTAAACCCTGTCAAAATCCTTTTATTGCATTCCAAAACCTTCGGAATAATTTTATGGATAGAAAGTCCGAGGCAATTGGCGCGTTGGGTGAGCTAGACGTTTATATACATGGCACTTGCGAGGTTAAAGTCATTTTGCACTTTATATATACTGTCAAAGTGTAGTATTTTTGAATTCAATATATTGTTATAGGGGGCGTCCTGAAAATTATGAGTGAATATTGGATCGCAAATATTGAAAACTTGAGAAGCACTGTGCTAGGTGACACACACTGTGTTAGAATTAAGATGTAAGGAACTTAATGTAAAGTATGAAGACTCAATCTGGATGAAAAGTGCAAAATCATCCTACAATAAACGGTAATACTTAACTCAGCACAATTTTACATCTTAAAAAATTCTTGTTAGATGAGTTTAATTGAATTAATGTTAGTAGGAATATGTTTAGAATTGCGAATTTTTCCCCTTTAAAATCGCATTTGTAGGCAATTAAATTGAATAATAATGCTTAAATGCAGTTTACATTTCTTACTTTCATAGTATTGAGTTCCATATTGATAAGATTTGAAATTGTAAACTGTATGGTGTTGGTAACAAATATGGTTATAAGGATAGCCTTTCCATGTTTCCCTTTCAAATTTTCTAGCTAGCGTGTTGATTAGTCTTCTTTTCTAAAAGAGACCATTCGAAATATTTAACCTGTAAAATTAATTGTAATTCCTATCCAAAGGGCTATAAAATTAAATACATTTTATCAACTTAATTATATTAATATTGAGTAAACATCGATCCGCTAAATTTGAATAAATAGTTTGTGATTGTTAAATTTAAATTGTTTCATGACGTGCTTGAAGATAATTGATTATTTATTTACTACTTGTTCAGTTACGATAGCAATTCAACCCATTGATTGATGCTTGCAGCTTTACTTTAGACAGGAATTTCATCAAATTTTAATTTTAAGTAATTAACTTATATCTCTGTATATGATGATAACATGATGTTACGTAGATTAAATATCCACTAATCAGAGGAAGTTTAAATTCAAAAAAGTAATGTAAAAAAACTCTTTTTAAGTCAATTCCTACTTAGATCAACAAAGAAAAATTTTATTTTAGCTACTTTTTATTCAGTAGTTACATTTAATATAAATATGTATATACATATGATAGAATCACAACATTAAGTGTTAAATAATTTTTATTAATTATCATTAAAGTATCGTTTTGTCATCCAAAACAATTGTGTACATAAAATTTCAGTTCAACTGAATGCTTTAAAACGTGAGAAAAAATAATCTTTTAAAGTTTTGACCCAAATCGCTAAAAATGAAGCCAACGTTGTATCTGTAATTCTTTAAATAATTAGTTTTAGTCAATTAATTTTAATTGATTATAATTAAATTATCGTATTTTTAATCCAAACAATAGTGCATAAAAAATTGCAGCTCAAATGAGCACCTTAATATGTGAGGAAAAAAACCTTTTCAAGTTTTGACACAAATCGCCAAAAGGGTCGCTGAATCACCAAAAAGGATGCCAACGTGACTGTATTTGTAATTCTTTGAATAATTAGTTTTAATGATTTATTTTTTATTTATTATAATTAAATCACTGCATTGTCATCCAAAATAATCGCCTATATAAAATTTCAGCTCAATCGAGCGTTTTAAACTGTATTTTATTAATGATAGAAAATTCCACCAAGATAAATAAATATATAGAGAGTGTGAGCTTTTCGTTGGAATTTAAAAAGTCAATCAAGAGCAAAGTATCACTATATGAAGAAAAGTCAATTGACCAAAATGGGAAACTCTAATGATGCTCTCTACAGCTGGGATTGACTTAGGACAATGCATTAGGGTTAGGCTTGCTATATGAGAATCCTTATATTCATCTTCAAGAAATTTATACATACTAATAGAAAAGAAGATGAAGAATATGCATCATGAGCGAAAAACATTTAGGCCTAAAATTGCTCGTGTAAACAAACAGTAAAATATTGTTCTATCACAATTAATTTGCATCGATATTATATAAATGAAAACAGTAAGTTACAGTAATTAATACATAATTATCAAGGTCAAACAGAAATTATAATTGAAGAATATAAATAAGAATGGAAAGCAGAAAAAAAACTACATATGTGTTTTGTCTAGAAAAACAAATAACAGAAAACTGCTGTTCATTAACTAGCTAATTAATAGTCTACCAAAATTAAAATCAAAATATTTGACATGAACATAATTCAAAACAGAACATAATCTAAAATAAAAAATCGAGGCGAACATTTGAAGCTTAATTCATCATTTTTTTTGCGAAAAAGAGTTAATAACTGGTATCCCCAGTGGTTATTTTTAATTTAACCGCTCCGTGGGTAATGACGTAACCCGATTCTCGAAAACTGTGAATTTAAAATCTGATTTCTACCTAATCCTCTATTTGACAAAGTCAAAATTACCCATTTAGAGAGAGAATTCCCGTTTTCTAAGAAAAGTACTTTTAATTATCCCTGAAATATTCCCAGGAATAATTAATTCTTGATATTAGTCTTAAATAAATTTTGGAAATGATAGATCTATAGTTTATATGATATGGTTATCATTAAATATCACGTATCATTTTATGTAATGGAAAGGAAAGCGAAAGTTTTGTAGTATTAAATTTAAACATTGTGAACAATTTTTTTTTTTAAAAAAAGAGAATTTTATAAATAATTAAAAAAACCAACGAAATTCTATTTTCAATTTATTCTGATTCAGAATAGTTTGAGTTTCCTAAATATTATCGATTTTGAATAATTGCACCAATTCATTTCTCCGTTTAGACGCTACATGTTATTTATATGTAATAATTTGTAAAATGTTTTGACCTCTTGAAATGTAGTTCTTTACAGTTGTTACGTAAAATTTTCTTAACTCAAGTTTGAATTTATTATCTTTACCAGAACAATTAACGTTTTATAAAAGTATTGTTCTGAATTTTAGGTACTTAGCACTGGCGTAGCTAGTTCTGAGTGGTCCCTGTATGAAAATTTTTTCAGGCCCTTTTTTAAATATGAGAGTCTTAACAGTGGAACTGTTGTTCCACATGTGAGTACCCTGTATCTTGGGGCCCCATACCATTGATACGGCTGATGCGACGATAGCTACGCTCCTGGTACTTATTAGGCTTCAAAAGTTCCCGGACCGAGTGTATAACATAAAAAAATATTGGAAATTAAATTGCTGGAACACATCCTTCTTTGAAATAAGACTCTAGGATAACAATACACTTTACCATGGCTTGCAAAGGTCTTCGAAATGTTTATGGAAGCCAGTTTTAGTCATGTCCTTTAATTAAGCTAGCGATGCACTTTTAACTTCAGCTGCTTCATGTTAATCGCTTTTCTCAAATTTACTCACGCTATCACGATAAACATGCATTTTTTCAGCAGGATCTTCCCTTGCTTGATCAGTTTCAACTTCCTTCAATAATGATCATCTATGTGCCCCCATTTCTTGTTTTTTTTATATTCTGATCATTTATATTTATAAACCATAATAAGCGTAAAACACAGTAATCAAAACCACTAAGTCGTTCACACGGGAAAATGTATCATGTTCATAAAATTGTTTTGGAACAAAAGTGGATGCGTGGGAAACTCAGTCACTCCAAGTACAATAAGATTGTAAAAAAGCATTTGATACTCCCAAAAAAAGAGAGAGATATGCGACAAGTACATTTTAGTTGCCATGAAGGCTGTCATATAGGAGGATACTTTTGAGGTCATAGGTAAAAAAATAAACAGTTTTCCCAGAATTAACGATTTTGTGATCCTGGGGTTACTTTGTTCCCTACGCGCCCGTGTTACAAAGATTTCGTCCGCAATATACAAATTTTTATGCATACAATTGAAGAGTACTAATAAAAATGTACTTATGCAAAGTGGTTTCACTTATTTATAAATACTTTTTAAATGGCGATAATCAATACGACATGCAGCGTATATGCTCAGTAAACATTTTTTTTACAATATTTTGATTCTTCATCTGCTTTAAATCTTGCTAAGTATAGCCGCTTTCATCATTTTGTTCACAGTATGCTGGTTAGTGGAAAAGTGAAGTTGGTAAAATGAGGAACAAATAAAGTTTAGATACATAAAGCATAGTGGCGTAACTACATAAGGCAATTTATAATATATTAAATGTAAAATTTGACTTCACAGGAGGGGGAGGTCTTAATGTTCTCCATTACTCTACTGATAAAATATAATTTAATGTTAATAAATTTATTTTAAAAAAAATTATGTTTAACATATTTTTTCTCGGTATTTTTATTTAGAATAAACATTGGCAAAATCATGTTATTCTAAAACATTGCTTTTATAAGAAAAATATTAAAAGTTAATTCTAACCAAGACAAATAACGCATGTAACAAAAGTTTTACATCCTTTATGAACTCAAACTTTAGTTGTTATCAAACCTTAAATTCAATTACGCGTCACAACACAGCGCTTATTACGACATAATAAATTAGATTAAGTTTTTTTATTTATTACAACATCTGGTTATACTCAGTCACAAACTTTTTTCTTTCATAAGCGAAAGAATGTCAAATAATTCTCCTTTTCATTCATTAATAAATAGCATGATTTGGCAGCTTGCAGACTTTTTTTGTATGCACGTTGTTTTTATTCAATATATTGTGTGTAATTTCCCAGAGGGTGAAAAACTTTTTATGTCTTAGAATTGGATTTAATAACTGCAGGATAGAAAAACAGCTTTTTTTGTAGAATGAAGCAAACAAATATTTTAGTGGGAAAAATTATATATGAAGGTACATTTTAGGGAACACCGCAATAAGTTTTTCTTGTTGAAAAAAATGTTCTCAAGATCTGTGTGTGATGATTTTTTTTTTCATTTCATTTTCAGAAAATCTAATTAAATAAATCGCTGCATTTTTTTCAGTTTTCTTCCTAATTTAATTTTATATCCAGATCTTGTTTTTTAATAATATGATATTATGATGAGTTTAAAATTACCATTTTATTCAATTTCCTTTTTGTTTTGTAGTTTTTCTGTTAGTTAGAATTGAATAATTCTTTTGGCAAAATAGGACACAAAAGTACGCGTTTTTTTAATGCAGTGAAATACGTTGAAACCCGAAAAAGCTTAAGACAAAATATCGGTTAAAAAGAAATAATACAAGAATCCCGACAAACTGCAATGTATATTCATCCGACTACGTTCGAACCGTGTTTTTAAAAAAGCGCATAAATGGATAACTTTCATGATATTCAATGTGACTTAGATCAGAATACATGTACAAAATTGTTTTAAGGGCATTTTGACAAAAAAATTATTTAAATACAATGTTTTGGCAAAAAATTCACTTAGAATAATCTTTTTTTTAAAACGTTCTCCTTTTGTGAAAAATACTTCTATTGTAATAATAGTTTGCCTGTATATAAGTCTGACCTCTCTACAGAGGCTCAACTAGAATTTTTGAAAAATTCACACTATTTTCAGAGTTACCACCAATTGAAATAATTATTGGCGATTTTTTCTTAAAATTTCTCCCCTCTGTTGTCGTAAAATATGGATAAACCCACTTCTAAGTTATATGTTTCAAAAATTTTAGTTGAGACTTTGTAGAGAGGTCTGAGATATATACAGGCAAAATATTATTATAAAAGAAGCTGTTTTCACTAAGAGAACATTTTGAAAAAAGATTATTGTAAGTTAATTTTTTGCCAAAATATCGTATTTAAAAAAATTTTTTTTGTCAAAATGTTCCTTAAAACAATTTTATACATGTATTCTAATCTAAGCGACACTATATATTAAGAAAATTATCCATTTATGCGCTTTTGCAAAATCAGGGTTCCGAACGTAGTCAACGTTAAACGATCGTGCCATTTGGGAGTACTTCGTCATTGAGTGAACACTTGCAACTGCATTCTGTCGGTAAAATGTCGAATCAACATAAAGTTTCTTGTGAAACTTAAGCAACTGGACACGAAAAGAACTCAAATATTAACCGAGGCTTATGGAGAGGAGACTTTGTCTCGTGCACATGTGTTTGAATAGAATAAGGCGTTTCAGGGGAAATTGAGAATGTGGAAGATGATAAACCTGATGGGTACCGAAGGTCAGTGATCACAGACCAAAACATTGAAAAAATTCGTAATACGAGTGGGTTCCCACACACATCAGTGGACAGTTTTTAACCAACACTTTTACACTAAAGTAGTAAAAAGACATCTTGAAAAAATTCTAAAAGAAAAACAGAATTGGGGAGTGATGCATGTCTGTTGCGCCAAGACAATACATTCGCTCACACGGCCCTATCGCTCAAGCAGTTTCTGACCACCAAAAATATCATTTTGATGGGCATCCTTCTTATTCACGTGATTTAACCCCATGCGACATTTCTTTTATTTCGTACAGTTAAGTCTAGCAAAAAGGGAATCTATTTTACCTTAGATCCAAGGTGAGCATTACGTCGACCGCGATCGACAGGTGGACCGCCTTGATGATTTAGAGTGCTGCCTGAAGATTAGCAGTTGGTTATTATACAGATAGATATTCAAAATTGCTGACAATACGCAGACTAAGTCTTCTAGACTACAGGTATAATTACGTGAATTAACGTTAGATGAAAATGTTTAATTTTTTTAAATGTATTTTGAATTGTTTGATTATAAATGCATCCTAACATCTTATTGTATTCGTGGCTATTATAATTATCTTTGTGTGCGTATTTTGCGTTTTGCTTTATAAACGCGGTTACAAAAAAGTCAGTTTTTCTTATCTTATTCACATAGGTAAGTACATATTTCGCATTTATTATTAAGTTATAATAAATATTGTTGAACTTTTCCTTACTTCATCACACCTACGATTTGGGAAGTGGGCGCACTCATGAATTTTTCAAAAGGGACCGTGGTGAATGTCTACCAATCTAATATCCTTCCCCAATACGGAGCCATTTTTTCATTTTGTAGATTGTCAGGAACAAAGTACAGTAAGGAATAATTTATTGAATAAAAAAATAGCATTATATATATAATTAATATAAAAATTATTAATAACCAATACTAAATTAAATTTTACGTACTACATACATGGGATTGTAATCGATCGAGAAAAAAACATGGGCTATAGAGAAGGGTCTGAACCAGTGGGGCCTACCCCCCTCTTTGTGTGTGCCGCTGATACTAGGTTGGACCGTAACACCTTGAACAAATTAGAAGTAGCACGCACCCTGAAAAAACCTGCCCACCTCTGCCTTAGATGAAGTGATCCAGGCAAAAATGAAGAATATCCTGAAGGGCTTTCAAAAAACTTCGTTTTAGGACTTTTACCAGCAGTGGCAGCACCGAATGCAGAAGTGTGTGAATGATGAAGATAACTACTTTGAAGGTGATAACGTCACGGAAAACTAATTCTGTGAGTATAATGACTTATTGGACCAGTTTTGTTACTTTTTGTCTCACCTCGTGCGATTATATTTAACTTAATGGGTATCGGATCTTTCTTTTTAGATTCCATAAATCCTTTTTACAGGTGTTTTAAAAAGCTTATATGGCTGTTATACTTGAATGTTTATATATTTTTGCTTTCTAAAACTTTTTTTTAAAATGATAACCGGCAATTTTTTTGGAAAGAAAAAGAAAATATTCAAGAACTCAGATCGAAACCTTATGTTTTGAAACATATTTTTTGTCGTTTCTCCCCTTTTGGAGAGCAAAAATAAAGAAAGGAAAGCAAAAATGAATGAAAAAAAAACTGTTTCGATTGTTTCTTGCTTTTTGATGCAATGCATCAGCTGAAAGTGGTTTTCGAAAACCTCTTTGAATCAAAAAATACGACAACCCTACAAAGTAAATCCATAAAATATGAATGCTATTCCCAGAAAGCTAGTTTATAAACTTCTAAGAAATAAATTTTGCAATGCAAAATGGATGCATTATTTACTTTCCGAAAAAGGATTGTATAAAAAATATAAATATTTAGTTAGGATTCAAGTTACTTTTTCCTTAACTGTCAAGAATCACACAAGAAAGAAAGAAAACACAGTTCCACACATACATTTATTTTACCTTCTTACAATACTCATGTCCTTAAAATTTAAAATCTTAATTTTTTTAACATCATTTTTAAAAAGAACATTTGTAACACAATCGCGGTTTTCAAAGAATATATGAAAACATTAAACATTTCTTGGTGGTATATTGGTTCAAGTAAGCAAAATATAAGGTGACCAGTTTTTTAACAATGAAAAGGAGGACTAAAAATTTAAGAAAAAATTACAACGCCAGCATATGAAAATTTTTACAAATTCAAACAAAAATACGCTCTAATTGCACTTTCATTCCTTTTAATTATTTACTTAAATGAGTAATTTTCCATTGAATGATTTTTTGTTTTTTTTTTTTTTTTTTTTTTTGTCAACATAACATTTTTAATATATCGGAAATTTTGGAGCAAAAAATACCCTTCATACTGAATTTTTCGGTAAGAACTGTAACTAATATATTAATAATCAGTCTTGATTTCTCACTTGTCCAACAATCCTTACCAACTAAAAAAACTCTTTCAATTGGTGTATTAGTTCCAGGGCAGAACAACGTAAATTCAACAAGAATAACTAAATTTTCATATGGAATGTGTTTATTTTTTTAATATGGTTTAAGTATTTTCACCCATCTTTTATCATTTTCAACATGTTGATTTTCCAGTTGTTCTAATTTATTAGAATATAAATATGTGTTCAGCCTTCTCCCTTCTTCCAACAGACAATTGTTATCGATTTTAATATCAGGCATTTCTTTCGATAAAAACTGAACACAATTTTCTTTATCTGCCCAATTTACTTGCGATGAAGTCAAAAAATATCATAAAAAACTATTATTTCCTGTGATATTTGTTTTAGACCATTCTTCGACATATTGGAAAAATGTTTGGTTCGTCTCTGAATACAAATACTTTATATCAGAATTAAGTTATTCAAAAGGAGAATAAGCAGGATAACACTTTTCAAGGAAGGACAGAACCTGTAAAAGGAAGACTGTCCTAAAGGAGGGTAGTTGGCCACCTTACAAAAACAACCTCTGACAATACAATTCGGTGAATAGTCCTGTAACATTAACGTAGATGAAATATTAAAGAAAGTCACTTTGCTGTCCTTCGAAATAGTCACTTCCCATAGCTATGCACTGGTAAGATTTGTAATGCATGTCCTGGAAATTTTGTAAGAAGGCTTCTTTCAGGAGGGAGTTACAAAAGAGCCTCGTCACGCTTTGTTGGATGTCAGGAATATTGCCAAATCTCTTTCCGTTCAAAGCGAGGTGGAGTCATGCAAATAGGAAGAAGTCTAGAAGATTGAGATCTGGTGAGGATGGCGGATGTTTACTTTGCACCCTCCCCCATCTTTTTTGCCGGGGACTGTTTGATAATATTGGCTGTTTGAGAGTGGGCACTGTCGTAAAAAAAAACCCATGAATATTGTTGTGCGTACTGGGGTTGTACCCTGCGAAAAATTTCATGAAACGGGTCGAAATTTCAATGTACTTTGCAGCTTTCATCGTCGTTCTCTCAGGTCGAAATTTCCTGTGTGTAATGCCTTGAGTACCATAAAAGGTAACGAGCATTGTTTTGAAGCGTGATTTTTCTGCTCTAACCTTTTTTCGACGAGGTGATACAAGAAAACGCCATTCCATGCTTAGCCGTTTCGTTCCAGAGGCGCACCTGAGACAACATGACTCATCCTCAGGAGCAATACAGTTACAGAAGTTTGGTGTCGTAACCACACAGTTTCGATAAACCCTATGAAACCTATAAACTTTCTAGCTTCTGATTGTCATTCATGTGATATGGCAGAAGACAACATGTTTTTTCATCCCTAAATTCTGGCGAACGTTTTTTTTTTTTGTCTCACGGATTCATGGTTAATCTGCATTTCATCAGATATCATGCGAACAGTTAATGGATGATTTTTCGTGATTAATTTCCCTTCTGAATGTTTTCCTCACTGACCGAGGTCTCCGTTCTTCCACTAAGCAGAAACACTTTCCCAGCCTCCTCGAAAATGGGCGAATCACTCTATACACACTTCTTGGATTATGCTTGATCTTCATAAACACGTACCAGTATAGCATAACTTTCTTTCAGTGCCTTTCCAAGCCTTGTAATGGTCCCTGGGGACCTCACTTTGAGAACTAGAATAATTATGAGACATAAATGAACTAGTAGCCATTTTTATAAATAACTTTCTTTATTTGGTTAATTTTCCCAAATAGAATCAAATAAACTTATTAACAGTAATTTTAATATTATGAGGTTTTAAAGGTAATATCCTTTAAATTAACGCATTTAATTAATGATCTAATTAATCAATTTATTAAATAACAATCACGCAGAAATTACCACGATAAGAGATCCCAGAATTATATTTAATAATGTTCTTATTGAACATTTAACTTTAATTCGACTCTTAAAGCTTGAATGAGACTTTAACTTCAAAATGATATTTACCTCTAGGAATCTCAATTCTTCATGAGGTTAATTTATATTCAACAACAATATTTCAATTCAAAATCACTATAACTCTATGTTTCAATGTCTATCTCCTACTGCTCTAACTTTACTATTTCGTTTGACTTAAATACTGAATCTAATCTGCATAACAAGGAATCCTGTCCGCTTTTTGGAGTTGATTGGAAATAGGTAGGGAATTAAATTTCCCTAAAAAGGTCGGTTCAGAAGGTTAGTGATAAAGTTCCGTATAGATTCGTCACAGCCTAAAATAAAATTTAAATTCATCTTTTGTTCGTTTATTTTCCTGTTCCCAATTAATAACCAACGCACTAAACAAGAACTTTGTAAACAAGTCTTACGCGGAAGATAACGACACTCAATTGAACAATGGTAAAGGCAGATGCTCAACACCTGCCTCTATACATGTGAAGCGTGTTTTCTCGTCAGTGTTGCCATATCGGCCATTCTGACTTCATTCACTGAACTTTATAGTTAAAGGTTAAATATTAATTTTTGTTTTAATGTAAAGTAAGATGGTTATGACATCAATCTGTTTATGTAGCCTTTATATGAAATGTAAAACCAATTTTCAGCTGAACAAAGTTTCTAAATAATTAAATAAAAATTAATGTAGATGAATCTGCTTCTCCTGAATATTCTATATTAATCTTGTTACATATTTTTAATAAATCATAACAAGTACTGATATTTCCTAAATAAAAAAAATCATAAGTATATTTTTTGCCCTACACATGTACGATTAAGATTGCTTATTTCCACATTAACAATTGAAAGTAACAAGCAATTAAAATTTTAAAGCCACAATTTATTTTATGTTTATATACCACACGATTTTTTTCTTACAACAACAACTTATATTCTAAGGTAAAATACT
Organism: Trichonephila clavipes; assembly: GCA_019973935.1. Lineage (NCBI taxonomy): Eukaryota > Metazoa > Arthropoda > Arachnida > Araneae > Nephilidae > Trichonephila > Trichonephila clavipes. The sequence goes on from BMAU01018444.1 coordinate 1,170,408, forward strand.
ACAAGATTTTCACCTGTTTTTAAAGCTATTGTATTTCAGATGCAATTCAACAGGAAAATGATATTTACTATACATTATTTTCCCAATATCATAATTCTTTTAAGTCAGTACTATTAATATTTATGTATAAGCCGAAAATTATTAGATCTTTTTTTAAGTTAAAATAAGGGGGTCGTATAATTATATACGGTTCCGCTAATATCGATAAAAACGTAATTTGAGTAAAACGTTTTTTTAAACATTTTTTTTTCATTCGGAAAGAAAAAAAAATATCAGTAATTCCTTTAAAGTTATTACCTAAATTTGCCTTAAAAGGGCAGTAATTTTCTACTTCAGAGTATCAAACATCGGTCACTAATCACATGCCGTTTACGATTTCCTTTTTTCATTGATTTACCAAACAAAAAAAAAATAACCCTGAAAATAAGACTATTAAAATGTAAAAATAAGAAAGGGATGGAAAATCGTGTGAGTTCCAGATATGGTTACTATATAGAAATAAAAGGGTAGTCATTGGTGTCTGTCATTTTATTTTACAGAAATTTGATTGGAAAATAGTCAAGCAGTTTTACCACCTTGATAATATTTTCATAAAGAACATGGCAGGAATTTTCTATTTTTTCCAATTCGGCTTATATTGGGTACGGATTATAGCCATACAGCTACATTGCGGCGTCTTTTTTTCATAAAAGTTTGGGTAATTTTATAAAGAAAAGACGCCGCATCTTATTCGGAACATACGATAATTCAATTTTTTTTCACACAGTCACACTACTTAATTCAATCAAAAATTTCCGATTCCTCGTGCAGAATGATAATTTGCATTAAGTTCAGCAGAATTTTAATGAAAATACTTCCAAAAAAAGTTTCAATGCATCAATCCTAACACTGTCTCATTTCAACAGTTCTTTTGAATGACTTTTTTTGCAAGTAGTCCAATTTACTTCAGAAGCGACATTCTCATTATATTTCTCATTCAAATTTATTTTCTGTTACCTTAGTATGCTCTGAAAAAATGACTTCCACGAAGAACTCACATTTTTTCGTTTATCATTTATTGATAAAATGTTCCACAAACCCCTTGCTCTTTCTTCCTCTAGAATTCAAAAGATAAAATCAGACACACTTCGGGAAGTTCTTCCATCTTTAGAAACTTCGTTATCCTTTTGAAGACGATTTTATCAAGGAAAGAAAATATTTGATGACTCAGCATCATTTTTGAAAGACATTCTATAGGTATTATCAAAGCATTATTTGGTAAAAACTTATTTAATTGGTTTTTTTCAAAGATTTGTGTTTTATAGGCTGAAAAGCAGCTTTAGAAGCTTTTTTCTTCATTGTAAAGAGCTAATTAAAGACATGTAGGTCTATTTTATGTATATATATATATATATATATATATATATATATATATATATATATATATATATATATATATATATATATAAAGGTTGCACATGCCCTCTTTAAATAGGTATGAATAATTGTACAATATATTCAATACGTTTTCATCAAACCTTTCAAATATCTCGTTTTCTATGTAAAATACCATCGAAATATGGATAGTTTATTTTTCAATGATACTTGGATGAATTAGTTACTTTGTATAACTCAAAACAATACACATAATATAGTTAAAGCATTAATTAAATAATCTTTATTATCATACGTATATAATTTGTTCACATGTCATTTCATTATATGTAAACTATAACAAAATATTACAATTACACTATTTCAAAATGTCCCAAACGTATAAAATTTTTAATTTCTAGTTTATTTTTCTTTTGAAAATTTTTACTCGTTTTAATGATGTATATTGAGTTATGTTAGAAACGTCCTACAAATCCGTCATCTGCTGTATATCCCGCTGTATTAGTGCAGTGATGTCTTTACACTTCTGGTCCTGTGTCTCTATACAAAAGTAAGCTCCACCTTCATCTTCTTAAAAGTTGTCGAATATCCGTACAAACTGTGACTCACAACAAATAAATGTGTGTGACTCGCACCCGTACAAACCAACTAGACCAGAAGTCACCAAAGTGGTGGTCCGCGAGAAAATTTCGCTGATTCCCCAGAAAAACGGGGATCATAATTTAGAATAATAATTAGAATATAGTTCAGGACAATAATTTAAGCATGTGTATCTAAAAGAAAGCCTCATCGACCTATGTCCGACGAAACTCTCAAATTTAAATTTCATTCATTCTTATGAAGATCTCAGTTTTGGCTTTCCATAAAAAGTAAATACACTTTTCTTAGTGAACAGGTAATGAAAATACTGATTCAATTCTCCACAACTTATTTATGTGAAAAGTCCTTTTCATCTGTCAGAACCATCAAAACAGGGCGTTGATCTCAGCTGGAAATAAAAACAGTTATCCGTCTTGCAGTAACAACATTGAATTCAAATATCCATAATCTGATTTCAAGTAAGCAGGAACAACCGTCACACTAGGAATGTATAACGCTAAAAGTATTATATACTTAAACCATTTTTAAATTGTTTTGTTTTTTTGTTTTTTTTTACAGTTTATTAATAAAATTTCAAAATTTTGTTGCAATTAATAGTTTTATTTTATTAACTAGGTACATTTTTTACGTGTTCTTTGATCACAATTTTATTTAATAAATATATTTGCACTTAAAAAATCCTATTAGTGGTTCGTGGGATTTAAATTAGGAATTTACTGGTCCGTGAGGTCAAAAAGATTGGCGACTGCTGAACCAGACTGATTGCTACCTTTCTACTAAGTGATTAACAGTGGCGCACACAAAAACTTTTCAGATGGGGTCTATTTCGTAAGTTCTCCATTCTCGTATCATGCTCCAATACGCCGCCCAACATATTCTTATGATTTTGTCGATTTTCAAGAACAAAAAAAAAGTAAAAAAAATAATTAGCATTAATTAATAAAATTAATTATTAATAACAAATATTTAATTAAATTTTACGTACTATAGACATAGGATTACCATCAATCGAAAAAAAATCAAGGGCTCTGGGGGATCCTGACCCGGGACCCCTCCCTCAGTGGCGTAACGTAGAAACTTAGAGCAGCTCTGCAAAGTCAGGTTTTGGCCCCAAGTCAGGGATCAGGTTTACAAAGGATTTTACGTGCTTGCCATCCGTCGGACTGGGCCTCCCACGACGCTGGAAGTTGCGGGGGGTTGCGTTACGCCACTGAACCCTCTCCTTTGTGTGCACCACTGGTGAGTTATGATGTTGACACTAATGACAACCATGACATAATAATGCAGTCTTGCCACTGTTGCTAGTTGGCACTTAGTTGAAAAGGCCCAATTTTACGGAGAACGTGTTGGGGAATAAAATATTTAAAGATTAAAATTATTCGAATCATGATCTTGTTGCATTCAACTCGAAAACTAGACGAGAAACCCTTTATGAAGTCTGGAACTGTCCATAATTAACCAATGTCTTAAGACGTCCTTGACCTTGAGTTGTGCTAGCTAATAGACAGCTATGCGGATCATTAAGTATTATTGACATATTTAACTGATACTTGTTATTTAATTTTTTGTCTGTAGCGGTATCTTCATAAGCCAGTAATAGCTTGCAGACACAGGGGATCTTTTTTGTCTAATGGTTATGTAATTATATATTCAACAAAAAGAGAAATTTTGTGATTTTCTACAGTAATTTTGGTGTTTACATGTCACAAACAGCTATGGAATGGTGATTTTTGAAACTACTCACCTTTCTTTGAAGCCGTAAAGCTGTCATGTTTCTCAACTCTCTCTATGTGCGCTTGTAATCGACTCGTTGGCAACACGTTGGTATCTGCATTGACGTGATCTACAGCATAACGAAAAGCTAACTCTAAGTCTTCGTCACCGCTCTCGAAAAGCCCACCTAAAACATAAAGCACAGCTATTAGATATTTAGTTGTTTTTTTTCAAATAAGAATCAGTATATTATTTTTTATAAAAATATTACTAGAAGTGAAGTATTTCTGTACATAAAGTAAATATATACCTAAATCAGCGGTTCCCAAACTTTTTTAACCCATGGAACCTTTTTTATAGTCAAAACTTGCCCGCGGATCCCCAAGTCAAAAAGCTACATAAGTGCCTAGTTTGAAAATTGCAAATTTAAAAATTTTGTTGAAGAAATATTCATTGAAATTAAAACTTTTGTTTAAAATGAAATAAAAAAACGAATTAATAACGTGGGTGAACTTGATGAGATGTTATGAGTATATTTATGTCTGTCTCAATGTTTGTGAGTGACAACTGCAAATCCCCACGAGCATTTGTTTTTAGCCGGTTTCCTTTTTTTTCTCCCCTGTATTAGTATGTATTTATTAGTGTTTGGGATCTGAATAGGCCCACGCACAAAAGGGTTCAACACCCTGTCGGGAATATCCAAGTGAATTAATGTTATTTAAATTTCCATAAAAAATGGATCAAATCCTTTTTTATATATATATATTTTATATAAAACCTTGCGTAGAAGCCCTGACGTTGTTCAAGACCCCCAAATCAATTTTAATTTTCCACAGAAGCCCTGAATAATATCGGGAATCTCTGGGGGTCCGTAGGGACCCCTTTGGGAACCTCTGATGTAAATAATATGTTAACTATTATCAGAAACTCAGTTTTAAGTAAGATTATTAGGATATTCTTCTACAAATATTTGTCTTTGAAAGTATATCATTTCAAATAGTGTTCAAAAATAAATATTTAAAAGTGAAGGTACAAAAATATGCATATTCTTGCCTAATTTTCGAAACAATGAATGAAAATTTTATTCCTAATCAACATCGATTCAAAATTTAATAAAAGACTGAAACAGCTAATAATAATACAATAGTATAAGCAATTATTTTAAATTAAGTTAATAATTATACCTAATAAAAAATAATAAAAAATAAAGGTTTTCATCCTAAAATAAAATAAAAATATTTGCACAGCATTTTTTGAAATAAAATAATTTATTTTATACGTCTTAGGAAATATTATTTTATTTTTGCGTAATGGTGATGTAAAAAATCAGATCTACTTAATATTTGTTTAACATTTAATAATCCTTTAATTTTGTAGGTTAGGGGGGTAATTTTTGCGAGATCTGCAAGAATATTTCTCAATGCAAATGTAAAAATATTTTTTTCAAATATCCTACATTGATTCAGATCATGATTTAGGAATTTCCTTTTTTTAACCATATGAATAATATTTTTCTGATAAATAGTAAATTCAATAGTTATACTATACTGTTCGATTTGATTGGGACAAACGAGGAAAAAGTTTTTGTTTCTGAACCTCTAGGTTTTTATAAGTGCACGTCTTGAGTAGACTGAAAAATCTCTATATTAGTACGAAATATGTCCTCTCTTAGCAGAAATGACGTCTTGAACACGTTTTTGCATTAAATCCACCAGTGTAGCAAGCATATGTTTGACTTTATTATCGGGGAACTACACTTGTTTATCATGTGTTTTGTTGTCGTGCAATTCATCATAACAATCTTGAGGATATGCCATAAGTTATCAACAGCATTTAGTTCTAGTGAATTACCAGGCTAAACAAGACCTTGTATTTTACTTTCCCGCATAAAAATCTGGACTGATATCGAATCGTGACAAAGAGTAAATGTTTCCATCCATTGAACAATCCTAATTAATATTTCTATGTATTTGACAGAATTCATCATGCCTTTAAGAAAAACTAAATTTTCAGTGTCATTTATTGTGAAGAAAAAACCTAAAACATCTTTTCAGAAGGGTGTTTCATAATCTGTTGGATATGATCTGGTAACATAGTTTCAACTTCCCCTTGTCTTACTGCTCTTGATTTGCAAACCTGCTCAAATAAACGTGTTTTATCACTGAAAATTACCTTCTTCCAGTCGTTGACAGTCCAAGATCGGTATTTTTTCCCGTGCTAAGCGTTTTATCATTATTTTCTGAGTTAGAAATTGTTTTATTTTCGAGCTTGTTGCCTTACGACCACTTTCCAGAGGTCTTTGCGCACATTTGAGGTATTCACTTCAACACTATACTCTAATAAATCTTTTCGAAGGCTTATGCTTAGCACTCCTTGGATTTATTTTGCAATTTCTTATTAGTATTTTATCGGTTCTTTGAGTAGTTTTCAGCTTGTGCCCACATTTTCCTTTTCTTTTTAGAGAGGATATTCCAGAATCTTGAAATGTTCTTAAAATTGTTGAAACACTTGATTTACCCACACCAACTACCGTAGCTATATCTCTCACAGTCATAAAAGTGTGTTCATTAAGAGCGATTATTTTTGAACGTTTCTTCGGAGTAATATCCGTTTTTGAAAAAGCAAATGTAATACGTGTTACACGGAACACAAAATTATAAGCACCAGCTACCACACTGAAATGCCCACAACTGAGCTATTAATACACTAAAACTAGTCAAACAAGTAAATTATAGAAAGGATGGATCCGTCACATTACCTCTTGGCAGATATAACCGATTTGTAGAAGTTCGGGACATTACTGGTAATATCACATACCGACTCAAACAAGAAAAATAGTTTGTCCCAATTAATTCAAACAGTATAGTATAATGAACAAAAATATAATTTAACCTCTCATAAATAGCCCAATCTCCTGAGGCCACAGTTCTGGATATATCGTAAGTAAAAATGTTTTTTTTTCTGTCTACAACTACATTTTTTTCAACACAATATAATAAAGTAAAAAAGAGGAAAATTTAGAATTCAGATATTAAAATTGATTATTGTTGTTTTTTTCAAATAGCTTTTAATTGAATGTGGTTCAAATCTGTTGTGGTTTAGGTCTTATTTTGGTGCACTTCTTGGATAAAATTGCGAAACGTTCTTCAATATGACAATTGTAACTTTTGTAAACCTACTAACTCTATAACAGCATAATTTGGCAATTTTCTATTTCATTCGGTAAAGCAGTCTTTAAAGTCCATTCTGTTCCTTTTCAAACTAAATGGAATTTCTGTTACGAAGAAAAAGAAAAAAATGGATATTATTCTTTAGGAACTAACACAATTTCAGTCTATTTTTAACTGTAAACTGATATTATTTTTAGACAACAAGACAAAATATGAATTGCGCTCAAAACAAGCTTAAGATTAGTGAAACGGCAGTTTTCATCAAAGCATGAAGAACTAGTCATTCGTTGTTTAACACTTAACTGGAACTACAATGAAAAAAGGAAAATAAAAATTCATATGCTCAAAAAGTTTCACAATGATAGAACGAAGAACGCTAATTGTTTTTCTTTTTTATGCTAAACTAAAGTCAGAAAGAAAGAGAAAATGTGCATAATATTAATAAAATCAATTATTTGTCTCTTTTATTTAGCTCTTTTCACTATACATTTTTGTGAAATTCGACTTTTAAGACACACACTTCATATTGTTACTACCAATCAGCAACACTAACTTTCAGAAATTTTGCAACGACTTAGAATACGATAGACAAAATTATACTTTGGGCTCCCTCTTGGCTCATTTATTAAATTATCGCCCAAACAGGTCTTTAACGAACAAACTATTCCTGAAATTTTTAATAAACCGTGAAATAATAAAGCTTTGTATTATCCAGTTATTTATATTTTTAAACATAAGTAAGAAATTTTTCCTTTGTCAACTAATTTTGTAAGCCTTGCACGTAAAGCAACAGCAGAACTCTGCCAATTGTTGAAATATATAGTTAGCAGTTTATGTGACTATAAGTTATCTAGAGCTCTATTTATTAGTTTAAAGAAAAATTTATTTGCAAAAAAAACAGATGCATCATTTCCTTTACTGAAACAATAATAACTACCAACCATTTTTCATGCACATCAAGCAGTCGTAACAAAAAAGTTCCATCCAATGTAAAGACGAAAGAAACAAAAATTCTAACGAGAAGTTTATTTTTTATCGTGTTTGCCGTCTGTTACCATTGAGCTTTGTTTGCAGCTGGCGTTAGCGATAAGTGGAATAAACATTACTTTTATTTCCAAAACAAGTTCCAAAGGGAAACAGAAAAAAAGTACTTTTGAAGTAAATATTTTTTTTTGTATCGGAATATTAAACGAAAGTTGAAAGGAAATGTTAATCGTTTTATTCTGAATTTAAAACTTACACTAAGCAGGGTAAATATATTTTTTTCTTTTCAATTTCTTATTTCTTTTAAAATGGAGAAATCTTGAAATTTTTCGTGGTCTATGCATGTGTGTGTTTCATATTTTCCTAATTGATAGCAGGCACGCACTCGATATTAACATTAATGGTCACGCGGAATAACTGAGTCACCCCAATCTTTTTTTTATAATTATTTTTATTGTATACAATGAAAATCGTAATTCCAGTGAATAATTTAATTAAGAGAAGATATGCTTACCTCTGCTTTTGATGACTTTTTAATTTTTATTTGATAATTTGAGAAATAATATCAGTCAAATTGAATCAAGAAGTTTCAAATGTGCATGACTATAATAAAAGACACAAGTCATAGACACTTTTCGCAAACATTGCAGAAATATTATTTGTAGACAAAACTATCATACTTTGTTCAAGTTTTTGTAGTTTTATTGTCTTTTGATAATCAACAAATAGCAAGTTTAACTTTTTCTTGCTTGTGTGTTTTTAACAGGGCTGTCTTGTGAGGCACATGTGGCTTTATATTTTTCTTGATGGAGTTCTTTAGGTAGCACTTGAAAATTTTCCGTTGAACCCAATCGTTTCATGTGTTCAGCTCTTTTCTCAAATTTAATTTCACTATTATGGTTAATATCCGTTATTTCAGCAGTTCTTAACTTTGCTTGATTGGTTTTAACTTCCTTCAAAAGACATCACAAATGTCCATTTCCTTCTTTATATTCTACTCATTTAAAAACCATGCACACATTTATATTTTATTTTTTTCTTACATTTATAAACCATAATAGGTCGTACAATACATCAATCAAAACCACTAAGTTATTCACAGGGGGAAAATGTAGCACATTCTTGGAAAATAGTTTGGGACAAAAGTGGTCGCGCGTGGAACTCAGTCAAAACAAGTACTTTTAGATTGAAAAAATGTTTGTCACTCCCAAAAAAGGGAGATGTGTGGCAAATACAATTTAGTTTGCATGGAGATTGTCACATAAAAGGATACTATCAAGATCATTGGTAAAAAAAAAGTTTTCTCAGAATTAATCATTTCGTGAACTTGGGGTGATGCTGTTCCCCCGCGCTCGCCCCCATGGTTAAAATAACGTTACAGAACACGAAAACATGCCACCTGGGAAAAATATGTGATTCTTTGTCTCTATATAAAAATACTCATATATATAAGTGAAAGTTTTACATAATACTTATAATTATTGAACATTGCAAATCATGAATTGGTATTAATTATTTTGCATTAAATAATACTTCTTCGTAAAGTACAAAAGAACTTCTATTCGAGAAATATTATGTTTTTACTTGAACTGTATTATATTAAATGATAGAAAATGGAGTTGAATTTATATTTTATAATTCTAAAATAGCATATTTAAGCCTTAAAAAACTTTTGTATCTTATTATTTGAAAAAAAAATTGTCTGCCACATATTTGTATTAGTTGCTGAATTTTAAAATCCCATGAATTAGCGCTTTAGAAGACCTATGGTAACAGTCAGCTTGTGAATCTTTTTTAGGATAATAGATAAATATTTGTGAACTATTCTCGTGTGAAATACTTACTATTGGAAATATTTTACATTATTTGTGAAACATTCTATTCCTTGTGAAACATTCTATGTGTCGTGAAATATTCTCACCAATTAAATATGCCTTCAACAAAATCAAATTGAAATTGATTCATCGTTGTGTCTATTTACTTGGATTACATTGACATTCGAAACTGAAACTTATAGGCTTAAAATGCTTCCATATAGTCAACTATTTTATCGTTAGAGTTTCGCCGGTGCTGCTGATAAAGTTGCTAAAAATGATACAACCGACGCCAAATAGAATATTCACTCTTACACTTTTATAACAACATTTTCGAAACAACCCGTGTTCTTTTCGATACTTAATACGTATTACCGTCACTGCAGCCAAATTGGTGCCACTCGAATTGTACTATTTCCCGCCAAAATCGGACGCATTTTTTTCATATGAAACACATGCAAGAATGTTTGTTATTGAACTTGTCATAATTGAGGGTTGCTAGAACTCTGAGAGGTTGGACTTCTCATTTTAGTAACAATAACTAGACTAAGGACAGGACAAAGTATTTTAAGGGCAAGAAGATTCTGCCCGATGGTTCCAGATCATATGTGGAATGCAGGCACTGCCCAGGTACGCAACTGGATCCCTAACACCTTTTTAGCTGTCCTGCCGTTGTTGGTGTCCTTTTTAAAATAGACAATGACTGCAGCATGAACATTCTTTACTCGGATCGTGTCATGGATGTTGCCACGGCAGAGATTCACGCCTTTGGCAATATCTAACTATATCCTTATGTTTTATTGTTACAACCTTTGCACTTAGTTATACACGACAACAGCAACAAGAGTCTGTTGTTTTAATATCAAGGCACGATTCTTGTGGCGCCAATTTCGCTGCGGTGACGCTAATACGCAAGCACCGTCTTTTTATAATACTTGTATATCGAAACAGTATGAAAAACCTATCAGAACTAATATTTATTAATATTTCTATTCGCCAAAAATGATACAGTGGGCACCAAACGGAATATTACCGCTGGTAACCTTTTGCTGCTACATTTTAAAAACAAGTCGTATTATCTTTTCAGTGTCTTTTTCATTATGTATCAAAATGGATTAAAAATCAGTTAAAAACTAATATTTATTAATATTTTCTTATGCGTATATTGTGTGTTGTTGCCAATAACGCCATATTGGCACTGTTATACATTATTTAGATTATAATACTCTTCGAAAATTAATTGACAATTATTTAGAATTTTAATTAAGTATTTATTATATATATGTAATCAATTACAGTAAAATTAGGGCCAAAAAGAATGGATTTTACGAAGAATATTTATTAATCATCATTACATTTCTGTAAATTCTGAATATTAAAGCTTAACTGGTGACCATAAATTCACCCTAATAATTACATCAACAATTTCTGATACAAATATTTTTTTCTTTTATTCAGGAGGGAAAAAACGCGAAGGAAAGCAGTTTGGAAGATAAGGGCTTTTGTTTTATAAACGAAAATTCAGCAATTTTCTTCAAAATTGTTTTCCCGAAGCAAAAGTTGCCAACCTATTTTCACTTTTTGTATTTTGTTTGGCGCGGAAATTTGTAGAATAACATTTTTCGAATTTTGATTGCGTTGGCAAAAATAGATGAAACTGTCGAACAACGAATGAAATATTCTAACAGGATACTGAATACTTTTTTCATGTAGCATTTATTATCTTGATCTAAAAATGCAACGAAAACATTTTTGCTTTTGAAAAAATACGTAATTTATTTTTATCTAATTCTGTATCATAAATTTATGACGTCATATTTTTTTTCTTTTATTTTAGATTTTTAAACCTGCAATAACATTTCTAACAAACTGTACCGCACTTAAGTAAATTTAACTCAAATCCATAACAAATTTAAAAGTAAGCGTTAAAAGTAAGCGTGTATAACGTTTCGAATAAGTACTAATTATTTTTTCTTTGTGACCGCTGCATGTTTTTTTTTTTTAAAAATGAAACTGTCTTTAATTTATTAAAAACAATTCTAATTCATTATAGAATGGATTTCTGCAAGTGGACATACATTTTTTAATCATGACCACGTGTTGTAATAAGACAGATATAATTTTCTTTTTAAACTTTCACATACTATATAAAACGGGTAAGTTAAATGGGAAGTAAATAAAAATTCAGTACTTTTCCGTTCTGCCGGGGTAGGTGACAATGTCGTTAAAAATGAGTCAAACGACGCCGAACGGAATATCCCGCTGATAATCTTTTACAACCATATTTTCAATACAAGTTGTGATCTTTTCTTATCGGTAACTTATTTTTATAATACATCAAAAATGTATGAAAAATCAATTAAAATTATTGATATTTTTTATGTGCATATTGCCATTAAAACGCATTATTGGCGAGATTTGAGATGGTGAAACGGCAAAGTACTAAATATTCTTAATTATTATTAAAAATAATCAATGAGATAAATTATTTCTATTTATCGTAGGATTCGCAATACCAAGATTTTTATTACTCTTCTCTATTGGTAATTGTCTTTTTGTTTAGAATCACGTTTTCATTATATTTTAAAACTTAAAATTCCTTTAACATTATTTTAGGTTATAGGCAAAAATGTTTCATTCTTTAATCATCATATTATTTCGACAGCTTTTCTTTGATTCAATAACCATAAAGCTAATTATGTACTTTTTTTGTTTCAGTGCCGAAGGCGATAAGGTCGTAAAAAATGATACAACGGACCCCAAACGGAATATTTCACACCTGATAACCCTTCACCACCCTATTTTAAAAACAAGTTGTATCATCGTTTCAAGGTCCTGTTCATTATAGTATACCAAAAATGGATGAAAGCCCAATTAAAACTAATATTTTTTTATGTGTATATCGCGTGTTGTCGCCAATAACGCCAACTTGGCAAGATTTGCACCGACGAAACGGAAAAGTACATTTAAATGTTAATCATTATTATATATTAATTAATTAATGTATTTTAATAACTATTTATTTATTTATTCAAATAATACTAATATATTTGTTTAATTACTCTTATCTAGTTATTTAACTATTAATGCAATGCAGTTGGAATAATTTAATACAAAGCTATGAAAACATATTAGACATTCATTTGTAAATTTTACTAGTAAATATATGTTAATTTATTTTCAGAAATTAATTATTATTATTAATATTATAGATTTTATTATAAATAATTTACATGAATTTATTTTTATTTTATTTAAGGATTTCACGTATTCTCACGATTATTTCGTAGAGGCAAATTAGAATAATTTGACAACTTTACAGAGGAGAATATGATACTAAAATTGCAAAATTAGATATTCAATGAATATATGACGTAGTAATATTCTTAAATAAATACACATAAACCTATCTAAATGTTAGTGGCTACGCCTCTCCTAAGAATAGAGAAATTGACAAAAGGAAAAGACCCCGTCATTTCTTGGTAGAAAATCAAGGCTTTGATACTAAGAACTTGCCTTCCAATGCACATAAATATAAAATTAAGAGCAAAGATGATAAAGATTCACAAGAAATCAACATTTACATGGCATAGTTGAAAAAGAAAGATAATACATGAATTATGTTATAAATGGACATTATTGTTATTGTGAATGGTTACTAAATAATAAACTTAACGCAGTGGTGCAACAGCCCATGAGAGACAAGGCCTACTGTGCATAACTCAGTATACGCGACCAAAGGTCCTGAAGTGCAAGAGCACATGTTTCGGCCAGGTCTTACACTAAATCCTCAGTGTTCAGTTACCAAGCAAGCTTGGTACTCATTTATCGACCCAATGAAGGGATAAAAAGGTGAGTCAACCTCACCCAACCTTATGTTTGAACCTCGGACCTGTGGTGTGGAAGTGCGATGCACTAACCACTCGGCCACTGGGCTTGAATGCAATGTTTCATACAAATAGTTTTCAAACCTTTTCATATATGTGGGGGGGGGGAGCGAAACACTTATAATGAAGAGGAGGGAACAAATGATCGATATATAAAAAGATTCGGCGTTAAATTTTAAATTTAAGCAAGAACAACTCTTTGTATATGGGTTGCAAAGCTCATGTAAAATACACAAGATTTCCTAGACAGCTACAGAGTGTTTTTATTCCAGGTATAGAAGTTTAAGTTGGCATTACTTTCCAAGATGGCGACCGATTTAACAGCTGTCAAGTGATTTATTCTCAGTTTGGTTTGGCAATTCATCAAAACGATCATCAAGCAAGGCGTAGATTCGTCAAATGGGCCCAAAACAAGATTGCCGTTGTTCCCGATTTTCATAAGAAAATTGTGTTTAGCGCACTTCTGGTTGAATGGCTACGTCAACAAACAAAACTGCCACATTTGGAGTGAAGCTAATCCACAAGTGTATGTCGAAACACCGTTACACCCAGAAAAACTGACTGTTTGGTGCGCTTTATAGGCTGGTGGAATCCTTCTTCAAAAACGATGAAGGCCACAACGTTACAGTCAATGGTGATCGGTATAGAGCCATGATTACTAACTTTTTCATTTCTGAATTGAACAATCATGATGTCCAGGAGCTGTGGTTCCAGCAAGACGGCGCAACATGTCACACAGCTCGTGCCACAATCGATTTATTGAAACACACGTTTGGTGACCGCCTAATTTCCCGTTTTAGACCTGTGAATTGGCCTCCAAGATCTTGTGCTTTAACACCGCTAGACTATTTTCTGTGGGGCTATGTAAAATCATTGGTCTATGCGGATAAGCCACCAACTCTTGACCACTTGGAAGACAACATTCGCCGTGTTATTGCCTATATACGGCCACAAATGTTGGAAAAAGTCATCGAAAGTTGGACTTCAGATCCGACTACATCCGAGCCAGCCGTGGCAGTCATATGACAGAAATCATATTTAAAATATAATGCCACAAGATTATATTTCGAATAAAGAAAATTCATGTCTCAATCGAATAATACATCGTTGTTTTATTGCAATTTTAAGTTCTATACCTCTAAAAAAACACCCTTTATAATCATTTTAACACCCTTCAGAACAATGTATTTAAGTTTTAAATATCTCTCAAAGTGAGTAGCTACAAAAAATATATATATAAAAAAATTGAGCGCAGTGCATAATAAAGAAAAAAATACTTTTTTTTACTCTATTTCTTTTAACTTAATATCATGGAATCAAAATATTTTTAAGTATAAGATTTCGATATCTTTTCCATTCACTTAAGAGGAAATATATTGATTTTCACCATGGCATTATGGCAAGTTTTTGCAGTTCTATAATTTTTACAAAAACATTTTCATTTAGGAGAAATGCAGATTTACATTATAAATTGAAATGTTTTGGAAAATTATAAGGACGTACACAGATAATACCAATAAAAAATACAGGATAAATACATCAAGATTCGATTTAAAAGACTCAAAAATACAAAGTAGTCACAAAAGAAACGTTACATTAATACAGTAAGAAATAAAAGTCTTCCATAAATACGTCTCTTGTTTGCATTTATTAATTTAAACAAATATTTTTTTTTTCTTTTGTTGCCAGTTGCCATTAGAATGGAATTCAGCACCGATTAAATAATACATCAAAATTATTTGCAATGGTAATTTAGTTCAATAAAGTAATTATCCACATTCCTTCGAAAAGGGATTTTTCTTTTTTCATTTTACAAAATAATGACAAAAATAAATCTAATGATTGCATTACTTTCAATTTCTTTCAAATAAATAAGAAATAAATTCTTAAAAAGTATATATATATATAATTTGGAGGAATACCTAAAATATTTAATTCATGCATTATAACTTTTCCGATACAATAAAATGAAATTTGATTATTTCTCTTTATAAACTTTGAAAAAGTTTTTATGAAAATCTTTACGAGGATAAATTTCCGCTTCATTTTACACTTTTATGTTGCTTGGATAATATTTTATTTTAAAATTATTCATGTTTTATACTTTTTATCCATTCATTTTTAACATGCGAGTATTATACGAGTTTACTGTAAACTTTATTAAAGTAGTACTAGGGATAAAACGTCAAAATACATTATTTAAGTGTAATAACATTCAAATATTGTGATTAATATTTTTGTGAAAGAGAACCAATGAAAACCATCGTTTTTAATCATTTTATAAATAAATTTTGCCCGATGTACAATTAACATAGGTTTCTCTGTTATACTTTCATGTATCAATAGTAAGGCAAAGACGAGTGCAAAAAAAGGAAAATGTAGAAGTGTACGAGGGCTATTTTTAAAGTTAGGTCCTTTGGTGCGTATATTTCCCTAGTTCGCGCGTGCGCCGCAACGAGTCTCTGCGTCATAGACCAGCATCCTTTGTCAACACACATTCACCATTTCCAGACCTGTAGCAGTCGTGTAAGATTCGCTGTGCGCTTTTTAAAATGTGTAGGGTGGTTGAATCGCCCGCCAAGTGTGATCCGTTTTTTGGCTGCGAAAAACTTGTCGGTGACAGACATTCATCGCCAGATAACAGAAGTTTATGGCACAGAAGCAATGAGTGGCAACAAAGTTAGAAAAGAGGTCATGAAGTTTAAAGATGGGCGAACAAACGTCCATGACGAAGAACGCTCATGCTGGCCCTCTGTAATCTTTAATGATTCGATGCAAGCAGTTGAAGCAAAATTCGTGAGAACAGGACATTCACGATAACTACTCTTTCATTGAAATTTCCCGACGTTTCTCGGTTGGTGGTGTACAAAATTGAGACTGAATACCTCAACTTTAAGAAATTGTGTTCTCAGCGGGTACCTAGACTACTCACAGAAGGAACACAAGGAGAAGAGGTTTACCAATACATTGGACTTTTGATTCGTTACGAGGAAAAAGGGAATGACATGTTGACTGGAATTGTTACTGGAGATGAAACATGGGTTTCCCATATCACCCCGGAATCAAAGCAATAGTCTGTGAAATATGGCTACACACATCCTCTTCCCGTTAAAGTCAAAGCCAAACAAACGCTGTCAAAGCGCAAAATTATCGCAGTAGTGTTCTGACACCGGCGTGGTGTTTTGCTGGTGGACTTTATGTTACAAAGAATAACGATTAACTCAGGTGCCTACTGCGTAACTCTACAGAGGCTCCGAAGGCATTTCAAAACAAACGGCGTTACATTCTGTCAGAAGGTGTTTTGCTGCTCCATGATAACGCAAGGACTCATACTTCTCGAACGACTCGGGAGTTAATTGAATCTTTTGGCTCAGAGGTTTGGATCATGCACCATACAGCTCCGACTTTTCTCCGAGGGATTTCCACCTTTTTCGGTACCTCAAACACAGTTTTGGCGGGAAGGGTTTCGGTGACAACGAAGAAGTGAAAGTGGCCGTGAACTCTTGCCTGTCCAACCAGGCGGCAGAATTCTTTGAAGAGGGTTTTCAAAACTTAATTCTAAGGTGTGACAAGTGCATCAATAAATTCGGCAACTAGGTAGAAAAATAGGCAAAAGTATCTACAGTCCTAAAATAAAGGGTTTTTGAAACAAAATATTGTCGTTATTATTTTTTTAAACAAACGGATCTTACTTAAAAAACTGCCCTCGTAGTATATTTTTTCCTTTTCGTATTTGGTGTTTTTTTTTAGATGAAATGCCATATTTTGTCAAAAATTTAATTTTGTTAAAATGTTCTTAGTCACTTAACTATATACACACATGTGAAAAAAGCATAATTGAAATCAATATATAAATTTCTCATGGTACCCCATGGTATTTCTCAAGTTATTGAAAAAATATTAAAGGCCTTGGAACAATATTGTTTCTGACTTAATAAGGTGCTTAATTGTGGAATAACTTTAAATGCAAGGAAATTTGTGTGTGTGTGTGTGAGTAATATAAATAAGAAACAATGATTACTTTTAAAATTTCTTTTAAGCATGTACAGTTTTGAAAAAAATTAATGAATGAAAAATCCTTAAATTGAAATAACCTTATTATGAAACCTCTTAAAAATTTGGGATAATTTAAACATTTTGAAAATTCTTTCGTAAAATAACCCGTTTCTAAATTCTGGTTGTATCGCATCTCAGACATAAATGTAGAAGAAATAAATGTACAATTATAGACATAACATAAAACTCTAAAAACGGGAGTATTGATATAAAATTAAGGATGCTCAAAGAATATTATTGTTATTTATCAATATTTCTTAGAAAATAATTTATCGCTGATATAAAAAACAATTTCTAGGATATTAAAATCAATAATAGTAATTTCACGCGTTACATATAAACTGCTCCCCAAGGTAATAATTTGTTTAATACATTTCTATCTAGCGCATTTTTATTGGGTTATAATGCTTATTATTGATTAGAGGAGTTTGGATTAAACTGGTTACATTAAATTCTGCTAGCGTATGCTGAATTTCAACTCTTGAAATACTTTCAATTAAATTAATTAGTTCTGTATCCTGTACTAGTAATAGTACATTAATAATTAGTTAGGATAACATTTGCTTTTAATTTCAGAAGTTTTAATCAAATCTTCAAATATTTTAATAGAATAAATTGAAATTTTATCGAATGTGTGTGTTTCAAGTTATTAATTAATATGGTTAACAGGTATTTATTAAATAATTCATGATTTTAATGAAGGAAACTATTGTGATAAACTTAATACGCAAAAAAACGTAATTAATGCGTTTTGTTTTGAACTAGCCTCTATCCATCCACTTCGCTGAGTATTTCAGTGAACTTTTTGAGAAATGGTTATTTTAAGTTAAATTTTAGCAGAAATATTGCACTTAAATAATTTGTTATTGTAATACTATTCTTAAAACAGTTTTATATACATTTTCTAATCTAAGTGACACTAAATATAAAATATTATCCATTTATACGCTTCTGCAAAATCACGGTTCCGAACGTAGTCGGATACATTAACTTCATTAGGTATGTCATTTCTTTCAAATATAGGGTGTTTTTTTAGAGGTATAGAACTTTAAATTGCAATAAAACAACGATGTATTATTCGAAAGATAATCTTGTGGCGTTACATTTTAAATATGATCAAGCAAGGCATAGATTCGTCGAATGGGCCCAAAACGAGATTGCCAATGCTCCCGATTTTCATAAGAAAATTTTGTTTAGCGATGAAGCGCACATCTGGGTGAATGGCTGCGTCAACAAACAAAACTGCCGCATTTGGAGAGAAGCTAATCCACAAGTGTATGTCGAAACACCATTACTTCCAGAAAAACTGACTGTTTGGTGCGCTTTATGGGCTGGTGGAATCCTTCTTCAAAAACGATGAAGGCCACAACGTTACAGTCAATGGTGATCGGTATAGAGCCATGATTACTAACTTTTTCATTCCTGAATTGAACAATCATGATGTCCAGGAGCTGTGGTTCCAACAAGACGGCGCAACATGTCACACAGCTCGTGCCACAATCGATTTATTGAAAGACACGTTTGGTGACCGCCTAATTTCACCTTTTGGACCTGTGAATTGGCCTCCAAGATCTTGTGATTTAACACAGCTAGACTATTTTCTGTGGGGCTATGTAAAGTCATTGGTCTATACGGATAAGCCACAAACGCTAGATCATTTGGAAGACAACATTCGCCGTGTTTTTACCGATATACGGCCACAAATGTTGGAAAAAGTCATCGACGTCCAGATTGGACTCCATCCGAGCCAGCCGTGGCAGTCATATGCAAAAATCATATTTAAAATGTAATGCCACAAGATTATCTTTCGAATAAAATTCATGTCAATCGAATAATACATCGTTGTTTTTATTGCAATTTAAAAATTTATATACCTCTCAAAAAACACCGTTTATATAGTATTACGTCTATGTAGTTTAATTTTTTTATGCTCATATTTTTTTTTTGATGCTATCATTTTTATGCCCGGTGTATAACGCGCACCCATAAATTCCAGTCTCATTTTTTGTTTAAAAGTGGGCGTTATACGCAATAAAACAACGATGTATTTTTTATGAATTTTTTTATCGAAAAATAATCTTTTTTCATTTTAAATTTTTTTGATGCCACGGCTGATCATGTAGTCCAACCTGGTGTCATAACGATGCGCACCCGTAAATTCGGCAGTCTCATGTTTTTGTGGCTTATCCGCATAGAAATGAGTGCGCGTTAGTCTAGCGGTGTTAAATCCAAGATTTTATGCTATATGATGTAGTATTTCAACATGGGACATGTTTTGCCGTCTTGTAACCCTGGACACCATGATTGCTCAATTCAGGAATGAAAAAAAGTTAGTAATCAATTACCGATCACCATTGACTGTAACGTTGTGGCCTTCATCGTTTTTTAAGAATACGAAACAATTTTAGCGCACCAAACACCCCATCTGAACGAATCTCTACTCAAACAAACTTTGCTGACATATGTTTATCAAATCGCTGAACAAAGTTTGTAGATTAATATCTGTTGAGATCTAGTGATCAGTGAATAGGATGAGTAGCCTTTCTCCTATATATTTATATCGATTTAATACAGTTAATGTTTCGAATGAAAAAAATATTTCGAATTTACAACTTTGTTTTATTGTTAAGAAAATTACCTCTAAAAAAACACCCTTTATAATGTCTTCAGTGTATATTGCTCAAGTAAATACAGATAAAATTCTCACAAATATAACTGTATTGAAGAATTTAATAATAATTTTGAAAAAGGAAAATAACTAAGCACATATGGCTACGTTTGTTTGACGACAATTGTTTTCAGGTTCCCTTCCGGTTGGTTATGAGGTACTTGATATGAACATTCTACAGATGCCATATTCTTACTGAAACATTCGCATTAGAACGTCCGGGATTTCAATTACCCTTAAACGTCCTCCGGTGTCATTTTGACACCGTGTGATATAAAATATATAAAATAATTGTAATAACTAAACAATTGCAGGACTAATATTTAATAGGGTTTAGTTTTAAGATTTTGTAATATTATTTCATGTAATTAGCCTATTTTATGACCCTTTATATCATAGAAAACTGACAATGATATTATGTTTCGTGGGCTTGTTGGACCACTGCATTGCCGCAAAACACACATTTCGAGTCTCAAATTGACCAGGAACATTACTATTATGTGGTATTCATTTGGTACCATACCTAGGGTTATAAATATCAGAATTTCCTTGAATATTATGAATTATATCTTCACTTTCTTCAGATTCTTCGAAGTCACTTTCAATCTCGCACAGTCTTATGTTTTCATCGGAATTTAAATTAGAGCAAGACAGCTCACCACCATCCGATTCATTCTCAGAAATCTCTCGCAATAAATTTGTAATTTCATCAGGGCTTAGACCGTTTCTATGAGCCATCCTTTCAGCGTGCCTGTTCTGCACAAGGTTCGAAAATCGAATGAAATTTTTTTGAGCAGATAACGAAATGCTATTTAACGAAGCATTTAGACACAGCAATTTTAGAAAAATACATTTTTTTCCGCTATTAACCCAATAACACTGCATTCAAGGTCAAATAAATGTGTGATAGTATTTTGGGGAGTTTGTTTTTCTAGTAGTAATGATGAACGACAGCTATTTATGATGAAAATTGCCTTGTGTGCAATGACACCATTAGACATTCTAGGTATTGATGGGAGACTGGACGGTCCGTGGCTAAAACATATCTCCGGATATCGTTTTTTTAATCCACTGAGAAAACGTGACTTCAAAATTTGATCTTCCGCATGTCTTACTGGCGTAAACATGAAATTACTTCCAGATTCGAAAATTTGATGGCCCATTTTTTTAAATTCTCGTAGCGAAATCAAGAATAGTCCCTGCATTACCCTGCTGACGAGCCGAAAATAATTGTAATTGCGTTGATAATGGGACCACACGCTCAAATCTACTTAGAATTTGTGACAAATCATCAAAATTGTTTATAATGTAACTAACTGGGTCCGACGTAATAAACTCTTCTGCAACCTCCGACAATTAAGTTTGAGAATGGCAATTTTTTCAGACTCAAACCACTTGCCCAATAAAGCGACTTCATTAATTTTATTTAAGAATTTTCGAATACTCAAACTCTCTCATTACCCGCATTGTGAGGAATTAATTCGATAAGGTTAAACTTATCGGAAGTAGTTTGCGATGGAACAGGGTCAGTTTGTCGCGATCGAGGCATTGTGTGAAGTATATGTAAAACTAGTGAATCTCAAATGAAATTGGAAATTTACTCAAGTTACGTGCAGTGGGAAGAAAAATAATTATTGACACTCTTACAGAAGAGGAGATACCAGCAATATCGGATATAACAGCAATAAAATAAATGAGGACAATACATAACATACATTATACCAAACAAACAAAAGAAAAGTACATGTGCTTATGACCACACGATAGAAGAGATACCTTCACATTTTGTAATGTTATTTCAGGGGTTAGTTAGGTGAATAAAAAACAAGGATATGTTAGTATTGTCCTATAAAATTATTTATTCAAAATGTCTGTACTTATAAAGCAATATTTTTGCGAGAAATATACAATCATGTTTGGGAATTAATTGTATTCTAAGAAAGAGAGAGAGAGTAACAAAATAGGTTTATGGTAGCTGAAGTACTTTATAAATCTTTTAGATTCAAAATTTTATTTAAATATCTATTAAAAAAACTCCGTCAAGCGTTGTTCCGTACTTCCTCGTGCTTTATTTGGATCATTTGATATAATTAAATTGAATTTTGATTTAAATAAACAACTAAAGGTTTTGATTTGTCTTTATAAAAATACTAATTTAAAATTCCCACTTAAAATCATTGGTAATTTGTTCAGAAGACCCGATCCGGCTTTGTGAATTTTGGTTGTAATTTAACAACTAGGTCAAAACCTTTAAAAAGGGATTTAATCAGAAGATTTATATCGCATAATCTCTGGCTTATACTTGCTCTTTTATCATTGTATGGGAGTTTTGAACAAATACACTCTATAACAAAAAAAAGTGACGCACCTAGAAGGAGGTGACTGATTGTAATGAAATCTCGTATGCAAAGACATTTGTACCAACCATGCAATTGATTAAAATTCGGTGTTCAACGAATGAATAGCGGGAGCTACAGCGCATCATAACTGTGCACTCAGCAGGTGGCTATTAGAAGATATTCTCAGCCTGATGGTCAAAATTTCAGTTTCATTGAAATTTAGGATACCTTTCAATGACTGAAGAAATACCTCGCCTAAGGATTCGAGCTCATTATGAGCAACTGTCAGAGTTTGAAAGAGGTCATATCATTGAACTGAAAGAGGCAGGCCGGGCAAATAGGAGAATCGCTCGTCATATGGGTCGAAGCGATGCGGCCATTAGAAAATGCTGGCAAGAATGGGTGGAAAATGGCAGATTTCAGCGTCATGATGGTAGCGGTCGACCTAGGGAGAAAGCAGATCGGGAGGACAAAATGATTGTCAAATCAGCTGTCACAGCGTCTGAGTCATCTTTATCAACCATCAGACGTACTACACGCACACGAGTGTCCACCATGACTATTCACAGATGGCTGATAGAACGAAATTTACGTTCGTACCGACCGTTACGTCATCTTCCATTTGCGCCTGCACATTGTCGAACCAAACTACAGTGATGCTTAGCTCGATCAGATTGAAATTATGCTGCCTGGGGACCTATAGTGTTTAGCGACAAATCCCGCTTCCAACTGTGTTCTGACGATCATCGAGGAAGTGTCTGGAGAAGCCCAGAACAGCGTGCCGATCCTGCTTTCACAATCGCACGCCACACAAGCCCTTAACCAAGTTATTGTCTGAGGCACCATTTATTTTTACAGCCGAACCCCTTTGGTCGTCATTAGAGCACACTTACAGCACAGCGGTAAATCGACGATACTCTGAGAACTGTTTTACTACCGTTCCTTTAGCAGCACCCTGGACTCATTTTTCAGCAAAATAACGCCAGACCACATACGGTACGTGTTGCTATGAACTGTCTTGTAGCTTATCAAACACATCCTTGGTCAGCCAGATCTCACTCCAATCGAGCATGTCGAGGATATGATGGGAAGGCGACTGCATCTAACAGGAAATGTTCATAAACTGGCCCGACAATTGGAGAAAATTTATCAAGAAATACTGCAGGAGACCACGAGGGTGATTTATCATTCTATTGCACGGCGTGTGACAGCTTGTATCAGGCTAGAGGTGGGTCAACATCTTATTGAGCTCGTTGGTTAGTCAATTTTTTGAAATTTTAATTATTTTCTATTCTGTGCATAATTTTTCTACCCACTAATTTTTGTGTCAATCGGACGACTCGTTCTTGGTGTTCGTTTTTTTTTTTTTTTGAGATAGATTGTATATCCGGTGCTGCTGCAAGGAAAGTCTTCTTAATTACATTTTATTTTCTTGTATTAAATTATTTAATGTAACTTTTTCTTAATACCTTTATACTAAATTTTGTTATTTTAAATTTTAATTGTTTTCATTTTCTTTGTAGACTCCAAGTACATTTAAGTAATGTGATTAATAGAACTATTTGTTTATTGCTATTCCGATTCGCTTACAAAAATAGATTTTTATTCTTAAGATTACTGCAATACTCTTAATGATAATAATGCTATTTACTTAATTCTATAAAAATGTGTCCTTTTTTACATTTTATGTTTAATTTTAGTGTAGGATTTCTTTTTCTCTCTATAAGTCTTTTTTTAAAAGATATTGCGCTTCACTTTCATGCTTAAACTAGGATTAGAAAGAATCTCGCATTCACATTTTCCTAGAACAGGGTTGTCCAACCCGCAGCCCGCAAGATTCTTTACAACTTTACAAAATTCGACTGTTCTGTACAATAATTTTTGTTTGTTTATTTATTTATTTTTTGTAAAAAACAAATCCCTTAAATGTGTGTTATTATTTATTTTTTCTAGCATTGCTGCTGTTACTGCGAATCTCTTTTTTTTTCTTAATTGAAATGAATGAAACATAAATCGTGCTCAAAATTAACGCGCAAAAATCTGCAACATCATTTACGATACGCAAATACACTTGCATTCAGATCGACTTGCAAAATCTAAGTGAAAGAGTTGAGAAACAAGTATCTCACAAATTAAATAAATTAGACATTATTGAATCATTGCATTATTATTATTGTACTATCTATGTTTGTATAAATGAAAAACAATGAAAACAATAATTATATATCAATGTGTTTTAAATTTTCAATCCAACAAATGTTTGTAATGGATTCAAATCTAATATCTAATATAAAGATATATATTTTTATATGCGGCCCGCGGGAATGTAAGGGTTGGCCACCCCTGCCCTAGAAAGAAGGTGAGGGGGATAGCCCCACTTAGATCGATGCTAAGAACTTTACTTTTACGGCGTATTGGTGGTGGGGGGAGACAAACCACCTCGTTTCAGAGTGGTGGTGGAAAACGTCCCTCTTTTCCTTTTTAGGGGTGTGTATGTCCGACTCAATACGAAAAATGCCGAATAAGCGCTACATTCTCGAGAGTGAAGTTCATTCAAGTTCACTCTCTAGCAAATCGCGCCAATAGAAGTTATCACTTCAAAAACTCATGAATTATATCTTTAGAATGAAAACACTGAAATCGAAAGTGAAATGCTAAATTTTAAGTAGACGACATTTACGGAAGTCTTAAAATTCTTATACATTTGAACATAAATTATTATTTGCCACCAAAATCAATTCAAAATTATCCGTGAAAGAGAAAAAAAAATCTCACAGTGTGGTCACGGCACCGAATGATGCGAGGCCAATTAAATTATATCTTCAATCTAAATAAACCCAAGTTCGAATATTCTTATTCGCATCATGACCAAAGTTAAATCAACAAAATTCAACTAAATTATTTACTCAAAGATTAGACGATTATTTTTTTACCTTAAGTTATAATTAAGATTATTATTACATTTATATTAAATTAACATTTTCAATAAAAGGAAACAATAAAAATAAACTTAGCTTTAGGAAGGGAACAACGAGCTCATGGTCGGTTGGTGCCTAAGGGGTTGGTGCTGTTGCACTTCTACATTGTAAAACGCATCAATTTAAGACAAAGGTATCCCTGGAAATTGGCGCGCTTCTTCTTATATAGTGAACCGATTCACTTACAAATTCTTAGGCAGGACTCACTTCGTATCATAACTTCCATGTTAAATGGTGAAATTTTTTTGTTTGGTTTCTTGTTTCTAGCATGGTTTCGTTTTACAATTTTATTTTTCTGCCTCAAACAAAATCTTCGTGAAAATCTTATTGATTACGTCTGTTTCAACTGTAATCATTTCTTTTATCACATTTTCTTAATATTTGTATTTGAGTTTTTTTTTTTTGTTAGTGTCAAACCTATTCTGTCCAATCTATGCTTTTGAATTTACAAAAGTTATTTTGATTTTTTCTTTCTTTTTTGCATTTTAGTGTGACACGTCTTATTAAGTTTATTAAGTTTTTTATATTTGTTTTTTTTCAAATATATTATTTGTAAATTATGAAGTGGATCAAATATCATCTCAGTTTAATTTTTGTTTTGTTTTGTCGGACAGATTATTTAATGTTACATGCTAATTTGCATTTTTTTCATCTCTTACAACGCTAAATAATATTAAGATTTAATTTTCGATTTTTATGCTTGATTTTTTTTTCTATTTTGCTGTTGCGAATTATATTGCCAAACATAATTGAGAGGAAGCCAGGTTGGCAATTGGAATCTACGGTGTCATACAGTCTTTGGGTAGGACATCTTATATGTCCACACAATTTTTGTTCCCACTTCTTTTCCTATTTTTAAATGTTTGTTCTGAACTAATATAACCTCCCCTTGGAGAGAATTTTTTTTCTTTCCTCTCATAAGATTGAAGTGAAATTCAGCCAGGAAGGGTGGACATGATGAATTCAGCGAAATTCTCAGCGACATCTTCAGCTTCCATCTACCGCGCTACTTCGTCATCGGGCTCACTACATCATGACCAAGGAGAATATTTTTTCGGCACAACACCTCCAAGAATTAATGGATTCTCTACCAGCGCCTCCAGCGGATTGAATGTTTCGATTCAACCCACGTCGACTTGCCTCCTTTGACTACTCTGATAATTCGGGTTAGATGAATTCAACCAAAGTTTTCATTGACATCAACTCTTTAGGGTCTGCGGTCTTCAAGTCTCAAGGGACATTTTTTTTAGATTTCATCTCCAGTTGCCTCCCAGAACATCATGTTCAAGGACTCTGTAAGGGCACCCCCCTCGAATGCCCTTCTCCTTTTATCAGCGTGAGCTAGAGGTGTAGGAATAAATGAAGAACTAGGAGCGGTCATGATCTTAATATGACTTTATTAAGACATTTAACATAAACGGCTAACAAATTAGATAATAATAATATATATGAGAGAATCTATGGTGGCTAAACACACAATTTATATAATAACGAAATAACGTGGTGTAACCCGGACCATTACCAATTCTAACACGCCTAAGCTCTATTCCTAGACTATCACAGATCCGAATATTAAATAGTCACTCCTACCTTTAATGTTGTCTAAAGTAGCTATCACAATAATCTTAGATGAAGTTGCGTATTTACGGCGATGCAATGGTATGCACCTTGACTTAAGGGCTCTCTATCACGTATAATTTCCATTTGCAGTCACTCAACGTCTTCAAAACCTCTTCACGCTTGAACCACAGATTATCCTTACATTCCACAAATTGCCGAACCGCTTACTCAAACTTCTGATATTTAAAAGCTTCCTAATTTGCATCTTTCCTTCACGCTTCACTTCTTGGATTTGTTTCGAAAAGATTTGCCATTAATTCTGGCCCCAAAGAACCCAAAGGACATGTTAATGAAAAGACGCGTGAGCCCGTCACAACTCTTGCTGTTTCTTTCATCTCCACTTTATGTGTTTGAATTTTTTTTATACATTTTGTTCTATGTCGTTTATGTTCCTCATGGTAATTTTTTTTTGTTGTGCTGTGTGTTTGAGAGAGGTGAGGAGTGACGGGAGGCTGGACGGTCCCTTGACCGAATATCGCCGCATTCCTTCGAAAGGGACTGTCAAAATCTTGCGTCCCTTTTTGCAATCAAAAACCTCGTAAATCTTGTGGAATGTAGCTTTGCGTGATTGGGATTCTACAATTAGAGGTTTGGAGGACTGATGAGTCTTGCCTAAGAATTTGCAAGTGATTCTGTTCACTATATAAGGAGACGCGCGCTAATTTACAGGGAATCCTTTCTCCTAAATTGATGCGTTTTACAATGTAGAAGAGTGCGACAGCACCAACCCCTCAGACACCAGCCGTCCATTCCAAAAGCTAAGCTTTTTTATTGTTTCCTTTTTATTGAAAATGTAAATTTTAAATTTGTAATAATAAATTTAATAATAACTTAAGGTAATGATCGTCTAATATTTGAGTAATTAATCCAGTTTAACTTTGTTGATTTAACATTGGTCATGATGCGAAT
This sequence comes from Trichonephila clavipes, assembly GCA_019973935.1. Taxonomy (NCBI): domain Eukaryota; kingdom Metazoa; phylum Arthropoda; class Arachnida; order Araneae; family Nephilidae; genus Trichonephila; species Trichonephila clavipes. The sequence continues at coordinate 1,198,520 of BMAU01018444.1, forward strand.
AGAAAAATTCGAACATGGGTTTATTTAGATTGAAGATATAATTTAATTGGGGGGCTAGCATCAGTATATTTAATTGTAAATTTTCTCATAATTAACCTAGAACCACAAAACATTAACTGTGTAATTAATATGGAAAATAATTAAAAATCACGGAAAAGTTTCAAATTCCCTCCAAGATTGCGGAAATGAGATCAAACTGAACAAGCTTCGGTATCAAATTGGCAACGATGGATGTTCTAGTGTTAAGTGTTATTAAACGAAAAAAAAGCTTTTATCTCATCTAAGTTTTTAAAGAATAAAAACATTAAAACGTTACAGGATTTTTATTCAGAATAAAAAAAAATTGTACTGAAAATAAAAATGCTGAATGTTATGAAATTACGATTTAACTTAAAAGTACCAGTAATGCACAACACGTAAAAATTAAAATTATGAACGGTAGTAGTCAATATTTTGTTCGGAGATTAAATGTTAGAGAAAAATAACTAAAAAAGATATAAATAAAAATAAAATTAACTTAAGTAATTTTTAAAATAAATTTGACAGTATGTTTTTTCTAGACATTTCTGTGCAACGCGTTATTAAAATCTTCTTTTGTTACGACATATAATTGACATGAACATCTAAAATTTAAATCTATTACTAGTTATACATTTATAATACTATTTTTTCGGTAAAACTTTTTATCAATGTTTCGATCTAAATTTTTACAAGAAAATATCTTTGCAGAATTCTTCTTTTCTTACAATAATTTGAAATTCACTCAAAAATAAGTATACTTGTTCAGTCATAAAATATGTATGAGAGATTTAAACGTACGATATTTTACACATTCATTTTTCTATTTTTCAGGGAACTACAACTCTTCTTTTCATCGAGCATATTTTTAAGCTTGAAATATTTAAGGAGAAAAGATCTTTTCAAATTGTGCGACACGAAAATAAAAAAGAAAAGGTGTGAGATGTATGTTTTTATATTCTTTCAGTATACACATTTCGAAATAATATTTTCTAAAATAAAAATAAAGGGTGTTTTTTAGAGGTATAGAACTTTAAAATGCAATTAAACAACGATGTATTATTCGATTGGCATGAATTTTTTTTATTCGAAAGATAATCTTGTGGCATTACATTTTAAATATGATTTCTGACATAAGACTGCCACGGCTGGCTCGGATGTAGTCCAATCTGGACGTCCAATTTTCGATGACTTTTTCCAACATTTGTGGCCGTATATCGGCAATAACACGGCGAATGTTGTCTTCCAAATGGTCAAGCGTTTGTGGCAATCCGCATAGACCAATGACTTTACATAGCTTCACACAAAATAGTTTAGCGGTGTTAAATCACAAGAGCATGGAGGCCAATTCACAGGTCCAAAACGTGAAATTAGGCGGTCACCAAACGTGTCTTTCAATAAATCGATTGTGGCACGAGCTGTGTGACATGTTGCGCCGTCTTGTTGGAACCACAGCTCCTGGACACAAAGATTGTTCAATTCAGGAATGAACAAGTTAGTAATCATGGCTCTATACCGATCACCATTGACTGTAACGTTGTGGCCTTCATTGTTTTTGAAGAAGTACGGACCAATGATTCCACTAGCCCATAAAGCGCACCAGTCAGTTTTTCTGGATGTAAGGGTGTTTCTACATACACTTGTGGATTAGCTTCACTCCAAATGCGGCAGTTTTGTTTGTTAACGTAGCCATTCAACCAGAAGTGCGCTTCATCGCTAAACAAATTTTGCTTATGAAAATCGGGAACAACGGCAATCTCGTTTTGGGCCCATTCGACGAATCTACGCCTTGCTTGATGATCGTTTTGATGAATCACCAAACCAAACTGAGAATAAATCACTTGACAGCTGTTAAATCGGTCGCTATCTTGGAAAGTAATGCCAACTTAAACTTCTATACCTGAAAAAAAACACTCTTTAGATGTAAAAAACCAGCCATGTTGATTCTAAATGTAGCAACTTTTTTGAAACTTAGCTTCACATTTAAATTGAAGTTTGACGTGCAACACAGAGCACTGAAAACTGACAAAAAGTAGTTGAAAAATTAAAAAAAAAAAGGAATTCTCCGCTCTTTCTATATTTTTGGCTAGAAATTTTCTCCTATAAGGGGATAAATATAAATCGCTATTCTTTAAAATGAGTCCCTTCAGCAGAAAACCATGGACTTTTGCATCAATAATCGGCAGAATCCGTCCAAGAATTTTGGTAATAATAGAGTTTTGCAGACAAATAATTATTTCTTACAAAAATGCTTGGAGATACTACTATTTCTAATATTTGATTTTTTTAAACTTCCAAGTAAAAGATTTTTCTATCCCAACAGAATATGTAAATTTTTGTGAGAGTATAAATCACTTATAACAATTAATCAAGTGAAACACATATTTTCCATTGACTTTCTCTTGACTCATACATCCTTAGTTGTAAAAATTCACTTTAAAAATCTTTTTTCTCGCTACTAAATACTATAGTTACTCGAATCTAAATCACCATGGATTCTAAGACGCAACTCAAATTCTCGACATGTTTTTGTGTCTTCGTTTGTATGACGTATCTCCAATTACATTCGTCGACAAAAAAAATTAGCGCACCAAGAAGGAGTCGTCAAAATGAAACGAAACTTTGCATACATAATGACTACTTTGATGTAATTAGATGATTAGAAAATCAAAGAAAAAGGATAATTTATTTCAGAGAAAAAAAACAAAAGAACAGAGAATTTAACACCCTGTTGAACGCCCTCTAGCGTGAATGCACGATGCGATACGATCAAGCATTGAGGCATACAAGTTCTGTATAGATTTCTTGAGACATTTTGTTCCATATTTGCTGTAACCTTGCCTCTAGTTCGTTCAAACTCGTGAAATGCCCAATTCGCCATCCCAAATGATCAATAAAGAAAATTTTTACTTTAGTTACTCTATTATATAATACTCTATTATAAAATATTCTCTTTGCAATCAAATGGAAGAAAAAAAGAGCGAGATAATATCCTACGCCATTCTCTTTTAACGTTTAAGATCTTCGGACAGTAATGGTTCAACGAAACGGCGACATAAACATGTCCTCTTTGGGGCAGGCGATTTACAAAACAATGGCGTATATAAAGATGTACTTTTTTCCACTTCGATCCCTTGACTGTCTACATAGACGAGACACTGGCGAAAAATGGTGGGGCATCCTGCCCATTCGGTTTCTCAGAACTTCTTTTTACCCTTTAGAAAAAGGAAAATAATCGATAGTTTTAGTTTTGGAACTTTTTCTCTTGTAGAATGTAATATGTTTTATAAAATATTTATCAATTATGTCAGAGTTTTGAAATTGTTTTAGCTCGATGGCCAAATACCAGAGGGCCACACCTTTTTCAATTCTTACAATTAGTTCACACTCTGTCTATTAATACTTATATATATATATATATATATATACTAGCCATTACCCACCCGCTTCACTGGGTATTTCACGATGTTGTATATATGTATACTGTTTACATATATATTAATTATTGATATCTAGCATTAAGAATTCGATTGTATTGAAAAATATATTTTTAGCTGTAACTCTCACCTCTTGATATAAAAAGGACAGAAATTATAAATTCTAATTTCTATTAATATCTAAAATAGAAGTAGAAAGATTTTTTGCGCTCACACTTAACGCAATATTCATGCAGATTTCCGCCAAAGCACCTTTCAGGGGGATCTCTACTCCATAATATAAACTTGCGTGCTAAATTTAAAGTATAAATCCAAAAGAGCAAAAACGGAATTTTTATTCCCATTGAGAGTAATTCTTAGCGGATTTCAATTCAACAAAAGAATCATACAAATCAAATTTTATTATTATAGTCCTAGTAGTTCGAAAACGGGAATTTTGTCTATCAATACACCCCAATAACTCCCTCGCTTCCCCCTGGAGTTGATTTCTGTAAAATCCATTCTTAGTGAAACTTTATTCAACTAAAGAAACGAGCTCAACAAATTTCAAGTAAATGGGTTAAATTCAAAAACAATAATTTTTCTATAATGCTCCTTAACCCCTCGCAACCCCACTCCTTTGGGGGTCTGTTTTTGCAAAACACTTTGTTAGAGGTACAGTATTCCATGAAAGGAACATATCTCCTAATTTTTAAATAGGTGGGTCTTATAGTTGAAAAACGGAAATATTATCTAATACGCCCCTTAATATCCCTCAGTGCCTTTGGGGGGGATCGAATTTCTCAAAACTTATTTTGTAACGGAACCTACTCCAGGAAAAGAACCCGCTTACCAAATTTCAAGACTGTCCGTCAAATAGTTTAAAAACGGAAATGATTATCTATAACACCCCTTAAGTCCCCACAACACCCCTTGGGAATCGATTTTCACAAAACTCCTTTTCTAGTGGATCTGTACTGTATGTGTGTGAAAATGGAATCCGCTTATACCAAATTTCAATACTGTAAGTGTAATAGTTTAAAAATTGAAATAATTATGTGAAACGCTCTTTTGGCCCACACAACACCATTTGGAAGTCGATTTTCTCAAAAACCCATTTTGTAGCGGATCTCTACTCTATGAAAGGAATATGCTTACCAAATTTCTAAATTGTATATCTAATAGTTTAAAAATGGAAATAATTATGCATAACACTCTTTAAGCGCCCTGAACGCCCCTTGGAGGTCGATTTTAGAAGAAATCCTTTTGTAGGGGATCTCTACTTTAGGAAAGAAATCTGTTTCAAGACAGTACATATAATAGTTTAATAATAGAACTAATTATTTTGACGCCCCTTAGGGTTCTATCTTTATGAAACCCATTCTTAGCTGATGTCTACTCCATGAAAGGAAACTGCCTACTAAACTTTAAGAAATTTCAGTAAATTTAATGAGTAAAAATTTAATTTTTCAATTTATTCATAGTTATACTTTTAACAAATATTACTATTTAAATGTTAGTTTTATATTTTTTGGATATTTGTTCAAAGATCACCTAGAACTCTAACTCTGATTTAAAAAAATTCAAAAACCTTCCAGGGGATATACCTGATAATTTCCCAAATATTCACGGCAATTGGATGTATGGTTTTTGAATCTATCGAAAACAAACAGACACATATTCCTATATATACAGTGGTGGCAAAAAGTCCTGAACACACTCATTTTTTTTGCGTATTTTTTGTGTTTGACTGCATTTTTCGTTATGAAATTATCACACTATCTTAAATATTGTTATTGATTTTAATGTATTTTTTCATGCTGATTTCAAATCTGTTCGTATATTTCATTTAAAGTAAATAGTTTCTTTGATATGTTGAAAATACCTCGACAAGATAGCACAAGGTCACTGTAAGAATGAGTGAGTGTCTTTTCCCCCAATGAAATGCTCCGTTATTTCAACCAATCAGATAGAGTAGTAGCGATAAAGGGTTGAAAGAAAAAGGTGAAACATGGTTTATTCTATTGAATGCAGTTGTGTGCTTGTGGAAAATAGTGTATTGAAAGCAATTTGAAGTGCGTTTGTGGAAAATATTGGAATAATGGCTAAATTTTCATATCTGCCTGAGAATAAAAGGTACAAAATAATACATTTGAAGGAAGAAGGTTATTCTATGCGCCAAATTGCTGCTTAAGTACCATGTGGCCTTTCTACTGTTGTGAGAACTTTGAAAAGATTTTCTGAAACAAATTTTATTTTGGACAGGGGGCAATCAGGACGACCAAGAAAAACATCTTTACATGAAGACAGGTTATTACACAGAATTTCACTTTCAAACAGAAAACATAATTCCTCGCAAATTTTGAAAAATGGACTTTGACATCAAATGTGAGTGTGTCCCCAAGAACTGTTAGATGAAGACTGCTGGAAATAGGGTTACGAGGCTGTAAAGCGCGCCCAAAACCATTACTGACTGAATTTCAACGCAAAAGGCGTTTGACGTGGGCAAGGGAACATTCATTATGAACTATTAAAGACTGGGAAAAGGTAATATTTAGTGACGAGAGTCAGTTTTGTATTTCTGGCAACCAAAGTAGTGCCTATGTAAGATGACGCACTCATGAGGAATTCAGCCCTCAGTGTCTGAAGCCCACAGTAAAGTACCCGACAAAAGTGATGGTATGGGGTTGCATGTCTTCTTATGGTGTTGAAAGACTTCACATTGTTAGCGGAACAGTGAAAGCCATGGATTACATTGAAATACTACAAAATAAATTGCTACCAACTGTGAGAGATCTTTTGGGAATCAGTCATGGATTTTTAAGGACTTGTCATCGTGCAAAGGTAGTCCAGAAATGGTTGAAAGACCATAGTGTGAATATAATGAACTGGCCAGGACAGTCTCCCGACCTTAATCCGATAGATAACTTATGATTTAAAATTGGTTAGGAAATTTCAAAGAAAAAACCTTCAAACAAACGTGAATTAATTGAAGCTTTAATATTTTCCTTCAACCATATTGTCAAGAAAGATCTTCTTTTCAAATTGGTGCATTTCATGCCAAAAAGATGTAGAGCTGTAAGTAAAGCAAACGGCTGGCCCATAAAATATTGATTTTCTAACATGTGACAACATTGTAATTTTCAAAATGCTTATATATATATTAAATATACCGTATTTGTCAATTTTCGTGTTATTTTTTTTTGCATATTATGTTATTCTATATTGTTTTATTCTGCACATATTTCACATTATTGTGTTCAGGCAGCTTTACTACAAAAAATATTTTAGTCATTACGAAACTTGTAATAGATTTAAAATCAGCATAAAAAATACATTAAAATCAATAACAATATTTAAGATAGTGCGATAATTTTACAACGAAAATTGAAGTCAAACACAAAAATTACGCTAATAAATGAGTGTGTTCAGGACTTTTTGCCACCACTGTATATATTAATATAAATATGTACACACATACGTTAGAATTACATTAATTAAGTGATAAATAATTTTTATTAATTATGATTAAGGTCATTCATTCGAAACAATCATGTACATCAAATTTAAGTTCAACTGAATGCTTTAAAATGTGAGGGGAAAAAAATCTTTTAAAGTTTTGACCCAAGTCACTGAAATGAAAGCCAGCGTGACTGTGTCTGTGTCTTTTGATAATTAGTTTCAGTTAACTAATTTTAATTAATTATAACTACAGTAAGTATCGTATTGTCGCCCAAAACATTCGTGTATAGAAAATTTCAGCTCAAACGGGAGCTTTAAAATATGAGAAAAAAACATTTTAAAGTTTTGATACAAGCAGTCAAAAGGGTTGCTAAGTCGCCAAAAATGATGCCAACGTGGCTGTATCTGTAACTCTTTGAGTAATTAGTTTTAATTAAATAATTTTTATTAATTATAATTAAATTACCGAAATCGAAATATTCTTGTCTATAAAATTTCAGCTCAATTGAGGGCTTTAAAATGTATTTTATTTAAGATTGAAAAAATGTGAACATATTATATATATAGTATACACGTAAGTTTTAGCGGATAAAGCTCTTTTAGCTAAGTTCATTTACATTTACCTTTCCAAAAAAATGCATTGACTCTTTTAAACATAAAAATTATTTTGATTGATAATAAGGAATCCATCGTAAAAAGCAAGCTTTCACTGTTTTCTTTCAAACGCCATTAAGAACGTTTTTCCAAGCCGACGTCGAAGTGTATTTAATATCCCTCACTCCATCTTCACGAACTCCGACCCATCCTTGGCGTAAACCTCAAACTTCATGCACCATGAACTTACTTCTCCTAGCTGAAGACAGACCATTTTCATTTTCTATGCTCCCCCCGTCAAACATTCCATTTCTCTCTTGAGGGAAAAAAACTCGGAATAAATAAGTCTGAAAAACATTTCCAGTGAAGATCTGAAGCAAAAATATTATCCGTAAATGATCCTGTAAAAAAGAGAACCATAAATAAGGCACGGTGCCGGACTTCGTTGTTATAGCAACCACATTACTCTAGGGATTTGGAACATCTAGTCAACGTTCCAAAAAGCTATCTTAGTACTTTGATTAAGTTTCTTCAATACCCAGTGTGATGTCCTACTGAAGATTACTCTTGCACTCTCTCTAGAGATTATCGAAGCGACATAAATTGTGCTGTTCTCTAGAGAGTTCTGTATCATCAGTTACGAAAATTTTGTTTGTAATTTAGGGAAATGGCAGAATAGTAAAGAAACCTTTTTTTAAATAAACACAGGAAAGAATCGGGATGTATGTTGTACTAACGAAGGGTTGATTGATTGATTGATTGAATATTAACGTCGCACTGTTCAGCTACACGAGGGCTTTTGGCGGGGTAATTTTGAAATGAAAGTGACGTGGACGACACCTGAGCTGGCACCCATTCTAACTACCACACCACACCAACGGGAGGACGTTTATTCGACAGATTTAACGTGCATCGCTGCCCTACACGGCGGGTCTTTAGTGGTATCGAACCCGTGACAAAGCAAGCCACGATCCAATACCTATACCATTCGGCTATGGCCTTACTAACGAGGGGAAAAAAGTGAGATAGATTCATTCAAACCTATTTATTTATGGAATATTGGAATATATGTATGGAATGGGAATATATTTATTTGTAGTGTCTTGATTTGAATCATATGATCACGGTAACAACTATCCAAGGTCACGATCTAGTGACCCTGGATATTTTGAGAATGCTCAAATCAAAGTTTCGAATCCTCTAAAGAAGCGTTTGTGGTGTCAATAGAGTTGTTTAAAACTAAATGATACAATACTTCTATGTCCTAACATGGTATGGAAATTAAAAAGCATGCATACAGGGTGTAGCTGAATTCAACCGACAAATTTAGAGGGATGATAGGAGACAGCATGTAACATAACCCTATAACATGGGGGCACAAGACATGTTTAGACGGAGTGATTCACAAAACCAATTATAAAGAGTGTGATGTCGAGCAGAATTAAAAAGGGGCAGAAAGAGGTAAGAAATACATTTACTTAATGTAACGGATCTTTACAATACGAACATTGCATCACAACTAGACGTCAGAAATTTACCGCCAAGTTATTATTACAGGGATTGTTCGAAGTTGCGGACGCGTAGGTCAGAGCACAACCGACACCGATGGAGGGAGGATTGTCGGATTCTTTCAAACAGATCCGGCGATGTCAGTTTAAGTGACAAAGATTCGTGCTATGAGACCCTTTACTGCAGACACCGGCATTTCATACGCAATGGATTTAAGGGGGCCCTAGAAGAAGAAATCGAATCAATTGATATTCGGGAAGCATGGAGGCCAAGCAACAGATATAGCACATCCAATCCATCTCCCATGATATGTAACATGGAAGTGGTTACGCACCACACTTGAAAAATATGTTGAAATTGGGCATAAACCACACATTTATCCCCTCTGGTCCGTAGTGGTCGGTCATTCCTGCAGAAACTTCGGAAAATGAGGAGAATTTGCATACATGCAGGCTTCTTTAACCGTACCACAGCGTTCGAATTGTCTGCAATCGTCCTCTCGTCTGACTCATCGTTTAGTCGATAGCTGTTATTATTGCGATTTTTCCCGATTGACGTCGTTTGAGAACCCATGTTCTATGGTGATTTGTCATCCCTGTGCTGCTTACTATCACCCCTCTAAATTTGTCGGTCGAATTTTGCAACACCCTGTATATCAACACAGATATATCCCTAGTTTATTGACCGTATTTTTACTTTCCAAATCCAACGTAACTAGAATACATGTTCCTTTAATGCGATGCTAATTCAGAATATAAAAAATTTAGTAAAATCGAATCTTAATTCAATTTGTACCGAACCCGTAGTTAAGATATTCTCAAATCTTGTCTGTATTTGCCTTTTTCCTTTTCTTCTTTATCTTTTTTTTATTTTTTTTTTTAGAAATTAAATTTGGTAAAATTGGTAAATTTTTGGCTATGTGATTAAAGATGTCGTTCTTGCGAGTCAAATAAATTTAGAAGTTGATAGTCCAAAACATAATGGACTCCCACAGTCAGGATCTGACAATTGATAAGTTCATAGAAATATACGAGAAAGAGCAAGAGATTGAAGAACTTTAAGCCCAGTTTCAATCAGAAGATCAAATGATGGTTAAAAATTTGACAGATGACATTAGTTTAATTGAAAAAATAGTTACAAATTTTAAAAAAACATAGTGTCTCCAACAATGAGCGTATTTGTTCAATAAAACAAGGAATAAATTTTTTTTTGCATGCTACTAGGAAATTTAGCAGACAAATTGTTAGATTTCATAAAACCTTCTACAACAAAATATATTCAGTTGGCAATTTTGTATTTGTGCTAAGATTTTATTAAACAACTTTCCCCTAAATTACTAATTTCTTTTATCTCCGGTCCCAACTAAAAATAATTTAAATATATTTATATACGAAAATCTACCACAACATGCGCGAATTCGACGCGGATATCACTCAGCTGCCCCCCTATCGAGTAAATTCGGGGTGCATATATATATATATTAAGTTTTTAGACAAATAATCTTTGTGTGGTCCATAGTGTCCTAAGAGATCAATCTCCATTCTATATACAGTTCTTCAGAACGCGATGTTAGCAGGGTTATTCAAACGGCATCTAATAAAGTTCCACGTGTATTCTACAGGTGAGAGATCAAGAACGTATATGTACATCGAACAGATCAAGGTATCTAATGTGTGCATTGTGTGATTTGGTGCTATCCTGGAGGTAAAATGAATTTGGCACCGCCGTAAGAAGAGTGTCACTAGCCCAAAAGAACATCACCAAAATCTCGGATCGCGGGTTGGGGACGGGATTCGAAGGGGCCCAATTCCAATGTTATGTTATTGTTTGTCAGTGTTTGTATGATCCAGCTTGGAGCTGAAAACCTGACTTTGCACTGGCCCCAAATAATCTTCGTTACGCCATTGTCACTACCTGAAGTACGTCGTCCCCGTATAGTTAAGTAATCATAATGTCCTGAATATGAAACAAAAGTAGCATGATCTCATATGCGATAGAATCTAAGTTATGAGATTGCGATGCCGCAAAGTTAAGTCTTCCACAAATGCGATCGAATTGATACAGTCATCAATTTGGTACCGCAAGTACGAAATAATTGTCAGTGGTCAAATAGAAGTGTAAATCGTCTGAGAATTCAACCCTGTGTCACTGTGCATTTTACCTCGCTCTAGACAGGTTCCATTTTAAACTTATTCTTCTATGTTGTGGAGTCAACGGTAATATTTTTAACGATCACTATGAGGGCTTGCCAATAGCAACCAATCTAAGAGTAATTATTCTTCGCGCAATGAGCACATTAAAAGTGTCCTGCGTGTTACAAAATGGCTACATAAATTGAGTGTGGGCCACGGCTGTTTATCAACCTATGCGTGCTGTTGTAGCTTTGCCCTCATCAGCACCCCTAAACTTTGAAACATTTACTCGTTCTAACCATCTTTTCCATGGTCGATGCCATGTGGACATACGTAGGTATGTCAGCTGAAATTTAATGCAATCTCCTTTTTTCCAGTCCTAAAATCAAGCAAGCCTCTCGTAAAATCGCATGTCTGTAGAAATGACTTTGTCGGTGGTGGCCTGACATTATCTACTCATACGTATGTCCACTGAGACAAAAAAAATGTTTTCTAAAATGACTTATCTAGTTATTGCCTATCTTGCTCGTCCATTTCATTATATTAAACTCATAACGTGCCAGAGATCTAAAAGTGTTATTTTATTTTAATAATTATATATAAAAAAAGTTCACTATCTGCTAAAGTTGTTAAGAGAAAATTATATCATTTTTTTTAGAATTTTTTAAAACAGTTGTGTTGCCATTATGAGAAAATAAAGCTTAAGTCTTATATGTAAGATTTGCTGAAATAAAAATCTTCAATTTCTTTAATATATATGCTGTATTTTAAAATCGAAACTCTTTGAAACATTTAATATTTATGCAGCATAATGTTAATTAAACATTAACATTATGCTGCAATGTTATTAATAAAAAATCATACTGTAAAACATCTTTCTCTCAACTACGAGAATAATATATTTCTTAAATAATTATAAAATACAAATAGTAAAAATGAGTTGCATATATATGTACTAATAACCTTTAAATCAAAATATATAAACCCATAAAAACAAATTAAAATCTCGATAAAATGTATTTTAACTTTAATATAAAGGTAACTTCATTTTCCCTTCATGGTAATTCATTAAAAAGGACTTTATGTATCTAAAGCTTTTGTTAATTAAATATGTTGCTACTTTTATGTACACAATGAAGGGTTTTAATTCTCCTTTAAAAATAATAAAAACTGAACTTCATATTTACTGAAATCCCCGAAGTGTATTGTATTATTAATTCATGGCTCATAAAATAAAATGTCGACTCTGTAAATTCAGTATTAATGATCTCTTAGCGAAAAATAAATAATTGAAATAAAAAAGTGTAACATATTTATTAAATGAAATACATGTGATGCAGAAAAGACAACTTAATTAAATTAAGTTTAATAGACGCTACTTTAAATAAATTACCGTCTTTTTTTTTCACTTCGGAAAATTACATAGTTTTTACTATGTTGTTGTTAAATGTTTGTTGAAGACATTCAGTGCATTTGTCCGTAACAAGTACAGACGGCAAACATTAAGTAGTACAGTAGAGTCTGTGAAAATCTCGGTCTGATGTGGGCAAAAAGATGGCGACGTTTGTGAAAATGCCTGGTTATCGATAATGTGGAGTTAAATAAATAATATTTAAAAAAAAACATAAAACACACTTTTATAGTCACTGTTCATAGTTGATATAATTGCTGACACATCATCCCCTTATTTAAATGAAGAACAATTTTTTTTGTTTGTTGTATTTGTATTAACCATGAATGTTTTCGATTTAGTGATTACTCCAAAGCTAATAAATTCTTGTTTCAATTTATAATGTTATAGACTACATTTTTAATAATTTATTTCCATTATATATATATATATATATATATATATATATATATATATATATATATATATATATATATATATATATATATATATATATATATATATATATATATATATATATATAGTGCAATAAAATAAAATTAGAAATCAAGGGGAAAAGTTGTAAAACTTACAAAGCCTAAGAAGAAAGAAATTGGAGTTCAAGAGATGCAACAAATGTAGATACAAAAAGAGTTTTTGGACTAAACTGAAGACCTATTATGATTTCTAGAGCTGTCACTGAATTAGGCCAGTAATTTAGGGTTAAGCAATATTTTATATGGATTAACTTTCCCCGAACAGCAGAAATTTTTGACATGATAGAAAAAAAGAGCTATGTTGAAAAGTTAAACCTATTCTTAACTCACATACATATATATATATCATACTAATTCACTTAAATGTTATCTTGTGAAATTTTAATCCATTATGGTCTTGAGCCCTGCTAGAATTGTCATGGTAATTTATTTCAAAATAACCCACCTAGCGGGAATTTACCATAAACTTATCTGCCCTGAAACTAAATGTTCAGGGTTTTTAAATTAAGTATGATGCAATCTTGTATCACCCGCGTACCGTTACCAATCAAAAAACCTTTTAACGTAGGAATCATTTGATCTTAGAAGTTTTCGGATGCTGATTACTGTAAAAAGACGAGATCTCCAGATAGAAAAAAATAATACGTTAGGATCTGCCTTAAATGTTCTATTTGTGTTTGTACTGTGTTTTTCGTATCACCGGTTTATCTGTATGTAAAATAAATATGAATGTTAAAGTATGACAACACTCCTCTTCTCAATGTCCTTAACGACTACATGGAATTATTTGATTCCATCCAACAAAATGTATTAGTTCAAACATGGAAAGATTACATATGTCAGTTTTCTTTAAGCCATCTTATTTTGATACATATATACATGTATGTATATATTCAAGAGTGTAGTATAGTGTTTTCTATCTGGAATTCTGAGTATCTTGAAATCCATTTCAGAAGGACAAATAAAAGCATTTTATTTCTCTGCAAGGGTCCAGAATATGTGTGAGTGAGAGATTGATATATTTTTGAAGTGGGGGATATCTTTTAGTATTTGAGAGTTTTCGAAAAGCACAAAAATAAGAAATGGAATTTTTTAGAGCAAACAAAACAAAAGAGAGGGACATATTGTTTTATAGTTTATTCAAGGAGAAAGGTTTTTTTATCGATTAAGAAGATGGAAATGTAACAGCTTATATATATAGGCTGAAATATAAATCTTATCTAAAATTGAGGAAACGTTCTATGCTAAGCTTTGAATAGAAGATTTGATAATTGTGTTAGTTTATGTTTCAAAAAATTGTAAATATTTTTCATTATATGGCATAAATATCAGTGTTCCATTTGGAATATCGAATCAGAAAAGCTTGTGTTTTGTTAGTTTAATGTCTTGTTTTTTTAACTTCTCAAAAACATTACTCACAAATATAAATGGTGTAAAACTTACATAAATATAAATTCTCTAATTATTTAGTAGTAATTAATTCTCAAGAACAACAACTCAAAAACTTTTTTAGTATAATTCTAATTAGATCAACAAAAGTGCCATTGTTGTCACTAGCAATTTTTATTTGCACAATACACCAAAAACAAAGATAATAATCCGGTAGTGTATCAACACCTGACATTCTGTATTACAAATTACCTTTTTATTGGAACCAGACATAAAATATTTGCTTGCTTTTAAATAAAATTTTTTTAAATAAAAAAAGCTACACGCAAGTATTTGTAATAATGGTTTTAATATCCTTATTTTCGCATCATTTTCTTTTTAAATTATAATATTTTCGTTATTTTTAATGAGTTTCTTTAATGATATATTATTATATATAAGGAATATAAATTTGTACAGTAAGTTTTTGAAAGTAAATTCAAATCTTAATAAAACTCGGACATACTATCCTATTTATAAATAAAAAGTTCGAATGTAGTTTTCTTGTTCTTGTTTTTTTTTCGAAGTAACCCACTGCGATTTTATTTCCGTTGTCAGGATAATATCACAGGTGATAATATCACAAAAATATTCACCAAGTTTATATTATCTTACAAAAATTTTAAGCGGAAAAATCGTTGGATGCAAATACTCAAAAGAGAAAGCCAAATTACAAACATGAGGTTTTTTTGTCAAGATAAATTTTACAGTTTCATAATTGTCACAAACTTCTAAAGAATTTGATTATATTTTAATTCTTCTTTGAACATGTTTTTGATTGTGTGTATTTTATTAAGATGTGTCAATGAAGTCATAAAATATTGCTTATTTACATTAAAATTTTCTTTGAAACCTATGCTAATTATACGAGGAATTTTTCGTTTTTGTAATATTTTTTTAAATTCATTAATTATTTTTTTAAACAATTAACCATTATCGGTGACACCATGCATTTTAAAAGTTTTTAGGGAGAATTTATTATTAACTAAGAAATTTTTTTTGTTCGTTAAGCAAAAGTATTTTCATTCCAAGCACACACAATAAAAAGGATTTGGTACTTACGTATAATCGCAACCGTGTTGGCGACACTATGTGAAATGAAGCGCATAGTGGACAATATACAAAACATGCGAAACAGGTTTGCTAACTTGGTGAATTTTCTTGAACGTCGGTATTGTTGCGATAGTACGTATCAAGGACTTCTACTGTCAATTGTAAGAAGATCAGATGTCCAGAAAACCTAGTTGATAGTTTGCTGGACTTTTAACCGGTATTTAGTATTAGGTCTTGAAGTCCTTTTTCTTTCAGTAGTTGTGTGTGTACATTTTGTTTTTACCCAATCATTTTATGCAGTTAAGAGGTATTGTGTATATATATATATATATACGAGGGCTGGGACATATAACATGGCAACTATTTTCATTTTCTTGTATATATGTGAATGGATCACAAACGCATATGTGTCGTGTGGAAGTTCTGCAGGCATAGTGTGTATACAAAAAAAAAGATGGCTCTATGATAGCTAGTAGTAGCGCAGCGAGGGCTGTGAAATCAGTCAGTAGGTGAGTGTCGTGGGATGGAACTAACCCGTGTGGAGCAGGGTTCTTACATCAAAATAGCCGTTTTCCGAGGGGAAAATGCTCATTATTACAGCGAATATTACAGTGAATTAGTGGAAGTTCTTGGAAATAATACCTTACCATACCGTGCAGTAGCACGGCGGGTGTACTGTGTGGCCTTCTTTTGCACCGTGAAGACCATATTGCATTGTATACTATCGTAATAAATTAGTGTGTTACGATATTTCGGTGCTTTTCATTGTTCACACATGTAGTTAACACCTTGTACTTTCGTCTGTATATGTCACATTTTCCAACCGGACTGGTACCTTCAAAGAAAAAAAAGTTGCCATGAATTTTGCCCCAACCCTCGTATATACGTATATTATATGTATGATCATTTTATGTGTTTCATATATATTTAGAGGCTTTTGAGGGTAATTAAGTATTATACCCTCCACCAATTCGTCAAACGAAAATACGTCGCCATATGCCGTGATATGCACCCAATAGCAAAAACCGTTCCCGCACAAGTTTTGACAAAATAAGTATAACAATGACATTATTTGGCGACATTTTTTAATTGGTGATGTCTTTTGATTAGGCAAAATTGATCGACGGTATAGTAAGCAAGTACCTTTTAGAGTTTCTAAAATATATTTGTTGTAATTTTCAAATCTAAAGATATATTGTAACTTTTTTATATTATATATATATATATATATATACTAGCTGTACCCTGCCACGCGTTGCTGTGGCTCAGTCTTGTTTAACAGAAAGGACATATTTTCAGTATGTAAAATAATTTGCATTGCACGTATGATCTTTTATAAAAAAATGTATAAATATATATACGAAAAACTTTCCTAAACTGATATTTATAATTTGTTAACCAAATGTTTGAAGTTATTACAGCTTATTTTTGTCCTTGTGTCATATGAACCTCTCTCTCTCTCAATTTATTTACATTGTCTTTAAAGTGGCGACCCTCAAGTTTGAAGATAAATTTTAAATGGCTCCACTCTGGATTCATTGAGGGAATTGGGTTAGTTTTACAATGCTTATGGATATTTTTATTAAATCAGAGGTGTGTTCACAAATGCACATTTATCCAAACAATGTCACTTGGAAACATGAATTGTATTTCCTGATGTCATATAGGAAATGTTTTGATTCTGCAGTATATCTAGCAAGCAAAATTTGTAATGGCTCTGTTCTCTGAGTTGAGGCAGTTTAATTTTTTCAGTGGTACAAAACATTCCTTTGGTTTCTCCCTTAAATTCCAGAGCATTGCAATAAGGATACACTTCCATCATTGTGTAAATGAGTACATGCTGCCTGAACCTAGAATCTTCCACTGGGTTGTACCGGAATGCAAGTTGACTGTTATTGTGTGATTGCTCACCACAAAGTCATGTTTGACGCAGATGTGCTGTTTTTGGTTAACATATTTCTGATGTTGTAAAACACGAATGATGTGCTCGCAAATGAGCTTCCTCAAGTCTGGCTGCATGTTGCTTTGCTGCACCCTCAGCCTGTGTTTGTGACATTCTTTGTCTGCTTTTCTCGTTTGCTGATATCCATTCTTTCTCAGTTTGATGTGCAATTACACTCATTGTAGTACTTTTGCCTTGCAAGTATGACAACCTAAGTTTGATTTCCCGCAAGGCATTATTTTTATCTAGTGAAGCCAATTGACTGCACTTAAAAAAAAAAAAAAATTCAAACAGAGCATATAAAATTTCTTAAAAACTTAAAACTACACTTAAAAAGAAAAGAAAATTAAAACAAAAACATAAAATTTCAAAACATGAGAAAAAAAAAGAAAAATCAGAAACAAAAAAGAAAAGGAAAAAATAAAAATGCCAATGAAATATTTAACTTTAAACGTGCATCAATTGACACAGCTGAAATTCAATGCAATGAGAGGCTGAAGGTATTTTTAATCGAATACGCCAGGAAAATTCCAATATAAACACGGATTTTGCAGCAGAAAACTACGACAAAGTGTTGATAATGATGGGAGTATTTTTGCAATTCACAATTCGATTAGTATTAGCAATTGTTATCAAAGTTAAGGGCCTATCTTTAAAACAGAGTGGCTTATATCTAGACACAGACAGCTTTTCACATGGACAATTATTTGTTATCTGGGTACTTAAATATTAGCATCACCACAGCCAAATTGCCACCATGCAAATCGCAACATTTTCCCTCCATTTCTTTTTTCATAAAAAAATGTTAGAATCTTTATTGTTTAGATATTAAGGTACGATATACATGGCACCAATTTTGTTACAGTGATGCTAATACATAATTACTGATGTGTGTTACAGAGCAGCAGTCACCAATTGGTGATGCGTGAAAAATTTTGGATGGTATGCAGAAAAATTGGGAAATTATTTATACTTTTATGAAGATTCAGTTTAAAAAAAGATGAACAACAAAACAACATATTACGGAACGCGAATTATTCTTTACTAAAAGCTTTTAGTTACTGAAATAACTAAAAAAAAAAACATAATTCCTGAGGTTAGCGATTTTTGGTAACCTCAACCATTTTTTGGAAAATTGTAGGCAAAACACTTCAGTTTGTTGATTGTTGCTTTTCATGAAGCTTATTTGGTTCACTCCTAGAAGAGCCCACACCCTTGGCTTAAATTGATTTGGTTGGCAATAATTGCGCCATCTTGGTAACCCTACTTTTAAACACTACATACGACAACCCTAACTATTTCTCGCATTTTCGTATTTTGTGGGCGCGCATTTCGAATTTCATTTTGTTGTTGGTCTCCGGGCTGGTTGCGTGTGTGAGGGAATATACTTTAGAATTTTTTACTTTGTTGAATGTGAAAGGTAAGAAAGAATTGATTGAATGGTGTATGAAGGAAGGATTGATTGCTTCGAGTTATGAATGTCCTAAATGTAATGATCAGCATGATGTAACATGGTCGTCAATAAAACGCTTTCTTCGAAATCGTGCCAGCCACGCCAAATGTATGTTCGACCATTACGTCGCAGAATAAATATGGCGGCGTTCACACGATCATTCGCTTAGCGATGAGACCTTTAAGACTTTTTTAAAATCTGTTGTTATGCTGTCCCCTCCACTCGGAAAAGATCAGCAGTAAGAAAGTAAGTGCTGTTTTTATATTTTTTTTATCTCAAATGTTTAATTTCTGTATTGCTTACATATATTTTCATTATGCATCCACCTTATCCCGCTATATTTCCTTGCCACCATTGTCGCTTTCGCTTGGCACCATCTTGTTCTGGCTTGGCGCCTTTTTTGGTTTGTCGCCAAGTGTGTGGGCTCTTCTAGGATTTTACCGCTTATTTTCAGGGCATAGAAGATTAAATAAAGACGTAAATATAGCTATAGTGCTCCACCACATAGAGGTCAATCCTATTAGTGAAACGCTAATTATAAAGTTATACATTAAGTGGTTCATGAAGTGTTGAAAATGGCAACTACTGCTCTAAAGCAGGCACAGGACAATTTCTGTATGTATACAGACAATGAAGCAACACAAAATGTCTACTCATAAGCATTGTAAAATTAACCCTTTCACCTCAAGAAGAGTCATTTAATTTGTTTTCAAACTTGGCACCTCTTCTATGGAGACAATGTAAATAATTTTAGATTCATACCATGACAAAAAAAAACCCATAATAACTTGGGAGTATTCTGTTAACAAATTACAAATGAAATAAATCTGTTTAGAAAAGTTTTGTTAATGTAGATTTCCACTTTTTTTTATAAAAAAAATCATACCTCAAGTGCAAGCAGTTAAAGATATTAGAAATGTGTACTTTCTCTTTTCTTTCTTTTTAACCAGACTGAGCCACAGGAAAACATGATTGGGTACAGCTAGCTAGCTATAACAAACTTAAATGATAAAAAGCTATCAAAAACCAATTATTAACAACAAATTATCCTTTTGATAAAATCACCAAAAAAAGTTGCAAACAAAGGTTCTTGGGTACTGTTGCAACTACATCAACCCCGATTTTGTTCGCATCATACACGGTGAATTGGCAATTAAGTGCTAATGTTGCCAATATGGTTGCGATAATACATAAATATCAAAACAAACACAAAATATACATCGGAAAATCTTAATTTTTCCATTTATATTTCACAGTAACACCAAATAAAATTTTGAAATTACACAAAATAGATATTTCGCGAGTCTAATGTTATTGCCCCAACTATTAAAAACTACAATAATTATTTCGTGGAAAAATTCACTACCAAGTGCAAAAAAGTATTATTATTATGCACAAACAGGCATAGAATGTTCTTCCCTTATTGAATGCATATTGCAGTATTTGGCGATGTCTTTTGATTTTAGGTAAATGGCCGACTAAAGAAAAAATATAAGTACCATAAAAAATTATATATTAATTTAGATTCATTGGAGAAAGATAAAATACCATAAAGTCCGGCATATAATGCACACCTATACTTTCAAGCTGCAATTTTTAAATTTTAGGTATATTAGCTATATAATGTGCATCCCTTTTTTACGAAGAAACCTGAAATGTACAAATGCAATGCTGTTATGTTTAGAAGCGATTTATTCAAGGTGTTTATCTAAGCAATTGCAAAAATAGTATACTTTTAGAACTACCACCTTTTAAGTTCAATAAGAGAATGTCATGTCTTTTAAATAAGTAGTATTTTGAAATATTTAGAAGTTAAACTTTTTTATGCTCATTTATTTTTTAATTTTTAAAGCCCTCATTTTTATACCCAGCGTATATCTCACACCTGTAAATTTCGATCTTATTTTTTGTTTTCAAAGTGCGCATTATACGCCGGATTTTACAGTAGGTGGAAGATTTTAATCAGTATGCTACTCGCTAAACACATACATAGTGTACAGAATTAAATTTAGTATTTTATATATAAAAATTATCCAAAGTAAATATTCTGTGCTCAAAAATAAATTAAAAATGATATACAATACGAACAGTAATTGACATAAAAAGAGCTGAACTATCTTTATCAACGCGAAAGTAAAATTTGAAAAAATAATTACAATCTTATGACAACCTGCTTCCTCAACATGTATTTGAGCCCTCTGTCTGTTTTGCTCATTCACTGATGCTTACTCTAATTTGCTTGGCCAGTATGATGACCTAAGTTCGAGTTTCTGCAATACAATTTTATGTACTCAAGCCAATTGACTGCAGTTAAAGTGAAGGTTTAAAGAAAAATATATGAAATTACAAAACAGCTCTGAGTGGGCCTTGTATCCGAATTCCTTTGTGGCCCTTTTTCAGATATGAGCACCATGTAAGTGAAATTGTAATAACATTCGTTGGGGCTCCTGCATCATTGATACAGCGGTAGCTCTACGTCCCTGACAAAAACAAACCATAATAACTTCCAGTATTTTTTTTAACAAATTACTAATGGAATCTGTTTAAGAAGGTAATAATCTTGTAAGGCAATGAAAAACAAAATAAGGTGCAATATTTTGATGACTCAAAATCAGAAAATCTTAATTTTAACATTTGTATTTCAATACTAACATCAAATGAAAGGTACTTACGTATTATCGCAACCTATTAGCGATATTGTATAAAACGAAGCACGATTGCCAATTCCGCGCGTACAACATCTGCGAAGATGGAACGGCCAACTTAGCGAGTTATTAAAGTTGGCGATTGTTGCGATAATACGTAAGAATCAATGAAGTTTAAAAAGTTGTCTAAAAAAGAAAAAAAACATTCCTATTAAAAACTCCTTCGATTAATTTCGTCACATTAAAATATCTCCAAGTGGGGAAAAAATATTGTTTCCAAACATTGAATGTTATATCGCGGCATTTGGCTACGTCTGTTTATTTCAGGTAAATGGTTGACGGAAACTATTTGGTAGAAAAATAAGTAGCGTACAGAAGTCAATTATGTTAGTTTCATTTTCGCTTATTAAAGAGAAATAAATTTAGATTAAAATTACAGAAAAAACACGATGTAGAATTTACTCAAAGTCGTAAACATCCCGCGATAATGCTATCCAACTGTTGCCAAACCTACAACACAAAATTTGAGTTCTTGAAAGAAAAATTTTTAAAAAAAGATTTATTTGAAAAATAATCCGAATTACGTATCAAAGGACAATAAATGGATAAATATGACAACGCATAAACATAACCATAGAAAAGTTATACAATAATTTGGAAAAATCTAAGCGTAAAGTTTAAATTTTCGCATTCAGAGCGAATCGTGACGTTCTATGACGTCATAACACCAAAAAATCATTGAAAAATTAAATTTTAAAAAATTTAGAGAGAATTTCGAAATAAAAAGTACATAAGATCCTGACCAGAGACAAATGCAACGTTGTGTCAATATTTCAGATTAATGCATGCAGAACTTTTTGAGTTATGCGCGCATACACAAACCAACACAACATTTATATATATATATATATATATATATATATATATATATATATATATACTTAGGACCAATATCACCATTTAAAAGTCATCGTGAATTTTTATCATCTTTAACATTAAGATGTTTGAACAATCATTATAACGGTTGCATATTACATGATTTGGCATCGTTTTTTTATTTGTGTAAATTGGCAGATGGCATAAGACGCAGAGCCGAAATATATATTTAGTTAAAAAAGA
Source organism: Trichonephila clavipes (assembly GCA_019973935.1). Classification (NCBI taxonomy): domain Eukaryota; kingdom Metazoa; phylum Arthropoda; class Arachnida; order Araneae; family Nephilidae; genus Trichonephila; species Trichonephila clavipes. The sequence goes on from BMAU01018444.1 coordinate 1,221,178, forward strand.
CTAAAGTTTTATTCCGAATAAATTTAAAGCGTTTAGCAATTTCATTCAATTACAAAGCATAGCTTAGAGGATATATATATATTTTTTTGCTCAAGCAGAAAACATCCAATATCTCTGTTTTGAAGAAGTAAAAAAATAATCCAAATTAATATGTCTCCAAAAAAAAATCTAAATATTTCGTACAAAATTTTACTACTTCAATTGAAAAAAAATATAATTGGTTTAATGTATCGGTATATTTTGTCTAGTGTTTGACAGAAATAGATATAATAAATCTTTAGAATTATTTCCTCTCATTTTCTAAATGTGAGAGCAATTTACTGGACGAAAAAGTGCTGCTTTCGAAAAAATATTGGCAATTTAAACTGATCTTATCAAATAAAGGCTAGAGAAAGAACGTAATTTATCGAACCATTTATGTGCTCAGAAAGCTTATTTTGTATCGATGAGTTAGAGAAATATATTTTTCAGTTTCAGAAAATGGTGGTTTTTATCCCACTTTATCACTATTCTTCCATTTTATGTCGCTTAAGCGTCATTTGGAGTATTGGGAAGTGGATGAGTTCTCCAGAACTTCGGTATGTTATTGACCAATCTAGTTCAGCTGTAGACAAAATGTATTTATGAAGGGTATGGAGTTGAAATAGTTGCACTTTTTTTTGAATGGTTACATTGTTTAAATTTTGAATAAAATGTACATGTTTTGGTTCATTTAATGTATATAGAATATAAAACTATATGTATACCTATTATATAACAATAATAATTACAAGAAAAGATGGCAAATTAAGCATTTACCATAACATAGAAAGACGAAACTTTGAAAACGAGAAAGAAAGCAAAATGAATATTTAAAAAGCAATAGTCAATGAAAGGAAAACTGTTGTTTTTAGTGTTTTCTAAAGTTGTCACTGACAGAGAAGTAGGGTAAGGCTTGTTTTATAGCATACACATGCTCCTATAGTAGGAGCTTTATACATAATGAAGCAAGAAAAATATAAATTGCTACATATCCAAAATATTTTCTAAGTATCTCACAAGGAATAAGTAAAAAGTATTACAGGGTTATTACAGGGGTTAAAATAATGAATATATATATATATATATATATATATATATATATATATATATATATATATATATATATATATATATATATATATATATATATATATATCGATGCCGGTTAATACATTGGTCACTTGGGGTGGACGTCCATAGGCCTGGATAATCTGGATTTAACCAGATTTTCAGGTTCAATCCCTTAGTGCCAAAGGGGCCTGTAGATCTTCTGCGCCCATGACCCAAAATGAGCCTAAATCGGCACTGATATATATACATATATATAGGGTGAAAACACTTTTAGCAGAATATTGCAAAAGTCTCAAGCAATCACACATATTTCGCAATAGAATGTGGATTTGAAGATCCTAACAAGCTTAGATATAAATGATAGACTATTTTGATAAGTTTATGTCTTAATTTCTATAGTTTAAGATATCATTCTCAATATTTGCACAATATTCCCACCTATGACTTTATCAAATCAAAATACTGTAGTTTGCTTTTAAATACAGAATGCTTCTTTTGTCAGCATATAAAGAAGTTTAATGAGTTGATTACCGTACATATAAATTGTGAATGATTTTACTATAAACCACACAAGGGAAAGAGTTCTTGTGCGGTGCATTTTATAACTCTACAAAAGGACCGACTAATCTGGTTTATAAGACAAGTTAAGGAAATAGCTTGATCTAACGATAATCAGACTCGACAGGACTGAAATGTCCACACCAAAACTCTTACGCTTGTATATGTTGTTTCCGTCCTTAGCCTAGATAGTTACAAAGAGCCTAAGTTATGGTTTCAGCTATAACCAATCGAGAAAGAACATTTTGTTGCTTTACTTCTGGAGAGGAGCTACCAAATCTATTCCACACTGAAACTTAAGAATGAAAAGTGACTTATATGTCTGGGATGCTCTCGAGAAGGGCTATTTTCAGACTATGTATGTGTATGAACAATGTTACAACTGACCGCGGACATTTAAGTAATAAGTGTGGTCAGAACTGTCAACATCAATTTACTTACAAAATGTCATTATCTACAAACAGTATAAGTTTATTAGAGCCTCACTGGAAATTGCTCAAAACATACACTGGTGTGCAAAACTTAAGCAATAATGTACAAATTTAACAGATAGCCATGAAATTGCAGAAAAGGAGGTCTGGAGATCAGTACAGTGAACAAGTAAGTCAGTAGAAACGTCATGCGTATGAAAATATCAGGAACCACACGTCAGAAGCGACGCGAGCGTACACAAAACGCGTGATGTCGGCGCACGCTGCTCAACAGTAGAATAAAATGAAGGATGGAGACGCAATTCAACATATTCGTTGCAAGTGCCAGTGAGTCAGTTCTAGAAATATGGCTAGAAGAAATCACCTGGATGACTTCACACGGGGAAGAATGATCGGAAAGCTAAAGGAGGGGCGTACCGTTACCAGTGTAGCTGCAGAGTTCGGATTCATCAAAAGTGTCGTTTCGAGCGCTTGGAAAGCGTTCCAAACCACAGGTACAGCTGTTAGAAAGGTTGGTGGTGGCCGCACGAGGACGACAACTGCAGGGGATGACCGATATATCATCCGGCAGGCGAAAATAGGCCGACGGCATTCAGCAAGCGTCATTGCTCAGCAACTCTCTACAGCAACGGGGCGACAAGTGTCGCGGTTTACTGTGGCCAGACGCCTTCACAAAGGGGACCTATTCGCCCGCCGTCCTGAACGCTGCCTCCCGTTGAAAGTTTACCATCGACGCCACCGTTTACAGTGGTGCAGAGAGCACAAAAACTAGACAACTGATCGATGGAGTCGTATCCTCTTTACGGATGAGAGTCGGTTCAGTACCAGAAGCGATTTTCAGCGCGTTTTGATTTGGAGAGAGATCGGGACACGGTTTTATACCAGTAACATCAAGGAAAGACACCATTACGGTGGTCCCGGAGTTCTTGTCTGGGGAGGCATTATGCTGAACGGGTGAACTGAGCTCCACATTTTCGATAGAGGGTCTGTAATCGGGGATCGCTATTGTGAGGAGGTACTTCTTCCCCATGTGCGTCTGTTCCGAGGTGCCATTGGCACAGACATCATTTTTATGGATGGCAATGCACGGCCACATCAGATTCTTGCTGTTGAGGAGCTGCTGTAAAGTGAAGATATCACTCGAATGAATTGGACAGCGTACTCCCTAGATTTAAATCCCATCGAACATGTGTGGGATGCTTTGGGGAGACGTATTGCAGCACGCTTACATCATCCAGAGAACATACAACTACTCAAACAGATGCTGATTGAAGAATGGGCACTCCTACCGCAAGAAATGTTGCACCAGCTGGTTCTGAGTATGCGGAGACGGTGCGAAGAAACCATTGCAGTGTGAGGGGAGGACATATACCATATTAAGGAACATCTTCTTGTTGTTCCTCCTGTTGGATAGACCATCATGAGTCACGATACTATGCGTTCAATAAAGCTTGTTTTTGTTTGATTCCATACCGTATGCATTGTATTCCTGTTTCAGCGCCGATGCTTTCGTCATTCTTTACGTACATAATACTCTCCTTCATTTCTGAATTTCATGTCTCTCAGATGATTTTTCGTGAAGTTATGGCAATAAATCCACCTGTTGCTTAAGTTTTGCACACCAGTGTAATATATAGCTTAAAATTGTATGAGTGGAATTTTTGCAGTTGTAATACAGTATTCCATAATCTATAGATGGATTATCAAGACAATTTAGCGTAAAATTCGGCGTATAACGCGCACCTATACTTTCAAGCTGAATTTTTTGATTTTTAAGTATATTCGCCGTATAACGCGCACCTCTTTCTTACGAAGAAACCTGAAATATTTGTATACATTGCTTTTATGTTTTAGTCATTTATTCGAGGTATTTTCCCAGAGTTTTGAAAAAATAGTACACTTCTTGAACTACAATTTGTAGTAACAGATATTGATGGATGAATGAAGGCAGATGAGTTAGGATATATTATTACTCTTTTAACACAAAAACTTCGTTGGGAATAGTATACTTAGTTCTGTTAGTCAGAGAAATAATTTATGTCTACCTTTTAAGTTCAAATTAGTAGTCTTTTATACTGTTTTATCCGGCAATGAAAAAAAAAAATTAACAGGTTGGATTTAATTATTTGCCTTAGAACTGTAGAACCAGCTAGGGAAATAAAAATATAGCAACGGAGTGAGCGCAATAATGATGTTCAATATTTTCACCTTCTGAAAGAAATGGATGTGAACTCATTTCATTGTTAATATATTTTAATCTTTGTGCAATAACTAACACCATAAATTATTTTGGTTCACATGGCAAGTCGTTTCTTTTAAATAAGAGTGATTCGATACATGTAGAAGTAATTTTTTTATTCTCACACACATTTGTTTTGTTATTTTTAAAGCTATCGTTTTTATACCCGGCGTATAAGGCGCACCCTTTGTGTTAAAAGTGCGTGCTATACGTCGGATTTTTTACGGTAAATCATTTCCATTCTGATATTCCAAATAAGTTCATTAAAAAGTTAGAGATTTTAATATAATTAACACTAGTCAATGATTCACACTCCTTATACCATGCAAAAGATAGATGAATTGATTACTACTCAATCTCATCGAATGAGAGGCATCGCCAAATGCCACGATGCCCAGAAAATAGTGGAAGCCATTCGAGTATATCTTCGAACTCAATAACTATAATGACAGCATTGGGCGAGATATTTTGAGGTGGCGAGGTCTTTTAAACTGGCGAAATTAGTTAATGGTATAATAAAGGGTGTTTTTTTGAGAGGTATAGAACTTTAAATTGCAATAAAACAACGATGTATTATTCGATTGACATGAATTTTTTTTATTCGAAAGATAATCTTGTGGTATTACATTTTAAATATGATTTCTGGCATAGGACTGCTACGGCTGGCTCGGATGTAGTCCAATGTTCGATGACTTTTTCCAACATTTGTGGCCGTATATCGGCAATAACACGGAGAATGTTGTCTTCCAAATGGTCAAGCGTTTGTGGCTTATCCGCATAGACCAATGACTTTACATAGCCCCAAAGAAAATAGTCTAGCGGTGTTAAATCACAAGATCTTGGAAGCCAATTCACAGGTCCAAAACGTGAAAATAGGCGGTCACCCAACGTGTCTTTCAATAAATCGATTGTGGCACGAGCTGTGTGACATGTTGCGCCGTCTTGTTGGAACCACAGCTCCTGGACATCATGATTGTTCAATTCAGGAATGAAAAAGTTAGTAATCATGGCTCTATACCGATCACCATTGACTGTAACGTTGTGGCCTTCATTGTTTTGAAGAAGTACGGACCAATGATTCCACCAGCCCATAAAGCGCACCAAACAGTCAGTGTTTCTGGATGTAACGGTGTTTCGACATACACTTGTGGATTAGCTTCTCTCCAAATGCGGCAGTTTTGTTTGTTGACGTAGCCATTCAACCAGAAGTGCGCTTCATCGCTAAACAAAATTCGCTTATGAAAATCGACCATTATTTTCGAAATAAAATTGCACAATTTGAAAGTGTTGTTCAGGCGTGAGTCTATTCATGATGAATTGCCAAACCAAACTGAGAATAAATCACATGACAGCTGTTAAATCGGTCGCCATCTTGGAAAGTAATAGCAAATTAAACTTCTGTACCTGGAAAAAAAACACTCTGTACATCGAGTACCGATAAATTTCAATTTTGTTTGTATTTATATTGGATTTTCGATATTTCAATGTCCTCTAAGTAACTTTGCATAAATAAGGCACATATCTATGCTACTGATAGCATACTTCCTCTATTCTTCTTTATATCATCGTTGTCTAACCAATATTTGCTATGTCAGCGTTTCTCAAACTGTGAGGCTCGCTCTTCTAGGCAGGTGTAATAATCATATTGGGAGGAACGGGCATATCGAAAGTAAAATATTTTAAAATGTTATCAATTTACTGAAAAGAATCAAAAGAAAATACATGTTGAGATATTTAGAAGTACACATTTACAATCATTAATATTTTTATCAATGAATCTGTACTGCAAAACGCATTTGATTATTAATTCATCAATGCTAAGCTAAGAACAATTTTTATAATTAATAGTGACCCCATGGGATTGTCATACACAGAATTATATGCAAAAATTAACATTTATCTTGATCATTCGTATAGTTTATAATTATAGACGTATTGCACTTTTAGCATCAAAGTACAATATTATTGAATTTAACACCTTATTATTTATGGTGCGTGGGGATGCCATGAAAAATATGATTGAAAATTGGGTTGCAAACATTTAAAGTTTGATAAACATTGTGCTATGTGCAAGAAGTATAACTTTAAGATTTAGATTTTGAGATACACTGCAGGCCACCGTAAATGCAACACCCTGAAGGAAGCATGCAAATAACATGAACTTTACAACATGCATTAGCGAAGCTGAGATATGCAAATGATTAGAATTTCTGCGCAGACACACATTACGCGTGCTTGTAGCAACACCTCAAAGCGCTACTTAAGGTTTGCAGATTTCGACGATTTCAAGTCCAGCAATTGTGTTTTTCTTACGGTGTTTTTCAAAAAACTATCATTTATGTCTCGTAGAAAACAGCGCTCAGCTTTTGATCAAGTATCCAAGTTCGACAGAGGAAGGATAGTCGCCTACCGATATTATGAATTATCTTTCCGAGAAATCGGTAGTCGTGTTGGACGAAACCAAATTACTGTAATGAGGATATGCTACCGATGGATGCAGGAGGGTACGATGGGCCGACATGATCGATCGCATCCACCTCAGTGTACCACTTCACGTGAGGCCAGGCAAATTGTGTGCATGGCAGTGACGGATCGCTCAGTCACATCGCGAACCATAGCACAGCACATTGAGTCTGTAACGCATCATTCAGTGTCTGCACGTACCATTCGATGCCATATACAGCAGAGTGGTCTGACCGCAAGGCGTCCATTGCTTGGTCTACCCTTGACGCAGAACCACAGACGTCTCCACCACCAATGGTGCTATGAAAGAATGATGTGAGTGGTAGAATGGAATGCAGTTGTCTTTACTGACGAGTCACGCATCGGTCTGCAACACCACGATGGTCGGATTTGAGTCTGGAGACACCGTGGAGAGAGGATGCTGAACAGTTGCGTTATGCACCGCCACACTGGTTCTGCCCCGGATATTATGGTATGGGGCGGTATCGGATATCACTTTCGCACTCCTCTAGTACGCATTGTCGATACTTTAAACAGCCAGCGCTACATCTCCGAGGTGTTGGAGCCAGTTGTCCTTCTTTACCTTCAGGACTTGGCCACATCTATATTTCAACATCATAATACGTGACCACACGTAGCACGCATTGTCCAAAGGTTCTTCGCCAATCACCAGATTGAATTGCTTCCCTGGCCGCCTCTCTCCGGATCTTTTGCCGATTAAAGCATGTGGTCCATGGTTTCTCAACGATTGACCCAAATTACACCCCAGCTGCCACACCAGATCAACTTTGGCAACGTGTGTAAGCTGCTTGGTCTGTTTTACCCCAAGAACACATCCAAAGTCTCTTTGAATCAATGCTGAGGCGTGTGGCAGCGGTGATCTCCAACAATGGCGGCTACTGATTCTGGCAGGAACCATAATTCACAGAAGTCTATAAATTTAATCATTTTTGATGCTTGGTCAACATGTTATCTACAAAATAAATTTTGTTGTGCTATCTCTCTTGGTCTTTCTTGGTGTTGCATTTACGGTGGCCAGTAGTGTATTTTTATTTGACAATATTCTGGTTAATGCTCATAGTCTATTTTTTCAGCTCACCATATGATGCTTAGAGTCCACAGAGCAACATTTTTATATGAAAATTTGTTTAGTAAACTAGTCATAATAGTCAAAATCTTAAAGAAAGGCACGTAGCAGTTATCGGTTTGACAACGACGATAGCTAAATTATTGATTTATCAGCCGCATTATGCATCATCAAAGAATACTAATTAATTCCAATAAAAGAAAAAGTTATCGTTTGCACCTTGTAAGTGGTAAATGAAGTACATTGGTTGCGAAATTGTACTTCAAAACAAACTTTTTATAATTTTGAATTCAATCCAGGTTATTGATTGAATCGATTTCCAGATGTAAATAGAAATTCCATATTTTCTTTTTTTTCATACAAAAAAAAAGGATACATTTTTTTTTACTTGTTTCTTTTCAAGACCGATATAGTGAGAAAAATGAACATCATTTCAGAGCTGTCTCTGAGGAAAAAAGATAAGCTGATTTTCCCCGTACGCAGGGAAAAAAAGAGCAGAAGAAAGGGAAAAAGGAATGAATCTCATTTCTCGGATTCGAAACTGTGGAGATGAATCAATTGGTGGCGTATTTGAAATGTAGGATCGGTGGGAGGGATGGTAGAACCACTTTGTAGTTTGGCAGAAACCAATCTCGAGGCAGCGTGAAAAAAGCAATGGAAGGTGTTCGAATTGATCGGAATTCTGGCGGGCTACTCGCACGCTAGTATATCAATCTTTGGAGTGTAATTCGTAGGAAATTGTTTTGTTTCGTGTCTCTGGTCTCGTTGGTGTAATAAAATATTTATTTTGTAAAGAGGCCTTGAGAAAAATGAAGTAATAATCAAAGTGAGGAAAAAGTAGTATTTTATATTTGAAATTATTATAGCGAAAATTAATGAAATAATCCAAAAAATATGTATTTCTGGCTTATTTTTCAGTTTTTGATAGGCTGTGAGGTTCATCTTATTTGACGTAAAAGTTTAGTTATTTGGTGTGAATTTAAAAACATTAGCATTTTAAAGGTTTTGAGTGATATCATTAATATAAGAATAACTTCTGAAAACTTTTTCAACAATGGAAAATTTGAAATATAGTTTTTAACATCCATTCATAAATTTTAATTTTGTTGGGTTTTTTTTAGAAATATTTATGATAGTATTTGTTTCTCGCCTCTATTTTTTATGACATTTATTACAACATCTTTAATATTTTCCATCTGTTCTCTACGAGAGTATTCGTAGACGTGGCAGGTCTGATTACAAAAAATCAGGTTTTCAAAAATAGTTTATTCAGGATCAAACACATTGTGTGTTGTGGCTAATGCCACCTGTCTGACGTAATCAGAACGAGGCCCACGAAATTCGTCGTAGCAAGGGACTAAAAGTACGTCTGTCGTTGACATTGGCCTTGAGTACCATACAGGTGACAGTACGGATTAATAGGTGTACAACTTTGCTTCCGCCGTTTTTTTCCGAAATTCGAGGCTTTATTCTAAAAAACTGATTATACATTTATGATTCAAAGTATTGTCCATCACTGGCCACTACTTTCTCCCATCTTTCGGGCAGCGTACGAGTCCCGCGTTGAAAAAACTGGTCATCTTTTGAAGTGATCCACGAATCGATCCAATTTCTTACTTCTTCATGAGACCCGAAGTGTTTGTCAGCCAGGCCATGTGCTATTGATCGAAACAAGTGATAATCCGAGGGAGCAAGGTCTGGAGAATACAGCGGGTGGGGTAGGACTTCCCATTTCAACGCTTCCAAGTATGTCTTGACCACTTTCGCAACATGGGGTCGAGCATTGTCATGCTGTAAAATCACTTTATCATGCCTCTCGTTGTATTGCGGACGTTTGTCTTTCAATGTTCGGCTCAAACGCATTAATTGTGTTCGATAACGATCGCCTGTGATTGTTTCAGTCGGTTTTAACAACTCATAATACACTACGCCGAGCTGGTCCCACCAAATGCTGAGCATGACCTTGGAACCGTAAATATTCGGTTTGGCGGTCGACGTGGAAGCATGGCCAGGATATCCCCATGATTTTCTGCCCTTGGGATTATCGTAACAAACCCATTTTTCGTCCCCAGTCACAATGCGATGCAGAAATCCCTTCCGTCTTTGACTTGCAAGCAGCTGTTCACAAGCAAACAAACGCCGTTCAACATCTCTTGGCTTCAGCTCGTACGGTACCCAATTTCCTTGTTTCTGAATCATTCCCATGACTTTCAGGCGTTTTGAAATGGCTTGTTGCGTCACTCCCAATGATTCTGCCGATTCTTGTTGCATTTGTCACGAGTCTTGATCAAGTAATGCCTCCAATTCTGCATCCTCGAAAACTTTCTCTCTTCCACTGCCATGCTGGTCTTCGACGTCAAAATCACCATTCTTGAAGCGTTGAAACCACTCTCGATACGTTCTTTCACTAATAGCGGCCTCACCATAGGTAATTGAGAGCATTCGATGAGCCTCAGCCGCAGATTTCTTCATATTAAAGCAGAAAATTAAAACCTCCCGCAAATGACGAGAATTTAACTCGTAAGCTGACATGTTTAATCGAGAATAAATTTCTGATGCAGACACAAATCGACTAATATTTCGATGGCGTTATGTTTACAAATATCTAAGCTTATTGAATGACATCTACGATCTATTTTTTTCAACTTCCACTTACCGCTACAGCCATCTATTCAAAACGGTGGAAGCAAAGTTGTACACCTATTAACTTGGCGAAATTCTCCGAAGGGATGATAGATGGCGACACCACCTATCTCCACCCCACAATTTAGACATGGAACTGAAGAGGAGGAAAATATTCTCCAGTCCCTTGCATTCGTGATTCAGCCCATCAAAAACATTTACTATTTATTGTATTAAACATAAAAATATACTTCAATTTAAAAGCATTTAAAGAAAAATCATTCGGAGCTGATAACGTGGATACGCGTGTTACTCGAAGACAATAAACATCTATAACTCCCTTTGTGATCTGCAGTTATATATTTGTAACACGTCCTCATTTGCATTTAAATGTGCGTTTTATGCGTGTTGCCAACGTCCATGGATCGGGTTTAAACCGGATTCGAGACTCGAATCCAAGATGACTGCACGGAAATTGGAAAAACATTAACTAGTTTTTATAAACTTTCTAACACGATCTAAGAATTTCTGCACCATTAGAATCACTATATAAACCAAGGGATAGCATCCTTAGAGCTGTGATGTGCCAAACCAATTAGCTAATGTGACTCAAGGTAACACACAATAGGAAATATGTTGAAACTAAGCGATTCCTACATCAATGTATGCAGAGTTAGGGAATCAAGATAAAAAAAAACTAAATTTAGTTTTACACAAGATTAATTATGCATCATTTAAACATATTTATCAACATAAAAATAAGAAATATAAAATATAGCTATTTCTTCAATATAAATAAAAAAATAATAATCTTGCAAATATTATGAATCTTGTAGAAATATTTAAAAAAATAAGAAATAAACATCGTGGAATTTTTTGCAATATAGTTAATTAAAAATTAAAATTTTATTTTAAACCTTGTCCCAGCAAAGTTGTGTTTAATATCGCAATATGAGAGGCTATTGCGACTTTCAATTTGTGTGATACATGATTCCGAATGTGTTTAGTTGTTAAATAACTGTTTTGTAGTCTCAAAATATATTTCACATGTGAATTTCTTATACCGTAAAATCCGGCGTACAACACGTACCTATACTTTAGATCTGAAATTTTAGTGTCTAGGTATATTCGCCATATAGCATACACCCACTTTTTTACGAAGAAATTTGAAATGTACATAGTTATGTAGTGATTTTTTGTTTTGAAGTTATTAATTCGAGGTATTAAACAAGAATTTTTAAAAAATCTTAAACTCCTAGAAATACAACTCTTTAAGTATGTAAGTAAAATGTCATTTTTTAAATAAATAGTATTTCGATATACATAGAACTCTAATTTTTTTATGATCATATTTTCTCATTTTTGAAACTCTCATTTTTATACCTGGCGTATAACGCGCTCCCGTAAATTTCGATCGTATTGTTTGTGTTGAAAGTGCGCATTATACGCCGGATGTTACGGTATATAGAATAGCTTGATGGATTTTTTTTTGTTTTTGCATCAAAAGAACCAGTTTTATGCGTTGTGTCTCCAAGAATAAATTAACTTTATTACTTTAGTCACAATCGTCATTAAAAATTAAATAAATTGTCCTGTTTCGAAAAGAAAGAAAACGTTTTTTAATCTTCACATCTATAAAAACGGGATCTACAAGTAATAAAAAACGCATTACGCAATACTAAAAGCTAAATGGTAATCCGCTAAAATGTTAAAATGTTAAATACGATGTCTTGTTCCCTGCAGCCTATCATTACGGTTAAAGCACTTTTAATTATATTTATGATATACCCCACAATAACTGGAATTAAAAATTGAGAATAAATCATTAGAGTACCTATTGAATTATCAATAGAGAATATTGACAAGGCGCTGCGTGAGGAAGTTCAACAACATGCGTGGGTTCATAGTAATCTCGATTACCAAGCCAAATACTAACTTGTGAACATGTTTTAAATCTCTCTAAAATTATTTCATTTACATATTTAAATGCCATTTTTGTTTTGAGCTATTTTGGGATGTTTTGAATGTAATTTCATTCAGTGAAATAATCGGGCTTTTTAATTATATTTCTTAATTAAAATATAACATTTATATATAAAGTTATTACTGTTAGTCCTTATATAATTAATAATTATATAAGATCTATCAACGAAATTTTTTATTTTCATTATTTTCAGAATCTTTATTATTTTCTGCATTAGTTTCACACTAAATGATTGTGCTGAAATATCCGACACTCCCTTGTGTCTCTCCCTTTTCTGTCAACTTTGTACCGGGTGTGAAAGGGAAACTCTCTCATCTTCACACTGCAAGAGTTTGGCAGAAAACTAGTTGACTGACACAAAGTTACCTCGTGTGAAACCAGTCTAATATTATCCTTCCTTCAAAATACGCGGTAGAATTCAAAAGTTCCTGGACTGAGCCGGTAACGTGAACAAATTTTGCAGTAGATCGACTATGATAATATTTCTGTGTCACAGCGTTCTTCCACTTTTCTAAAAAAATTGTTCCAGATCGCGTTGTCGGTGGATTTCTACGGTGTCGTATTTTTGTAAGTGGATACATTTAGCAGACTGCGAGTGAAATAAATTGAATTTGTTGAAAAGAGAATAATATCAAATTTTGTGTTGGGTTGGAAAAAAGCACTACAGACACTTACGAAATGTCAAAGCATTTTGAAGGCAATTATACATTTTCGCGGAAGCAAGATTTTGAATGGCATTTACATTTTATAGAAGACAAGGAAGTTGCCAAAGTCTACGAACACTCTGGACGTCTCGTACCGCTGAAAACGTTGAAAAGTTTTCTGTGGCGGGATGGAAGAACATGCTAAAAACAACGATGGAATGAAAATGAAAACACATATTTTGCCACATCCTACTTACTCTCTTGATCTCGCCCCCTGCATCTTCAGAATATTTTCTGAACTTGCTTGTCGCTTTCAGTGTCGTCAATTTCTATTCGCAGTTGAAGTTATAAGTGCATCGCAGGCTGAATTAAAGGGCAGAGCTGGAAACGTTTGGATGAACTTTACAAGTAATGGCAAAAGTTTACTGTTGTTTAAGAGTCTTATTTCGAAGAAGGATATGTTTCAGCAATTTAATTAGTTATATTTTTTAAGTTATATACTCAGTTCGAGAACGTTTGGGTCCTTTTTCGTACAAAAAAAAATAAAATTTGAAAAGCAGATCAATTGCTAAAATGGCGTTCACTTTTATTGCTGCGAAATAAAATTGAGATCTTTTTGGGCATACAGCCAAAACCTTGTAGATAAGGTATAACGAATAAAGTTCACATTTAAGTTATTTTATAGAGTGAATTGCCTTGCGTCAAAATATTAGTCAATATGTATGTATTTTATAATACAAACATACAAACAAGTATGCACAAATAACAATGTTAGTTTCCATTTGAGCACACATTTGAACTAGGTTAGCTAAAACTATTTTTTGATGCTCGAAGTATTTATTAAACATTCCTCGTCTCTGCATACTTTTTCTTCTGCCTTTTTTTCACCCCCTAAGGAAATAAAGTATTTTACTTACACAGCCAATTTACGATCGAATCGTATGGTCGAATGAAATTCAATTGAAACATTCCAAGCGGACAGAAAAAAGACGTAACTTTATCGGATCATTTAAAGATTCCAATAGAAGACGTGTTTGGTGTTTCAATTCGAGGATTCCACTGTCTTCTGGAAGCATCAAAACACCGATTTTCTGCTCAAAATTCAATTTCCCTTTGGGGGATTCTGAAATGTCATCTGCTGGAAAAAAGACTGAAATAAATGACTTTTTTTCCACCAATGCAGACTCAGCTAACCGAGCGTGTTTCAGATATTGACTAAATGTCAACCTCGATGTTGAGATCAAATGACATGGAACATCCATTACTTGTGGTAACGTTTTACACTGTTAACGATCAAAGCTACAACAAAATCGTTCGTATCGTGTTCTACTTGGACACTAAAACATATTTAATTTCTTTATTCTTTTTCTATATGTCAAATGTGGACAATTTTTTTATGTGTAACATTTTTCCTCTCGGTTGCTGGATATTTGTTGGGAGTGATTTCGTGAAAAGGGACGGATGTGTGTAACAGGATATGATTTAAGCGCTCGCTACTTGATTTGACCAATAAGAGTGCTTTGCTGTGTCTTTTCGCTACCCTCGCATGGGGTCCAACACTAGTAGCCATCAAGCTCTCGAGCGCTTCACTCTTAATCCATTAGTTACGATATTGGGGGACATAAGTGCGGCAGAATGCTTATTTGAAAATGGATAAACAGTGATTTCGGTGGTTGTATACATTTTTCGAATCAAAAGGTTAAAAAAAAAAATAAAGATTTCCTGCATTTTGTACTTTTACCATATAACGAAGGTGGTTCGGCTCTTTTAAAAAAATTATTACTCGCTTCCCCAGATTTTGAGTGATGATTTTAACTTTAACTTCAGTTTGCCAAAAGCTGAGCCGCTCATAGCTTTTATGAACAAGCTCGAAATGAACACACATTGGAATGTTTCGACTGCTAACAGTGGCAATGCTATTAACGCTGTTTTTCAACGGTTTTTAAATACTTTGAAATTACAAGTATATGTGTCATATTTTAGTTATCATAAGTCTATTGCCTCCACTCTTCCCCAAATTGAACAAGAATAATTTTTTTACTCCTGTTGTTATAATTAAATACAATTTTCATTAAAGATATCATTATTCGATAGAAAATTATTTCCAATCATACCCGATTCATATTGTTTTCAGGAAAAAAGTTAATACTGCGTATTTACCACGATAACATGTCAGATGTTACACATCATATGCGACTACTGTAAGACTAATTTCTTTTTTTTATCCGTATTGATCTTTTTAATCTTTTGAAGTGGAACTATTTAAAAGTGCTTGGAATAATTCGATAACCTCCTCCATAAAAACAAGTTTACGCTTAGTTATCGTATTTTTTAAAATTTATTTTGTGATTTGTTTTAATATATAACAGTACCCTAAAAATAACAAAAATATCGAAAAAATTGTTTTTTTTTTTACATTTTGCTATTTTTCAACATTTCATATATTTGTAAAGATTGCCCCCAAAATTTCGAATCTGAAAACCAATTAGTTTTAAAGATATTTGAACTTTTTTGAGTCTAGAGTTTAATTTCGGATTCATTTTAAAGAATTTTAGCCTTTCTGAATTTAGTTAATTAACATGTTTTTGAACGCAATAAAATTTTTCAGTGTGAAATTATTAACTGCAATTTTTATTACTAAAAGCTTTTTGCTTATGTGTTCTGAATATTCAAGATTTTTCCTGTTGAGAAAATGTTCCAAAACGTACTCTGGTTGATGTGAGAAGCAATATTTGGAAGAGGGGGAATACGAGAGAAAATGATAAATCCATAAGTCCAGGTTTCAGCTGAAACTACATTGAGACTTCAGAATACAAACGTGCTGAATACAAATATTGCAGAAAGAACTGAGTATTTCCATGATGTACCAAACTGCATTATAGTAAATATTATATATTATAGTACTACATTATATTATTTTAAAGTCACGCAAACAAAACTTAAACTTGATAAAATGTACCAATTTAAAACTGAGAAGTATTAGATATTATTGACAAGCTTTGTGATTTCTAGCTTAATTTTGTACAGTGGGTGATCGGTTAACGAACAGATCTGTTAACGAACAGATCGGTTAACGAACAAATCGGTTAACGAACACTTTCACGGAAGATTTTTTTGTTCGGATAACGAACACTTTCAAGAAAGATTTTTTGTGTTT
This sequence comes from Trichonephila clavipes, assembly GCA_019973935.1. Lineage (NCBI taxonomy): Eukaryota > Metazoa > Arthropoda > Arachnida > Araneae > Nephilidae > Trichonephila > Trichonephila clavipes. Next base: position 1,237,455 of record BMAU01018444.1, read on the forward strand.
AGACCACGAACACACATTCGGAGGTGATCAGGGAGACATCCCTTAAATTATAGATGAAATTTTGACAACGGCTAGAGATCTGGAATTGGAGGTGAACGAGGATGACATAGAAGAGCTCATAATGGGACATGAAAATGAACTGACGATAGATCTCCAAGAAACTTTGAATGAAGAACACCAAGAAGCACAGCAAAATGTGTCTCCTTCTGAACAAGAGGAAGACGAAAGAGGACCAATGCTGACATCTGCCATTAAAGATCTTTTGAAAAAGTGGGAGAGATGTGCAATTGTTTTAGAATGGCACCCAAACCAAGCTGATCTCAGTAGGGTTGGGGATCTTTACAACGACAATGCTATTAATTACTTCCGGAAAATCCGGAAAAAGAGAGAAAAACAGTCGACATTGGACATGTTCTTCAACGCCCCATAAGCAAAAAATAAAAAGGACTGATTAATATGCAAGACTATATGTATGTATTATTTTTTTAAAAACTTATTAAGAAATTATACATTTTTTAAAATTTAATTTTTAGGGTCTCCAGATCGAATTAATCGATTTCACATAGAAGTCTATGGTGAATCGATGATCGGTTAACGAACAATTCGGATAGCGAACATAGTCTTGGAACGGATTATGTTCGTTAACCGATCACCCACTGTATCATTATTATTTTGTGTATAAATGTTGTGTGACTAAGACTTTAGTGAAAATATTACGTTAAGATAAATTTGAATAAACTGTCTCCGTATCAAATGCTATCAACATTAAGCAAAAGCCTATTTTGAATTAAAAGATACTCCCAGTCATAGTTAATTAAAATAATGTTTTAATGTAGAACATAAATTGGAAAATAATATGATAAAATTTAGAGTATTTATAAGTTTTTGTATTAAGCCTTTACAAACTTTGTGTTTTTGTCAGAATTTTAGTTCTTGACGATGTAAGAGGTTTCTATACCTAAGGCCTTTTTTCTGTTTAAGATAAAGTCTTGAAGATTTTGTATATATATATATATACCCCAAATATATATACTCTGTAAAATTCAGTACGGAATTAGGTCTGAGATCACTAGTTGTTTTCTTTAACAAATACTTAAGTTAATATTTTAAGAGTTTTTATGCTTTTTTGAGGTTTAGGTAGAAAAAAAAATTATCAAAAAATCAATAAGGAGACAGATTTTCAAATTCATAGCAGCATTTGTTCCAAATAATCTAAGGAACATTATTAAAATGAATTAAAATTCTAAAAATTGAGCATTTTTTAAAAGTTTAAAAAACTTTTAAAGTTCTTAATTTTTTTTATTATAAAATAATGGCTAGTCAAAAGGACTGTTTACTTTCAGAAACAACTTAGCAATATAATCTGAAAGTAAAACATAAGTTAGTTTTACTATATGCTTACTATACTTCTATTACTGTATCTGTAAATTTTTTTGAAAAAGAGCATTGTTAAACTTTAGACATTTGTATGCCAACTGAAAATCTTCATTAATTATTTCATTTCTTTAAATAAGAGAGGTTCTTTATTTCATTATTTTAGCAATCACCCTAACAGTGCAGGAAATAGCTATTCCTTAATATTTAACAGTAGCCTTCGCCTGTGAATGTTTAAACAGCAACAAAGATATAAGTTAGAGTGGAAGAGCGTTTATTAACTCTTCACTGTAAAACCAAACGATGGTTATTTGCAACGGATCTTATAATTTTGAAGCACGTTTAAATGAAGAAGAAGCTCCTAAAGGCACTCCTCTATCCGCACTACGACACTACGCCAATGAAAATTAATATACTCTTCAACCATCTACATATATGCCAGTCATCTTAACATAAAAAAAATATCCTGCAAATATATATAATTATTTCTCAACCAAGCATAAAACATTCACAAAAAACCAAACAGCTTTTTTTATAATTTTTCAGTTTTACTAAGTTTCGAAAAATCTTTCATTCTATCGTTTTAACGAATTCCTGACGAAAATGCTAATTTGGAAAGACATTGTCTTTTTTTTTTGAATATTTCTTCGCAGTATATTTTTTAATATTCCATACTAAATAACATATTTTTGCGACAGAATGACACCCATGATTGATTACATTGATAACATTTATAGCATTTTTATTCCTTTGGAATATACTCATTGTTACAAAGAAGCGTCTGAAACATTGAGTATAATTGTAACAATGCTCTTACATTTGTTCACAATTCACAATAATTACTCTCAATACATTTTAAAGATATGCTGAAATTGATTATATAAAGTATTATACTTAAATCATTAATCATTTTACTAGTAACGATAGATACAACGGTTTAGAATTTAAATTATAATAAAAGCTCTTTCTATATATAGAGAGAAAGGCTCACAGAATAAATCTAATAAGGAATGGGCACGACTAAACAAATTCATTTTGGGACGAAACTTTTTGTAGTAATTGTACTCCTTTAATAAGGCGCTCAGTCATAAGAAATACAAGTAACATAAAAATTAAAAATTAAGTCAACTCCTACTTATAGATCAACAAAGAAATATTTTATTTTAGCTATTTTTTATTAAATAGTTACAATTAATATAAATATGTATATACATGTGACAGAATCACAACATTAAGTGGTAATTAATTTGTATTAATTATCATTAAAGTATCGTATTGTCATCCCAAACATTTGTGTTTATAAAATTGCAGCTCTACTGAATGCTTTAAATCGTGAGAAAAAAAAAATATTTTCAAGTTTTGACATATGTCGCCAAAAATGATGCCAACGTGACTCTATTTATAATTCTTTCGATGAATAGTTTTAATGAATTAATTTTTCGTAAAAATAATTAAATTATTGTATTGTCATCCAAAATAATCATGTATATAAAATTTCTCAGCTTAATCGAGCGCTTTAAAATGTATTTTATTAATGATTTAAAACTCCACCAAGATAAATAAATAAATATATAGGAAGTGTGAGCTATATATAATAGTAGGAATTGAATAACGCCGAATGAGCAGTCAATTCGGAGAAAAGAACATTCGAACTTTATACTCAGCTTATATACAAATAAACTTTTGTTAACTACGGTGACGCAGTGGCTTAGGCGGAAACATACTTGCTTAGCGCGTAAGCAGACAGGGATCGAGTCGCACTATCAACTAGTTGTTCTTTTTTTCAATTCATTTAATTATTCTTTCAACTATATTTATTTTTTATATTATTTTTATTTATATTTATTTATTTCTATTATTTTATTTATTTTTATTTCTATCTATTATTTTATTTTTATTTCTATCTATTATTTTATTTCTATTACTTTTTGTATTATTTTATTTATATTTACTTTATGTTATTAAAATTATTTTTAAAAAAGGCGTACTGTGAATACTTCGTATAATTATAGTAACTACAGTCGAACCTCCATATAATGAACTTCTATATTGCGAATTTTTTATGTATAGCGAGATTTTTCTTGTAACCAAGAACATTTCATGAGTTTTTTCGTAAAATAACCTCCCAATAGCGAAGTGCATTTTCAAAAAAACGAACTTTTTTTCTCGTGATTCAATATTTTCTTCCTATTTTTTAAGTATTTCTGGACATTTCAAGTTATTCTCTCCTTTAACACATTTTATGGTGTGATAGACTTGAGTTTTGGTGCATTGCAAACATGTGAGGCGTATATATTACAAAACAAAGCATTTTTTCAATTAAAAAAAACTCAAACAAAATTAACAGATTTTATGAGTAATTAAATGTAAGGACGCATGTAGTAATGTATGTTTAGAATCTCTAGTTATATAATAAAGTGCGTTTAAAATTACTTGTATGCTTTAAATTAGAAAATATCCTTCAAATTCATCCATTTAATTTGAAATTATTTTTTTAATGTTGAAAATGCAGTATATTCCTCAACATTCTTTTTCTTGTTTTTCTTGCACAGTTTTTCTTTCTTTTTCTAATGGGTAAGATATATAAAATATATAAATATTCATTTAAAAAAAAGGAGTAAATAATTACTTTTTTTATTCTATTGTGTTTATGAATTTAAAATATTTGCTTTATGTAATTTATGAAGTATAATAAAAAGTGAACCTCTGTATAACATATTTTCAGTATAACGAACTTTTTTTCGGGATTTGGCGACTTCGATATACAGAGGTCCAACAGTATTTTAATTTTTAAAATACAAAATAATTATGCCGCGGTACGCAGGTACATTACTGCTTAAACCAACACGTCGATAGAACTACTTAAAGCTTATTTGTAAAGGGTGTTTTTTTAGAGGTATAGAATTTTAAATTGCAATAAAACAACGATGTATTATTCCATTGACATGAATTCTTTTTTATTCGAAAGATAATCTTGTGGCATTACATTGTAAATATGATCAAGCAAGGCGTAGATTCGTCGAATGGGCCCAAAACGTGATTGCCGTTGTTCCCGATTTTCATAAGCGAATTTTGTTTAGCGATGAAGCGCACTTCTAGTTGAATGGCTACGGCAACAAACAAAACTGCTGCATTTGGAGTGAAGCAAATCCTCAAGTGTATGTCGAAACACCGTTACATCCAGAAAAACCGACTGTTTGGTGCGCTTTATGGGCTGGTGGAATCCTTCTTCAAAAACGATGAAGGCCACAGCGTTACAGTCAATGGTGATCGGTATAGAGCCATGATTGATAACTTTTTCATTCCTGAATGGAACAATCATGATGTCCAGGAGCTGTGGTTCCAACAAGACGGCGCAACATGTCACACAGCTCGTTCCACAATCGATTTATTGAAAGACACGTTTGGTGACCGCCTAATTGCACGTTTTGGACCTGTGAATTGGCCTCCAAGCTCTTGTGATTTAACACCGCTAGACTATTTTCTGTGGGGCTATGTAAAGTCATTGGTCTATGCGGATAAGCCACAAACGCGTGACCATTTGGAAGACAACTTTCGCCGTGTTATTGCCGATATACGGCCACAAATGTTGGAAAAAGTCATCGAAAATTGGACGTCCAGATTGGACTACATCCGAGCCAGCCATGGCAGTAATATGCCAGATATCGTATTTAAAACGTAATGCGACAAGATTATCTTTCGAATAAAAAAATCGTGTCAATCGAATAATACATCGTTATTTTATTGCAATTTAAAGTTCTATACCTCTAAAAAAACACCCTTTATATAATTCTACGAATTGACTTTATGTTCCGTGCTATTATTTTAAGGGTTGAACACCCTGAAGGAGTACTACTATCACAAGGTCTCATCCTCAAAGGAATTCTCCATGCAGAGAGTTAATGCAATTGTGGTAAAAGCATATAGGGTGTGCTTTGTATACTACATTTTTACATTAACTCTGCAGTTCGGAATAGAACTAGTTAGAAATTATAACAATTGTTATTTTTACTACAGATATTATATATATATATATATATATAATTTTCTCAATAATTTTTTTTCTTATATTAAGAATTATTTTTTTTTAACTTTTTAGTTCGATTCACTATAAAAGAAGTTTTAGTATTTTTAAATTACAATTTATTTTGCGCAATAAATCTTAATTACAAATACCATTTTTCTAAGCGTTTGTCTCATTTCATTTTCTGCTTTAAGTATTAATCTTTGTGTTACGACAGGTTATTTTTCTACACCAAAAAGAAAGAGTGACTTAATAGTTTACACGTGCGTTTCTCAACGACGACACTTTCCCCTTAAAACCAACTGCACAATTTTATTATAAGTGTAGTGTCCCTTTATTAAATCACGTGATTATAGCGTGTCCCCATTTATTTAAGCCCTCATTGTAATTCCATAGCTGAAAGAATGTAGGAATATTTCTGTTTTTTTCTCTCGAATACCATTTATAGAGATTTGACGCAAAATAGGCATTGTCCTGATATTTAAGATACTGTTACCTTGATCGAAGCTCCAGGGTTTTATGTAGATCAGAGACAAAGAACATGACAACTCTTTAAGAGCGATGAAAATTCATTGTCGAGACAACAATCCTCAAAATACAGAATTCAGTAGCAAAATTCGAAGAGTAAATCTCAAAAAGTCACCACTCCTTCAGCAACACTCATACACAATTATCATTGTCTAAAATACAAGTATGAAATACAAATAAGTTGAAGATTATTCAAAAGTACAAGCTCGTTCAAGAACCGAAGTAATCACTAATCAATTCAATGGTCAAGGCAAGAGTACTAGTCGCTAGTCAGAGCAATACTCACTAATCGCGGGTCAAAACCAAACTAATCGCTGGTCAAAACAAGGCTAACTCAGATCGGTGAGCGTCTCCCTATTCATATCCCTCGCGGATGTTTCGAAAAAGATTCACTTGCAACATTGATCATGCAATTAGTGGGGTTCTCCACTAATTTCTAGAAGAATCCAGAGGGTCCCAAACTTGTCAAAACTGGTCGCCAAGTCACCAAATCGGTCCACAACTTGATTGTCAAGCCAATAAAGCCGCAAACTTGGTCGCCAAAAATGATGTTTACTGGGCTCTGTTGCCACGATTTCACTAAGTTCTGATTGAATCACCATTATAACGTAAGAGACGAGGTTGCTTGCGAGTATTGCAATTTTAACATAAATTAAATGTAACACATAGTACTAGAAGTGCATTACACAGATTATTTACACTACTTTAAACAATATACTTATAGCTTTGTTTATATATATATATATATATATATATATATATATATATATATATATATATATATATATATATATATATATATATATTATTCAAATTCTACCATATTTGATTGTCGTCTTTTTTTTTTTTTATACCTGTCTTTGCTGGCTGGTTTAAAAGTCAGCTCAAAAGATGTGTTTATGCATTTTCGAATTTTTAACTTGGTGAATAATCGATTTTCATTAATGTCAAGACGCTTGATCCTCCTCGTAAAAGCTCTGTGAGTAAAGAAATTTTGTTAAATTATTTCTTGAAAGATACTTTTCTTATGCAATTGTTTTAGCATTTTTCTACTTTTCTTACGCAATTATTTTGTGATTTTTCTGCATTAAGAGTTTGGGAGAGTTTGTTACATAATAGTAATGAGTGGTTTTTTCATACTCTCTGAGTTATCCAAACTCTGAAGTTTTGTTTATTTTATTTTATTTGGTTTTCCTACCGAGTTGCAAGGGGGGAAGGTTGGCGCCTTCAAACTAGTTTAACCCCACTTATTCGGTCCTAAGTCCGAAATTGCTTTCTGACTCGCTAGGTTCTTCTTTTTTTATTTCTCTATAATTTTGTTCTTCATGTTCAGGTTTTATATTTTTATTATGCTATTTCTTGTTATGTTCTTTATCTATTATTTCTTATTTTTGACATATAACATATTTCTTTATATATATATATATATATATACACTCTGTCGCAAAAAAATATATGCACCCAGAAGAAATTGGTCCTACATTCCGAAATTTGGTATGCATGTAGTGTATATGAAAATAATCGAATGATTAAAAATTGAACAAAATATCATTTTATTAGCGGTTACAGCTTGCAAAATGTTAAAAATCAGTAAGTAGTAAGCCACCTCTGGCAGCTATTTTTCATATGACCCCCTGTGGAAGATCCTGCCATAGTCTTTGCATCTGCGCAGTTAATTCTCCTGTATCTCGGGACGGCTGCAGTTGCCTTCCCCAGTGCGTTCAGACATTGGCGAAAAATCTGGTGACCTGGCAGGCCATGTTGAAGACATTGTTGGGAGAGTCGCGCAGTATGTGGACGAGCATTATCCTGTTGATAAATGGCACCTGGGCGACTTGATAGCATGGGTAGCACAATCGGCGTTAAAATATCGTCCACGTATCTGCGAGCTGTCAAAGTGCCTTGAAGGACCACTAAAGATGATCGTGTGTCCCAAGAAATTGCCCACTGTCACATATTGCTGTATGCCGCTCGACAATAAATGCCGGATCGGACCGCTGGCCGGTGCGCCTCCAGATACGTGTGCGGTGGTCATCAGCACTGAGACTGAATCGGGATTCATCACTGAAGATGACACGTCTCCAGTCTGTCACACTCCAAGTTGCCCGAGGTCGGCAAATCCAGTCGACACTGCCTATGATGTGGGGTCAGTGGTAAGCGTCTTAGCGGACGTCGGCTCCTCAAGCCAACTTCGGTCAGTCGTCTCCTTATGGTTTCTTTGATGGCACTGGATGTCTGGAAGGAGGTAAGTGGCGTTGAATCGATGCTAGCGACGTTGTTGGTGCCGAAGTGGCCACTCTTCTGATTGCACGATCGCGATCATTTGTGTTCCTGGGACGTCCTGGGACGTCCTGATCCTCCCGACGGTACATATGCTGTTGACACCGAGCAACTATGCCCGCTCCGAGGGGGTGTGATACGTCTACGACCAACCTGCTTAACGGGCCAATATACGGCCTATCAATCCGTCAGGCTCATTACTGCCGCCGGTTACGTCTTAGAGGCATCCTAAGTCTCAATATCGTCTATCAAAGTCAAAATAGCCGTACGGCGCTCGAGCAATATTATGCGCATGAAAGCCTTGTCTCAGAAATTTTAATCATTTGCATATCTCTTACCAGACTACATTCTTGCCGAGTTTCGTGATTTAGCTTGCTGGGTGCATATATTTTTTTTTCAAGTGTGTATATATATATATATATATATATATATATTTAATATCAAAAATTCAGGATCCTTAAAAAAATTCAACAAAAATATGAGCAATATTTCTGAAATCTAGAAAACAATATCACATGCTTCGCAGCTCAATGTATTAAATAAAATCTCGAGAAATGGAAAAATCTGATATAGAAAACAACATATGCATTGAATAAATACCATAAGCAATAAACTTTAAACAGAAGGTATCCAAACGTAATAAAATATACGGGGAATACATTCCATGCTTACAATAGCGACCCAGTCTTTATTTTGCTGTCTTTTACATTCTTGGATTTATTCTGTGTTTGAATGAAACGAATGCAGTAGCATATAAAGCGATTGTCTTAAGACTGTTTCATCAAACGGAATAATACTTTTATATATGGCAGAGTTGCATTGGAAAATCCTTTCGAAAATTCTAGTAGGTTTCAAGAGGAATGATTCACTGAACAAAAGATGGTTTCAAGGGAGAAAAGTATTTTTTGATCAAAATGTTCCAGACTCCAAAATTCCATTCAGTGAGTTTAACAAAATCAGGTTACAGTTTTTTCTTGAATACATTTCTGAGGGCTTAAAGCTTTAAAATTTTAGGAACCACAGTGGAAATATTTCAACGAATAAGATTGCTTTTTCAAATGTAATATGGGAATTTTGAACTGAAAAATATTTATTTTTGTTTGTTTACTGTTTTCTATACAGGATTTCACAATTTGGCGATCAGATTTGAATTTATATATTATTTTACTTGTGTATTTTAAATTATCCATTGCTATCAGAATGATTTGCTTGCAATATTTGTGCAATTTATTAATAAAAGTACAGTATGACCTGTATCTAACGTAGTCGCAAAATCCAGAAAACAAATTCGTTACACGGAAAATTTGTTAAATAGAGATTCATCTTTAAATATACTTTAAAAACCATATAAATCAAATATTTTAAAATAATAAACACTATATATTTTTTTTAAAAAAAATAATTATTTACACTTTTTTTTGAAAATTAATATCTATTTATGTTATTTTGTTTATCTTACCCATCAAAAAGAAATCTGAAAAGAAATCAAGGAGGGAAAAGGACATTGTGTGAAGGTTTACACTGTGTATTTTGAACTTTAAAAAATAATTTTATATTATAACAAAATAATTTTTTAACAACATTTTCTAATTTTATGCCTACGAGTAATTTTAAGCGTATATTATTTTATAACCAGCAATTTTATCACAGATAAAATTGGTTACTTTTGTTTGAGTTTTTGTTTGAAAATTTCTTTGATCTAGGTGAGTTAGGCACCTGATAATACTAGTTCAATTTCATTGCTCACCATAAAATGTTTAAAACACGAGAGTAGTTAGACAAAATCGAATTAAAAGAGAAAAAATTCGTTATATAGGAAATACACTTCGATATTTGGAGGGTTTTTACAAATAAAATCGTAAAATGTTATTGTTTCCAAAAAATATTCCCAAAAAGGAGAAATTCGTAAAATAGAGGTTCAACTTCAGTTTATTACGCCTCCTTATTTATAATTTATGTTTCGAGAAATAGAAATCTCAATTTTAAAAAGGATATATTATGTCTTCCGTGGCTAAGGGTAGCATTTATTCTCATTCATCGAAGAAAAAAATATATTTCTTTCTTACTCACGATTCGCTCAAAATCGAAATCTGAAAAATATTACATGCAAGTGATTAAGATTCAGTTGCAGGGCACATGCTTTACAGTCTGACCTCTATATAACAAAGTCGCTAAATCACTTTTCTTTATAAACCACATAATACAAATTTTAACTTCATAAACATTATATATTAAAAAAAGTAATTATTCACACATTTTTGTAAATTAATAATATTTATATTATATATCTTACCTAACAAAAAGAAAGAAAGAAAAACTACAAGGAAAGTTTCTTCACGCCTTTATCCATATCCTGAAGAATTAATTATTTTTCTTTGATGCTCAAGTACTTACGTTTTGACGTTTACAAGCTACAAGAAACGGAGCTACCAGTACGACTGACACACTCTAAAAATATACAGAGACTATTTCAAAGACACGAAACAACTCTACTCAGGGGGAAATCTGGTATCGAAGATGTTTCCAGTAAACTGGACGATGGGGTTAAAGATTGCACCGCTTGTGTGAAACGCCCAGAATTTTATTGCTCTGGGTGATCAAGATGCTTCATAATTCCGTTCGAGATTTTTGACCATCTTAAAATGAGTTAAAAGAAAGAATTACTTGAAATATCCATAAATACCTTTAAAAGGGAGAAAAAATTGAATCACAAAAGAAAAAGTTCGTTATGTAGAAAATGCACTTCGTTATTGGGGGTTATTTTACGAAGAGAATCGTGAAATGTTCATGGTTACAGGATAAAGTTCGTTACATAGAAAAATTTGCAATATGGAGGTTCTACTGTTCATAGAATTCGTATTCTAACTAAATGAGTTTAATTAGAATAATATTCTAGTTTATATGAAAATTCAATAAGAATGTGAGAATTGCGCTCAGTTTAAAATGAATATAAATAAGATCATTTAGTGTGCAAAAAATATTACTTTATGAGTACAGACATATGAATAAATAATTTTATAGGACAATACTAGTATCCCCTTGCTTTTCATTCACCTAACTAATCCCTAAAACAACATTACAAAATTTGAAGTTATCACTTCTATCGTATGGTCATAAGCACACACATTTTTTTTAAAGAAAATCATTGACTTTTTAAAGAAATTAACGAGAAAAGCTTGTATAACAGTAAGAAATAAGAATTATACAATTTCTAAAAAAAATAATAAAATTTTTTTTAGAAAAAAATTAATGCTTTCATAGAATTTTTATACTTTTTTTAGATTACAAGGTAATATGCAATACAGCTCATTAAATTGCTGGTTTTGTGAATGCTTTTCCGCATGATTTCGAAAATTTAGAATTGAAATGAATCTCTAATGAAGCTATATTGAGTTTAGTTGAACTCAAAAGCTTCCATTTCTGATATATTTCACTCCAAGGCAGCATTCTCAACAGAAATGAATTCACAATTGCCTTTTGGAACCCGCATATTCGTTCTCATTAGATTCTGGATCATGCCTCATTAATTTTCTCCAATTATTCTTCCCCATAGCTATTCGTATTCCATAGATTTCCAAATAAATCCATCAATCAGATGCTTTTCTTCGAACTTTACTTGCTTCAAACTTTTAGCAATAAATCATAGAATGATAGGTACTTTTCTCTTTAGCTCCGAAATTTCCTTTAGAAAAGGAACGCAAATTATAAATTTAAGCTACACTTTGTTGTTGAAGAATAACTGAAGGAAAACTAAGAAAGTGAACAGAGAAGTCATATATATTTACAAGGAGAGAAATCCAAAAAAGAAATCTTACACAATATCTCCACAAGGGCAACAAAATGTTTAACATAAAAAAAATCATTTGTCCTTTTCAGAACATCTGCCTACTTAACAAACACAAACAGCAATCAAATATTAAGAAAATGAAAAAAAGAAAGAAATGAGTCTTACAGTAGTTGCATATGATGTGTAACATCTGACATGTTTTGGTAAATATGCATTATTAATTTTTTTTCCTGAAAAAAATATGAATCGGGTATGATTGGAAATAATTTTTTATAGAATAATTATATCTTTAATGAGAGAAAATTGTATTTAATTAACAACAGGAGTTAAAGATGCAATATTTTATCAAAAAAATTATCTTTGTTCACTTTGGGGAAGAGCGGAGACAATAGACTTAGGATAATTAAAATACGACACGTATACTTGTGATTTCAAAGTATTTAAAAACCGTTGAAAAACAGCGTCAATAACAGTACCACTGTTAGCAGTCGAAAAATTTTGATTTTTGTGTTCATTTCGAGCTTTTTATCATTCATAAAAGCTATGAGCGGCTCAGCTTCTCGCAAACTGAAGTTAAAGTTAAAATAAACACTAAAAATCAGGAGAAGCGAGTGATAATTTTTAAAAGAGCAGAACCACCTTCGTTATATGGTAAAAGTACAAAATGCAGGAAATCTTTAATTTTTTTTTAACCGTGTGATTCGAACAATTGTATACGACCACCGAAATCACTGTTTGTCCATTTTCAAATAAGCATTCTGCCGCACTTATGTCCCCCAACATCGTGACCAATGCATTGAGAGTCAAGCGCTCGAGTGCTTGATGACTACTACAGTTGGACCCCCATGCGAGGGTAGAGAAAAGACACAGCGATGTTCTCTTATTGGTCAAATCAAGTAGCGCACGCTTACGTCACATCATGTTACACACATCTGTCCCTTTTCACGAAATCACTCCCAACAAATATCCAGCAACCGAGAGAAAAGATGTTACACATAAAAAAGTACCAAGTGCGGGTTACACGTTATACGTAGTTGCAATCATTTATGGTATTTTTCAAGCTACACGTGTTTTCCATGAGGTGCTAAATGTGTAATAGTGGTCACCATTATCCTAGCCTCCATAAGATTGCATGCCAACCTTAAATTGCGATGCTAACTTCATATGGCTGAACTGTGGTCTTACAATGGACCCCAAGTCATGTTGGGATCTCCGGAAATGAGCAAGCCGACCAAAAAGCCAAGCAGGGAGTCGAGTTGTCTGAACCTGAAGACCTCTTGACCCTCAGAAGAGCAAATAACATTACATTCGCATCCATTGACAAATGTACTGCCGTGACCAAGATCCAGGAGTACACAAAACCACGAGCCTTGAAAATCCACGGGAAACCCTGACCACTCTGGGTCCTATCCCAAGGCACCTGGAGAGAGGCGAGGCTGTTTGCTTTTTTCGCCTAACCCCAAACATGACTTTTTGGGAGTATATCTCCTCTGGCTTGGCCTGGCTGCTGACGAGGACTACCCTCTGTGCAGCCATGCCAGAATAGATAGCGATTACTTACTCATATACACTAGACTCAATGAATATCCGCGTGACAATGTCGTCATTCGGTATTAGGAGGCTCAGCGTCAAATGGTTAATAATCCCAGGACAGATGTTGGATAAATAAATAGAACACGTGAACGTATCTGAATAGGTCCACATTTCATTGTATCTGTGTTACCAAAGTATACAGTTTGTCTGAATGGATTTATCAAGATGAGGATAATAAGAAAGTATATTCGTAAAAATTAAGATATACGTGAATAAAATGATATAACCATTTCAATACATTGTATTCTTTCGAAATCGACAGTTGATTAAAATAAAGAAACTGTCTTATTATTCTATAAAACTGTCTGAAATTTCTATGTATGAAAAGTAAATAATTTGACAAGAACGTTATGTACCTTTTTTAAGCATTTCAATTAAAAAAATATAAGACTATATAGTTTTAATTGTGATCTTTTTGAAAAAGAAGATTTTTTATTTCTGCGAATAAATTAATTTTCAATTCTATACCAATCCTTTCTGAAATAATTATAAATGACATTTCACTTAAGGGATAACTTTAAAAATTTTAGACTTGCTTGAAAAAGTTTAGTTTTTATTCTAATTTATTAAGGGGAAAGATTCACACCGTTCAATTTGAAAACAAAATATATATTTTGTATAATGAAATAATTTAATTGATTGTCTCATTTTATCAAGCAAAAAAGTTGATGCTTTTATTTCATAAAAAAAGAAATAACTAAAAGAAATAATTCATCAGCTAAGCAGAAAAAATAAATGATATACAAATAGTACAGTTAAATATTTCTAAAAGTTATTAACTCTGAAGCGTGCAGTTACAATGGTGATGGACTATATTCCTCGTTGGGAAATATTACAATTTTAAATATAATTTTCCATCTCGACTGTATTCAAAACGCTATTATATACTAAAGATAGTAACCATGTGATCGTTTTTTCATATTTGTTTGTGCAATTTCGGAAAATGCACGTGGATTGCATAGAAGAAATAAGAGAATTTACATTTACAAAAATAAGAAGTAATAAAAAAAACCAGCACATCTCACAAAATGTTGCTGTGCAAAACTATTGTTATTTTATTTAAATTACAATTAATATGCATCTACGACAATCTTTTCTGCTTCTCTATTATATTGATATTTCTAAGTTCTATTTGCCGCTTATGTAAATTCGATGATTAGGCAGACTATAAACCTTATAGTCCTATATATATATATATATATATATATAATCATTACATGTGTTTAAATTCTTATGAGCATCATGCTTTTTATCTTATAGTTGGAAGCTACCGCTTATTTATTCATAAATTTTGATCCTAGCTGACTAAATGCATGATAAATACTTTCTTATATTCTGCCATTTTTATTTAAATTGTAGTTTTTCTATTTTTTTACTTTCCTTTCCCGTTTGCTTAGTTTTTGAAAAGACATCCCTTACTTAGATCGTGAGAATTAGATAATTTTGCAGTACATCCTGTCCTTATCAATATGTTCTGGTTTATCGTTACACCTTGGAGATATATACCATGAAATCCGGCGTATTACGCGGGTTTGTAACTTTAAAAATAAGATCAAAATTGAAGGGCGAGTGTTGTATGCCGTGTAAAAAAATGATAGCTTCAAAAATAAAGAAATAGATGTGTTTAAAAAGAATTAGGCTTCTACGCAGATCAGAATTACGTTTATTTATTTAAAACAAATGAGATACCTAAGAAATTAATAGGGTTGCATTTCTAGAAGTTTAATATTTTTTTCAAAAATACGGGATAATACCTCAAATAAATGACCGCCAAATACTGTACACGTACATTTCTCGATCCTTTGTAAAAGGGGAATGCGCTTTATATGCCAAATATACCTAAAAATTAAAAGAATGTAGCTTAAAAGTATATATGCACACACACTACTTGCCGTATTTTACGGTAAATAATTATAAGTTAAATATAATTATTACATACATAACTAATAGCTAGCTCCCGGATAAAGCTGTCTTTAACTCAAAGAGCTTTAGATCATTAACTGCAGAGTCCAAAATTAGTTGTATACCCTATTTTAGAAAGTTTTGAGGTTATAACAGTTTTAGTATCAATAATGACGTCATATATTCTTACATATTATACGCTGAAATCTCAGCTGAACGTATCATAATTTTCTAAATTTCTGAATTATGGTGATATGTAATTAACGGTGCAGATTGTTATGACAGCTAAGGTAAATAAATCAATTTCTGATGGCATATCAGCATATTTTAGCAAATAATTTTCAAGATTCTTAATAATACTGACAACACATGATTGCTTTTACTAAAAATGCTAAAAAGTGCTTTTTTTAAAAAAATGTATTGTGTATTAAACGTCTACTACTAACTTGGATTACAGATGTTATAGTCTCTGATAAGTGAATGAGATAACTCTGAAGTTTGACTTCCATTATAATAGTTAACAAAATCAGAATTAACTTAAATAATAATCTAAAAATCTGTAGTCTTTAGATTTTATACTACGAAAATTCTGTGACATTACATTAATATATTTCATTTTTTTACTTATTCTATATTAAATTAAATTCTCCCAGATAAATTTATGTAGGCAAAAGTAAAAGATTCATGGAACCATATAATTTTTTTTGAGAGAGTAAAATATAAAAAATTATTAAAATAATGGTCGACTTCAAAGCAATACTCGTTATCAGTAACATTTTTTAAAAATATTGGTACCCCATTTTTTTCTAAATACAATAAAAGGCTATATTTAGGAATATTTGCTGAAATTGTAAGCACTACTATCTGTAAATTGTAATAATGGCAATTATATGTAATGTACAGTTTATCTTTTTAAAAATATTTGACAAAAAAACCTCTGATGTTTAAATATATTCTCATATATATATAATGCACATTCTTTAAAATAAAATACTACTTATAAAGATCCCTAAAGAAAAATCGTTTGATTAAATTAAAAATAATCTTTAATGGATCTGCTAAAGAATTCTTTTTAAACTCTTCATCTATAGAAACAATAAGAAAATACTTGTTTATTCAAAGCATTTTCTTAACAAAACTATCTAAAACTTTAGTTATGCTTAAATAAAGCTAAGAAGGAATATTAATGACGAAATAAATAATTCCATTTTTGGTGCTCTTGCATTGTTCGGTAGGAATTCCCTGTCTCTACTGGAAATGCACACAAACGGATTTATCTCCAAAACTTAAAAGAAGGCATCGAGATTGTGTTTGATTTCCAAAGCATTGTTGACATAATCTCTACAATTTCTGGAAAACTTATCCGGTCGGGTAATTTATTTTCCTTTGAAAGCATTTACGATATTTCTTCTGAAAGTAGCTTTGATTTGCATTTTGATTGTTAGATATTAGAAATAATAAAGGCTATATACTGTGAGTGAAAAGTTTGCTTAAACTTTAGAAATTCATAAATAAGGAAACACATTAAAGAAGCAGAAGAAAGAAACAAGAAACAGCTCTCAATGAAGTCGGATTTTTTATAGCAGCAAATACATTTTTTAGTTAAAAATATCACCGTTGGAGGGCACTGACGATGCGAAACACAATGTACAGGACTACAGTATGTGTGTCCCTATTTCATTCTTTCAATAACAATTAACACAGTTAATTTTAACTCACTCATTCAATAACAGTTGTATAACTTGACCTCCAGAGCATTGCCCGACATGACTAACGCCTTAACTATGAAAGAAAAGTTACGCGATTCGATCCCCAGTGCCACCACTTGTCACACATGTGCGCGTATTTGTGCAGTGTATTGGAGGAAAAAGGACACAAAAAAGTAAATCATTCTCTTAAATGAGCAAATCTTTTGGAGTGAGTGTAGGGTTTTATGGAGCAAGAGCCAATTCTGGCTATACTGCGCCAAACATTTGTTAAAAACCTTAAAATGTGTTATGAAAGGTAAAAAGGAAACGCAATCAAAATGTAAACCATAATGTTAATAAAAAATTAGAAATTTTCCAATAAGGAAAAATTAATCAATATTTGTATACATGTAAATTTTAAAATATTTGTGGCCTAGACGGGAAAAGAAATAAAGAACGAAGTGTTTGACAAGAAGAAGGATCGAAAATAGATAAAGATCACTAGGGTACCCCAGGTTCCGTTAAAAGGAAAATATCACTAGGGCACCTCGGGATTGTGACACCTGTACTCACCTAAAGAAGGTGAGACCCCTGAGGGAGCAAATCTTTTGGAAGCATTATTTTAGTCAATTAATTGCATTCCAAAGATTACGGAATAGTTTTACTAAAAGCAGAGCAAAGAAAATAATCGCATTTCGGGAGACGTATACATACGTTCGGGGCACAGAATGCACCAGTTGAGCAAGGTAGATATATACGCCGGGAGCACTTAAGAGGCTAAGGATGCTCACAACGTCCGTTGCAACTGAATGGAATATATCGGAAGGAATTGCAAAAACCTCGCGGTAGATAGAACCTTTTGAGTTAGGCCAATGTTGACGTGGATAAATGGTACACAAGTGATTTCAAATTAATCTCACAGCCAGAAGTAGACCGGTGTCGAGTATATATACAACCAAAAGCCGACCTAACCCCTGATGTTTATATACATCTGGGGTACACAACGCACCATTTGAGCTAGACGGATATATACATTGGGGGCACTTAAGGGGCTAGGGAGGCTAACAACGTCCGTTGCAACTGAATGGAACATATCGGATGGAATTGCAAAAACCTCACGACAAATAGAATTTTTTTGAGTTTGGCCAATATTGACGGGGATAAGTGGTGCACAAGTAATTTCAAATAATACCACAACCAGAAGTTGACTGGTGGGTCCATCAATCCCTTTGTCTTCACCAAAGGTAGTCAATAAATATCGTTTTACTGAATTGGCATATTAGGGAGGTTCACTATTCTGCATGAAGATTGTTACAGATAAAAACACACCTCTATGATTTAATGCGGGGACAAATAAAAATATATTTGGTGCTAAACAAATTCGAATTCCTTGTGAGACTTTTCCTGTAGACTACATTTTTTATACATCAATTCTTCCCTTTTTAATGAATTTTTAAAGTTTAAACAAACGTTTGGCTCATTCGTAATTTCAGTTCTTATAGAAAGATATTGTTAAGGATTCCGGTGTTATATGTTAAATTAGTCTGTACAAATATTAAATCAAGTTCTTAATTCTATTTTATTAATGATACAAATTATTCGTAATTAACTTAATTAATGGTTAAGAGAAAACTATAATTAGATTCCTAATTCAATTAATCTACATGATTATTAACTTAATATTTTTTAGAATTTTAAACGTATTCATATATGACACTTATATTAACTGATGAGTATTATTCAGAAAACTCTTTAATTCAAAACAAACTAGTTTTTATTACTTATTCGTTTCTAACTTTACCTATTTTTATGAATGTTCTCCAGAATAAAAAGTAAGCTAGGAGAAAAATGTGGAAAAACTGATCTTAACTTAAATTGTAATCTTTTCTTTTTGACAATAATGCATACGCAAACATAACTAATGAACTAACTAGGTAAAAACATAATGAAATAAAAAGAACAATTAGGAAATAAAATTTCTGTTCAAAGTGCTTTTTCAGGAAAGCTTATCCAGATATTAATTTATTCTTGCACTACATGAATAACATTTTATTTTTAAGGCTAGAAGATAATAAATATTTCTTAAAAGATAAATATTTGTACTATTCATAGTAATAAATTAACAAGGTAAACATGATATCGAAACTTTTGAGTCTAGACGCTGGATAAATATTTTTTTAATTGTTATCATTAAAGTATATTAGTTTTGTAAAATATTTTAAGGTATATGTGTGTGTGTGTATTTATTTTTTCTGTCGTATAATATAATAATGCTGTTTGGATAATATAATATAATATTCATTTTCCAAATATCTATGCATCAATAAAGAATTTTTTCCCTTCATTAAGTTAGTTAACCATTTTTTTTTAGTCACCTGTAATGCTTTGAAAGTAAAACATTTTGTATTTAAGGAAAAAAAAATTTTTTTTACGAGATGAAGGAAAACATTCAGATTTCTTATGTATAAATCCGCAAGTATTATAAATACAGTGAAAACTGTAACGAAACTGTGTTTAAAACGAAACGGGTTGAAATATTTTTTCGTGTTGAAATATATTCCAAATATATATATATATATATATATCATGTATTGGAGTAATTCTTAGATTGACAGGAAAAATGAAACGTGCAGCCGTTCATCATATATTTTATTTCACTATTCAACAAAGCCGTCTACTCAAAGTCATGACAAAACGAGTCCTATTTTTAGCGTCGATCAGGGGCCAGTGCGTCGTTCGTTCACGTGGTTCTTCGTAAGTTATCCGGAGTCGAAGTCAAAGTCATTAAGCGGGAGGCGGGTTAAGTTGTTCTGACAGGTTTTACCCCAACTGACATTTGAAAGGTTGGGAATTCATCATATATATATATATATATTGGTGGCAAATCGGAGGACAAAAACCTCGCAAACTATATATCCAAAATCGAGTAACACAATCACTAGACAAAAGTCATAAGATCTTTCCAGTGATTGTTTCTGGCTTATGAAGATACCGCTACTAGTACGAAATTAAATAAGTTTAATACTTTTTAGATCTGCATTTTCAACTAAAGAGTTTATGGATCTACTAAATACAAAAAATCACAATAAGCACTAAATCAGGAGTGTTAAACTCGCGGCCCGCATAAGGAAAGAACGTTTATGCGGCCCGGACAATGTAATGGAACATAATAATAGGAAATAATCGGAAAAAACAATTGAAAAGAGAAGATTTAACGCACATCCTGACGTGTAACATAAACAAATCAGGTTTAGATGATACTGCATCGCATCAAAAATATGCAGAAAAAACTTCAAATCTTAGAATTGAGTTTTAAAAAGGATCTACAGATTTAAACTCTTTGGAAGACAAATTTTGTTTATTTTCTTCGATTCTCTCCATAAATATAGACTCAGCATCCAACCATATGCAAATGGTGGTGACTAAGATTCAGGACTACTCAAATTTGATTCATTGACAAATTCATTTTACAAATATTTACCAGTCACGTTTGAAAATAATCGAAAATTCGCATATGAAATTAATTTCTATGTTGGAAATTACTTATCGGTGTAATCAGACATTTTCAGTTATACAAGGAAATATGACTCCTGTCAGAAACAGTACTAAAATGATGCTCATCTTGAATCAGTTTTGAAAGTAATCCCTCGAACAAAATTTCTCAAGAAATACGAAAGATAGTAGCAGAGAAGAGATGTTAAGTGTCAGGAAGCAAACATTAAATTTTTGTTTACCTCTTATTTATGTTTATTATAATGGATTATTCGAAATAAACCTAATTTCAAATTGATCTTTTTTCAGCCCACCTAAAGTTATAACTTGTTTGTTTGGCTCAAGATAGACTTTTAGTTTGACACTCTTGCACTAAATGTACTGGAATACAAAAGTTAAGGATATTTGGAGGAAATGTACACTAAGCTATCTTTTACTGAATGTGGCGCAAACTTTTGCATACATTAAACGCAAACATTATTTACAACAAGTGATACAGAGTCGTATGTCAAGTTAAAGGTTAGCCATCTTAAGTGTTAAAATAAAAACTCCTGAATCATGGTAAATTTAAAGTTCAATGTAAATTTATCCATTGTACATCTTCAATTAAAAAACTAATCAAATTTTTCGACTTACCATTCAGAAAACGTACCTTGTCTGTACCTTGTTTTTAAGATAAATATAATTGTAAAATGACCAATAGGAACGTAAAATAGAGCACACAAGACCATTTATTCAATTATTTGATTTTACGAGTTTTTCGATGATTTATACTAAAACCGTAGTAGAAGAAACATGATTTCCAAAATTGTTGGAACAAAATGAATTGTTTCATTTACATAATACTTTAAAACAGATTTGTTTCAAAAGGTTATTTACAGTGAAAATTTATTTTCTTTAACATTGAGACTTATCAAATAACATAAAACACCTTTTCAACTCCCTGAAGCTTTGAAAACATCTTCCTGAAAGAAATTTCGAACATCGAATAAATTACCTTTTCTATCTACAAGTGCAAAAGCTAAATAAAGCATTTGAATAAAGATATAAATCTCTTTACAAAGAAAGAGAATTACTATCTCTGATTTACAGGCAAGGGGGATTTAAATCTATGAGTTGAAAGAGGGCAGCGAGATTTATTGCGTTTGATCCTAAAAAGCTTCAATAGAACGCTCTTCCACAGTTTCTACGAAACACATCCCTGGTGGTGATTTATTTTCCTTCAGAATCGTCTGTGATTTTATTGCTGAGAGTGTTTTCAATTAGCATATTGTTTGTTGGAATTTGGATGTACGAGTACAAGCCAGCCGTTGTTGGCAGAAAATCGATCGAATCTAGGAGGAGTGATGAATAAACATTAAGGGCAAAAGCAAAAGAACAATGGGTCGGTGAATCATTTAAAAGGATAGGCAGTAATTCATTTAATTTCATTAGGTGGTGTTGAGTCAATCTTTATAGTAGAGAAGGTATTTGTTTTGATACAAATATATATTTTGTTTTTCAGATAGTTCTATGTCGTTAGCATACATAACGGAGAACTGGACCCTATCACGTTCTGAACTCAATACATGGCACAGTAATGATAGTAATGCATGTTCCAGTTATATATACCCAGTGTTAGAGAAATTTTTAAAAACAGTTTTAAAAAATCCAGTGAAAAAAATATTAGAAACACTTCAAATACACTCTGTCGCAAAAAAATATATGCACCCAGAAGAAATTGAGCTACATTCACGAAATTTGGTATGCATGTAGTGTATATGAAAATAAACAAATGACTAAAAATTCAGAACAAAATATCATTTTATTAAGCGGTTACAGCTTGCCAAAGGTTAAAAATCAGTAAGTAGTAAAGCCACCTCTGGCAGCTATACAAGCCGAAATTCGGCGTGGCATCGACTCAATTAGATCACTTATGACCCCCTGTGGAAGATCCTGCCATAGTCTTTGCATCTGCGCAGTTAATTCTCCTGTATCTCGCGACGGCTGCAGTTGCCTTCCCAGCGCGTCCAGACATGCTCTATTGGCGAAAGATCTGGTGACCTGGCAGGCCATGGTAGGACGTCATATCCTTGAAGACATTGTTGGGAGAGTCGCGCAGTATGTGGACGAGCATTATCCTGTTGATAAATGGCACCTGGGCGACTTGATAGCATGGGTAGCACAATCGGCGTTAAAATATCGTCCACGTATCTGCGAGCTGTCAAAGTGCCTTGAAGGACCACTAAAGATGATCGTGTGTCCCAAGAAATTGCTCCCCACACTGTCACACCTTGTGAAATTGCTGTATGCCGCTCGACAATAAATGCCGGATCGGACCGCTGGCCGGTGCGCCTCCAGACACGTGCGGTGGTCATCAGCACTGAGACTGAATCGGAATTCATCACTGAAGATGACACGTCTCCAGTCTGTCACACTCCAAGTTGCCCGAGGTCGGCAAAATCCAGTCGACACTGCCTATGATGTGGGGTCAGTGGTAAGCGTCTTAGCGGACGTCGGCTCCTCAAGCCAACTTCGGTCAGTCGTCTCCCTTATGGTTTCTCTTGATGGCACTGGATGTCTGGAAGGAGGTAAGTGGCGTTGAATCGATGCTAGCGACGTTGTTGGTGCCGAAGTGGCCACTCTTCTGATTGCACGATCCTCGCGATCATTTGTGTTCCTGGGACGTCCTGACCCTCCGCGACGGTACACTCTACCTTCTGTGATCCACTGTTGCCAACACCGAGCAACTACCATATCGCTCCGACCGAGGTGGCGGCCGATACGTCTATTCGGCCAACCTGCTTCTCTCTGAGACCTATTATACGGCCCCTATCAAAGTCCGTCAGCTGCTCGTACTGCCGCCGGTTACGTCTTAGAGGCATCCTAAGTCTCAATATCGTCTATCAAAGTCATCAGATTCGTTTGGATAGTCGTACGGCGCTCGTACTCATGCTTTTAAACTCTCCCAGTTGCGCAACTAATATGCGCATAGCACACTTAGCCTTGTCTCATTGGCTTCGAAATTTTAATCATTTGCATATCTCTTACCAGACTACATTCTTGCCGAGTTTCGTGATTGTAGCTTGATTTCTTCTGGGTGCATATATTTTTTGCGACAGAGTGTATTATTTTACAAAATAATATACATAATATAATTCAAAAGTTCTCGGACTGAGTCTATTACTTAACACGGTGCTTCTCAAACTTCCAATACTTGTGACCCAATTTTCAATTGTAATTTTCATCACGCCCCCCCTTCCTCCAAACAATAACAATGTATTAAATTCAATAATGATATACTTTGACATAAGGCTGCAATACGACTTTAATTATAAGCCGTACATATTATCAAGATAAATATTAAATTTTGTATATAACTGTATATGCCTATAGAGTCACTGGTAATTAATAAACTTGTTCATAACTTAATACTGTTAAATTAATTAAGAAACATATTGTGCAGTACTGATGAATTTATAAGTATATTATGTTCGCGTAAATGTGTATTTTTTATCATGTCAGAATGTATTTTGTTTTGTTTCCTTTCAGTAAATTAATTTTGTTTTAAAATAATGTTTTGTTTTCAACTTTCCGATATACTCGCGTCCCCCAAGGAAGGCGCACCCCACAGTTTGAGAAATACTGACTTAACAAAATAATACCAGTTAAGTTGCACAAAAACACCCTCCTTCGAAATAAGAACCTTGGCCTACGACACACTTTTGCCATCACTTGTGAAGTTCATCGAAACATTTCTGGAATCCATTTTAGCCATGTCCTTTAATTCAACCTGTGATGCACTGTTAACTTCATCTACAGATTGAAATCGACGATCATGCAAGAGACATGCCAGTTCAAGAAATATTCTTAATGTTTAGAGGGCGAAATCAGGGGAGAAAGAAGAATGTGGCAAAACAGTTGTTTTCCCTTTTACCCCGTCGTACCTTAAAGCATGTTTTTGTGTGCCACCGCAGAAAACTTTTCAAAGGTTTTAGGGTGCGGAAAGTTTATGGACGTTAAGTGCGTTCATCGTCTTTGACACTCTCCCAGCCTTCTCTTAAACGCCGATACCACCCAAGATCTTGATATTGTATCACTGC
Source organism: Trichonephila clavipes (assembly GCA_019973935.1). NCBI lineage: Eukaryota > Metazoa > Arthropoda > Arachnida > Araneae > Nephilidae > Trichonephila > Trichonephila clavipes. The sequence continues at coordinate 1,262,205 of BMAU01018444.1, forward strand.
CTTAAACATGTTTCAACATTTCGTAAGTCTTCGTATCACTCTTTTCCAACCAACGCACAATTTGATATTATTATCTGCTCAACAAATGCAATTTATTTCCATCGCCGCCTACTAAATGCATCCACCTACAAAATACGACACCTTAGCAAGCCGCCGAGCACGTGATTTGGGAAAAACATTTTAGAGAAGAAAAAGAATGCAGTGACACAGAAATGTTATGTAGTCGATCTACTGTAAAAAAATTTGACATTGCAAGCTCAGCCAGGGAATATTTGAATCCTACCTCTTATAATGTTAAATAATAATGTATGTATAATATTGTATTACAGATTTATAAGTTAATTTAAAATAAAGAGAAAATGATTAAAAAATAATTCGAAATAGGACGGGGCTACGCTTAGACAATCAGAGTGTAGCAAAGAAAATCCAAGATTTGGAAAGACAACGGAAGTGAAAACCTTTACATGTTCTGAGATAATTAAATCTGACTGGTTGTCAAAACTTGACAGGTGAAAATATTTTTGCATTTGGTTCAGAGAGGTAAAAGATGGATTTTATATAAAGTTTGTGAGTGTTATTTTATTGCATCGCAAAATTGAGAGATTAAAATATTGGTCATTTATGTAAACTGAGTATTTGAATAGCGTTTTTGATTTTTTTGGAGTATAGAGAAGGAATATATGTGTCAAAGTTTTAGTAAGATATGAATTCGTCAAATTTCTATTTGTTTAAAGAATTTAATTTAATATTTCTTACTAATCTGCCATAAGGTATTTGCTTTACTCTTTGTGCTGAGGTCAGAAAAATAGTTATACAAATATTTGAATGCTCTTTTTTTGGTTTTTCAGGGGTAAGATCTTTAATGAAGAGAATAAATTATTATTTAAACGTCTTGCTCCATTTTGAATCAGCATTGAACTAGAGCTACGAAACAGTCTATGAACCCTTGTAAACTAATTAATTTGGGCCCTTGGTAAAAGTATAATGTTGGTTGCAACAGTTTTGATTCATAATGCTACGTAATAAGAGAACAAGATAGATTTAAATCTGAAGATACATCTGCATATACAAATATTAAGTTTTATATATAATTTTAACTGATCCCTCCTTTTTTAATTGTTTCAATTTTAATTACAGGTCGTCTGGGTGGCGTGGTTGGTTTGTCACTGGCCTTTTGCACTAAAGCTTGCGGGCTCGACACTGGCCCAAATCGGTGGGTTTTCATGATGCAGAAAATCGACAGTGGCCATATCGTAGGATTATAAGGCATGTAAAAGCACCCTAGAGTGTCTGTTTGGATTGGATGCTCTAGGCAAAATTAAATCTTGGTACAGGTTCGCATCGTCAGAGCTCAGGTTCCCCCACCCCTTTAGGGAGGAAACTGGGTTTCAAAATTACCTATGGTGATTGATATCCACCTATATGGTACCGTACTAAAAATAGAGATACCAGCTTCCAGAAATGTACTAGGTCTGCAATGGTAAAACACCAATATGCAGCCCATTAGAAATAAAAGAAAAATTTAATTACAGAAAAAAATAACTCTCTGAATGGAGTAGGAAATTGTGCATCAATACAATTAAAGTAAATATTGTAATTGAAACCTTCTTTCTCTCTCAACTAATTTTAAGACGTAAAACATGTTTAAAATTGCATGCTGTATTCTGTCTCGAAAGCGCAAGAAATTTTAATTATAATTAGTAAGACAAAAAAAAACCCGTTATATTTGCGGTTAGAAGACCTATAGCTAAGTAATTAGTCAAATTTCACGCATTTTATCATGCCACGGTCTATGTAAGATTTCAAAATGTAATTGATGCATTGAGAATGAAATGAAAATCGTTACTTTTAATTAACTATGATAGATATTTCATTATAGCGTTGCAAAGTTTAAAATACACAAAAGCGTTTGCATAAATATCGTATATGTAACATTACTGTGTTCGTTGGGCTTTCCACCAACAATAATTGAACGGTATTGTTGCTATCTTTTATACTCTAAACGGATTTTACATAATACATTAATAGACTATTTAAATTCCCTTTTTTATGTCATTGATTATACTTTCACAAGTATGCTTTCCGGAAGAGGTATTTGTTTTAATAGCCGTTAGTAGTAATAGTAGTTTAATTTTTTGTCTCTCTCTCTCATAATATACTATAGTTTCAATGAGAATGCGAATTTTGATAACTTCCATTTCCGTGTTGAAAAAATGCTTTTTTATCTTTTATTTTAATTTATTGATATTTTCAGTTTATATTTTAATTTCAAAAATGTTCGGTTTTCTTTCTTTTTTACTTTTATTACCTTTTATAGTACGTTTGTTTTAAAATATGTCCAACACACACTAGGATACTTGCAACTTCCCGTTTTGGCATTTGATGATATATATATAGTATTCAAAGTACGTAAATATACATATATAGGTAGAGTACGAATTAAAATGCGTATTTAGAAGGCTATCCATAATAATAATAATAATAAAGAGTTTGCGTGTGTAGGCCTGAAATGTTACTCAAAAACAGAAAAACTCAGAGGCGTGAAATTCGACACACTGCATAACGGTTTACGATAAGATTTTCCTTAAAATTTTAATTTTAACATGGCTTGGCGATTGACATCGACGTGACAAATTTTTTCACGTAGTAAATTAGCTTTAGAGCCCTTTTACGCTTTTTTAATTTTTTTAATTTTGAAGCCATTTTCATGGCTTGGTGATATGACATCATTATGTATATTTCTTAAAGTGACAAATTATTATTCACGTAATTTTTAAAGATTGCTATACATTTTAACTATCAATATATTTATTTATCGCTACGTTTATACATTTTCTTTTTTCCTTAATCAACTTTTGAAAATTATACTTCAAAACTAAATGTTAGTTTTTTGGCAACATAATTTTTGTTTACAGTTTGGCTTCGGCGCCCATGAAGTAGTTCGATGAAAATTAAGCCTATTTTAATTTTTTCCATATCCATAAACTAAATTTTTGTTTGAATTTAGTTGTCTTAGGTAGTTTTAACTTATATAAATGTTAAAATGTTTTGATTATTTTTCGGTTTATACCTTCAAACTGTTGATATTGACCTCTTGTTCTAGATTTCTATAAATTTGTTAGTGCTTAAGTTCTAGAGAACAGCGTTCTCACTGCAATTATACCCAAACAAATTAATAAAAAAAATGTCTACTAACAATAAAAATATTCTATAAAATTTTTTCTTTCTTTTTAAGAAGATAAAATATTTTAGATTAAGTATAACCATGATGAGAGAGAATTAAGTCCAATCCTTCAACGTTTCATTTCGGTTTCTTTGGAAAGAAAAAAAAAGATGGAAACGCATTAACAAAGGTGTTGAGTTGTAACGAATCTATTCGAGAATCTCATACTAATTCTCTAGGAAAAAAACTGTTTTTTTAAATATTATTCTATTGAAAACTTTCTCACGAAGAAGAGTATGTAAATCAAGGCTTATATTTAAGCATTAACTTTTAGGCTCGATAGTGAGAGAGAAGTTAGGAGCTAGATGATAGAAGTTAGTGATCAACGTGAAGTAATAGAAAGCTAGTCGAGTGTGACTCGGAGATAATTTGCTTAATATATAAAATTGATGATTGACGATTTGGTCAAATAGATACTTAAATTAAAATAGAGTCGGCTTGAAGCAGAATATGTTAGAACGGGCTTTGGATTATTTGGAACGTGTGTTGCCAAGACGTTCCAAGAGTAAGTGATTCAATTCATAATGAAATATTTATTATCTCGTCTACCTCGTTTTTGCTCCAATATTTACTTATAGATGCATTTTTGATGCTGGCTGAGGCCGCGGTAGCTAAGTGGTCAATGTATCCGATCGTGACTGGCTTGTCACGAGTTCGAGACCTGTACCACTAAAGACACACCGTGCACGTTAAATCTGTCGAGAGCTCAAACGTCCTCCCGTTGATGTGGTGGGGTAGTTAGGAGAGGAGGTTGCCAGCTCAGGTGTCGTCCTCGTCTTTTGACCATGGTTCAAAGTTACGAGGTCCTTCGCCAAAAGCCCTCGTTTTGCTGAACAGTCCAACGTTTATATCCATTCACTCATTCACTCACCCGAACCTGGGTTGATGAGATTTGTTAAATTGTCGAGACTTGTTAATAAATTATATTTGTTTAGGCTATGTTTAATCTTCCTTCTAACTCTCCAACACTGATGGATGTGAGAGCACATCCATCACAGAGTTAAGTGGAAGTTAGCTTAAGCACTTAACTCCTTACTTTTATCAATGTTTTTTTAAATGGAACAGAAAAAAATCCACAAAAATCAATGATTTTTTTAAAGAATCATTATATTTTAAAAAATGAATAATTAATTTTAATTCATTTTATAAACTAACCCAGAATAAAATAATAGCAAAACATAAAAGTAATTTGAAAGGAATTATGTACATGGATATATACATGCATATACATACAACTAAATGCACAGCCAAAAACGTAAAATCTTACATATTTAAAAAGATTAACTTTAAAAGATTCCAAGTTACTTTATTTTTTGAAAAATGATTCACTAGTCACGTGATGCCAGCTTCTTAAGCACAACTCATCAGAAAAACACTATAAAATCACTCAGTAACATTTATTATGGACAAGACAGTTCACTAAAAATAATTATCTCATTTCAGATCACTTAGAACCAGACGTGATTCCATTAACAGACTACGGTACAGAAAAAGGCGGGAAAAAAGAACGCTTACATGCACGAAATGGAAAGAAAAGTTCTTTCTCTGTTCAAATAATCACCTAGCACTTATATCCGACCACTATTAATTCTGGTAAAGAAATTTCTTCCTAAAAACCACTTTGCCACTCAACTTGTTGCCAGATTCCAAAGTAGGGAAAAGTGTTTGAGTAAGTCTAATAATAGATGAAATGCTTCTGTGAAGCCTCACGTTAAATTTTCAGAAATGGTGGACTTTCGATTAAGTCTGATGGATGTGAGAAAAGGTCTGTCATTTTCAATTTTTCTTGGTTGGGGAAGGAATAGCGGAAAAAAGCATCGTGTGGAAATTGTTCTTTTTCGTAAAGAATATATATTCCACTCGAAAACAAAGATCAGTGATAGAAGGATTTTAGAGAAAGATTAAATTGATAGTATTTCTTATAAATTTCTAAAGAAGAGAAGAAAATATGTAAAAACAATTACTTTGATTTCTTTAGAGTAGGGACGAAATTTAAATACTTATTTTTAAAAGAACTCTGCAAAACGGGCAATGTAAACAATATACCACAGTCAAGAACAAAATTTTATATTTTTGTGCATAACAGTTTGAATAAGTTTATTTTAATTTAATCGAATGAAGCATAAAATATTTCTGTAAAGTTATAGTTGGTGGTACAAAATATAGATTTACAAATTTACAAATTTTAATTCACATAACTTCAGATAAAAAGGCATAGTCTAAATTTGACTTTAACTTAGTGTACCTTAGTGTTTATTGAAAGAATAATATGCAGAATTGAGTCATAAATTTCAAAATGAAACACATTTGTAACGAATTTAATGATGTTGTAATTAATTTATATCCAACTGTGTATATAAATTCCTAAATTCTCAAAAATTAAAAAAAATCAATCATATTGCAAGAATTTGTTGAAGTACAATATAAATCAGTAAAGCTTTGTTGATGTAGTGTATTTTTTAAAAAAAATTACATTTCGAGATGGAAAATGTCAGTTATTCAAGCAGAGTCATATGAAATTGATCCTCCTTTTTTATGTTAATGCTACAAAATGTGCAGAATATTTATATCTCTATTTTGTGTTTCAGGAATTTTCATGGACCTCTTTGAATATTAATATTTTTTTAAAACTCCTCTATAAATTATTTCTGCTTAATTATCTCAAAATGCACTTACACACATATATACACACACGTATATATATATATATATAATATATATATATATATATATAATATATATAATATATATATATATATATATATATATATATATATTCATATTAGTATTGATATAAACAAAGCTTGCACTACAGATAAACAAAAAAAATAAACAACATAAAAACATTAAGGGATTGAAATTTCCTTTTAAACTTAAAATATTGTATGAAGGAAAAATGAATTAAGGTAGATATATATACATAATTCAGGTTTGGTTTTCAATAAAGAGCTACCGAATATTTCAAAATTTGATCCTAATATCATAAGAAGTTTTTTTTTTTAAACTGAGAAACAAACTTACGCGGATAAAATATGTACAATCACATATATGTGCATTATTATACAACTAATTGAACTTTTCATGCTTTAAATATCTTTAAAAATTTTGTTTCAAATTGTATCGTGTTTTTCTTTCACATTAATTAAATCTCAAATACATTTTAATTTCAAGCGTTTTTAAAATTAATAATTAATAGTATCCTGGTTATACGTACAATGATTAAATATAAAAATAATTTAATTAAAACTAATTATTAGTTTTTACTAAGAAGAATTAAATGTATTTTAATAATAAATTTCTAATATTTGTGTCTTTGAAAGTTTTTTTTTTGAACTCTTATCGTATTTAATTTTTTAGTAGATTTAGTTTACTCTTGTATAGTACGATTAAAAATATTGAGAGATATCCTAATTTATAACTCATCTCGAAACAGAGTGTTACCATTTAAGTGTATAATTTAATTATTTCATAGAATAACCAGACATTTCATAAAATAACTGGACAAGTCTTTTCAAGTATGTAATACGTAGATGAAGAATTTCATAGTTTACATAGTTATTCTTTGAAGTAACTAATGATAAACCGTTAAAGATTGAAAAATAAGCAATTTAAAATTTATTTTATAATTTAATTGATCCTAAATAAATAAGAACTTTCGAAAAATATATTTTATCCCTATCGCGGATGATTAATGGATAAATAATAAGAATTATAGCAGATGATATAATTTATGTTATTATTCACATTACTTAACCGAAAGGGGGAAATAGTTATATTTAAATATTATCAAAAATACATGCTGGAAGAAATACTGATGCTTCATAATGTGTAAAATTCAGTGTGTTCATTTACACAATTCATTGTGTAAAATTTTTATGCAAAAATACAAGAGAATATTAATTTAAATTTTATGATATATCTTTATTTTACGTTTTATTATTTATTAGAGCAAATATTGCTGTGATGATACCGTAATTTAATTGCATATTATTTTTTTAAAAATTACACTTTTTACTATTACCCATTTTTTACACGGCCGCTTTTTAAATCCTTGTCCAGTGCCGCAATTTTGAGCTGGTGCAACAGATCGAAGCGTTGTGTCAATATTCGGAATTACTTCAATGGAAATTAATTCTTGCTCACATATACTGAATTGAGATCTCGAGTACACACACACACACACACAATTGTTTTATTTGGTCATCTCTTGTCCCTAATCGGAAAATTCCTTCCCCAAAACAGCTATAAACTGTTCAAAATTGACTAAAATCGGATAGATTTAGTTCAAAGAACTTTTGATGGCCGTATTTCATACTTTACCGAACATCTAATCCTTATACTTTTAAACACTTAGTTAAGGTATGCGACTACTTACGACAACTTTTTTTTTGAACAAATGGAGGTATGGGGATTTTTTTTTAGATTTATTTAGTATATTTTAATAAAAAATTGAAAAATTGAAAACAAAAAAAATATTATTAAAATGTGAATAAACTGGTGAAAATGTACAAAAAATTACATAAATGGAGCCCGCTCTATACAAAATTTTTTTAAACAAATTCTCAATTTTTCAAATTTGATGTGTTACTTTGTTATTCATGTTTGAAATCCTCTTCAGGATTATAGATCTTTTAATTTTTACAAAAACTAGAGCACTCTATCTTAGAAACTATATGAAATTGCTTAAAAAAACAGTAATGATATTCACATAAACCAGTGCTTCTCAAACTTTCAATACTGGTGCCCCCCTTTTCGATCACAATTTTTTCGTGCCCCCCCCTTATACATTAACAATGTACTGAATGCAATAATAATGCACTTTGACGCTAAATTTACAATAGGCGATCTTAATTATAAACCATACAAATTAGCAACATAAGTATTAAAGATTTTGTATACTACTTTTAAGCAAAATAAATAAATAAATAAAATAATAGGATAATTATTATGTTATTTTCCTTTCTCTAATTTTTAAATTGAACATATTACAAAATGCGGTAGCTGCTTAGAAGACAAAATATAGAGATATCTGCTAAATATAGAAAAAGAACTCAGAGGGTCAATTTCTAATAATAAAAGCATTCCTTATAAAAACTTTGCTTTCCAAGACAAGCTCATGGACGTCTTTAATACTTATAAAACTTGTCCTTAATTTAGTATTAATTAATTAGTTATAAAATATTCTGTGCAGCACTGATACATTAAAAGTATACCGGCTGAAGTGCCCGCTCTTTGCTCGAGTTCATTTATAAGAAAATAAAACATTATTGATATAATAGCTGAATTGTAAGGGAAGCAAAGCCAAGTGCTCGACAATGTTTACAAAAACGTAAAATGATTTTTTTTTTTTTTTTTTAAATCGTTGCTCAAATTATAATTAGTTTTAAGCGAATTGTAATTTTAAGTCTCACAGAATTACCATTTATAATTGATGTTAAACAGTAGCGCACACAGGAATTTTTCAAGGGGGGGGTCCGGGGTCGAAAGTTCACCAATCTTGTATCAGGTTCCTTTTGATTTTGTCGATTTTCGGGAACAAAACACAGTAAAAAACTAATTCTTAAATAAATAATTAGCATTAACTAATAAAATTAATCATTAATAACAAATACTTAACTAAATTTTGCATACTATAAACTTAGAATTAAAATCAATCGGAAGAAAATCAAGGGCTTTGGGGGTCCGACCCCCCCTTGTGTGTGCCACTGATGTTAAATAATGATCAATAATATAAAATATCGATGAAGAATTGTATTATTTTTAATATTTAAAGTGAAAAGACTTCAACATGTTTTAACCCGGGAGCAGGCGCGCATCGAGCGGGGTTATTGAGTCACCCCAATCCTTTTTTTTTTTTATAATTATTTTATTGTACACGATACAAATCATGATTCCAGTGAATAATTTAGCTAAGAGAAAGTTTACTTACCTACTTTCAAGGACTTTTCAATTTTTCTTTGGTAATAAATAAACAGTTTTGCCAGAATTGACGATTTCGTAATCTGTGTGTCCCGCGCGACCACTTCCGGGTAAAAGTATATTCATTATGATATTATGTATGTTATTGCTAAAAATTGTGTGAAACTTTTTTCGTTATGCTTTATACATTGAGAATATTTATAAAAATATGTCTTGACATTGAGAATATTTATAAAAATATGTCTTGGCCAAGTAATCCTTCATGAGAGAGTGTGTGTGTGTGTGCTCTCTGTGGTTTTCCAAATATCATAAAACTCTTTTGCATGAAAAAAAGCGCAACAGAGAACACGTAAGAGAGGGGTCATAACTAACTGTACCAATAACTTAGAAGGTCAAACAGATTACAGCTATAATGTGCAGTATTTCAAAAATAATGACAGTGATTAATTTTTTATGTTCCTAAAGTTTTTCGATTCTAGGTTCGGGATCTGGTTTTTCTCTGAAAGAGTAGTATGTTAGGTTATATAAAAAAAGCGTAATAAAAAAATCTCTCATCACGGGATGACGGTAAATCAAATAAAAGTTTTTTATTTGGTTATAGGATCAAAGATAACTAATTAGGTATTGAAGAAGTTTTTATTTTTGATGGCTTAATATCGCCTATAAATTATATCAGAGTAAAAGTGCATTTTTTATTATGTCTGAAAGTATTTTGTTTTAATTCATTCCAATAAACTAATTGTTTTTTAAATCTTTTATTTTCGATATGCTCGCGCCCCCCTCGTAAGGTCTTCGCACCCCCAGGGGGCGCGCCCCACAGTTTGAGAAGCACTGACATAAAGGATTGTAAATTTTGAAATAAAACAGTGATTGATAAATTTGAAGGTCAAAACACTTCTACTCTTCTACAAAACATTCACAAAAAATTTCAGCAAATTAATTTTAAAACTTTTTCAGCAATCGCTGTCCCGTATGAATTTTCCGAAAAAAACTCATTTCGAGTAAAATGCATTTTAAAGTTTGACATCTTGTGTAAATTTATGACATCTTCTTTAATTGAAGCACTTAAAGTTTTTTTTTTTAGGGAATGGAAAAAATCCTTGGTATTTTTATTAAGCTAATAAGATGACCGATAAAATACAATCATAATAAAAAAATTGTCAATTTTTGAAAAAAAATTCATGATTTTAGGTTAGTCGGTTACCTTAAATCGTAGAATTTAATAATTGTATATACTTTAACTGACTTGACTTCATAAAATACCTAGTTATTCTATTGTAATAACCTCGTTCAGTTTATTGGTGTTTTGGGGGTTCGAGTAGAGATCAGCCGTAACCAGTTCAAATTCCAATTTAGTACTTCTCTAATTTAAATCAAAATAACTCAGGGTAGGAAATGCGCAACACTACTAATTATAAAATAATACTTACTATTTGATTATAATCTAATTCATTTAATCTTAGAACACTTTGGACTTCTACGGTCTGATTCACCGTTATGCTGTTATTTGTTGTGTTGTACAGCCTCCGGTCGCTTATCATTAAACTCTATTTTATAACTTAATTGTCAATTAGCAAAGTTGATTATCCAGAAACTACTCATCTGGTTCTCAACTAACTTCACGCATCTAAAAATCAATGCTTAAATACAACGATTCATTTGAATAAATCAAAACTTCTTCGGGAGAAAGTTTTCAATAAACAATTATATATATATATATATATATATATATATATATATATATATATATATATATATATATATATATATATATATATATATATATATATATATAAAACAAGTATTATACAAAAAAATAAGTTAATTCCTACTTAGATCAACAGAGAAAATTTTATTTTAGCTACTTTTTATTAAATAGTTACAATTAGTATAAATATGTATATACATTTGATAGAATCTCAACATTTAGTGGTAACTCATTTTTATTAGTTATCATTAAAGTATCGTATAGTTACCCAAAGCAATCGTGTATATAAAATTACAGTTCCACCGAATGCTTTAAAACGTGAAAAAAAAAGTTTTGACACAAGTCGCCAAAAATGATGCCAACGTGGCTGTATTTGTAATTCTTTAAATAATTAGTTTCAATCAATTGATTTTTATTAGTTATAATTAAATTACTGTATTGTCATCCAAAATAATAATATATATAAAATTTCAGCTCAATTGAGCGCTTTAAAATTTGTTTTATTAATGATTGAAATTTCCCCCAAGATAAATAAATAAATGTAGAGAGAGTGTGATGCGAGCTAATAATAGAAATTGAAAATGAAATAAATTTACACCAAGAGGATTAGTTACAGGTTTGCGGATAGATCCATCACACTATGAATTAACGGATTTCACACTTTAAAGGTAACATATAAACATATGTGTCAAGAAATATTTTTGCACCTCTTTTTTCCATGAAGCAAACTGTTTTCGCTAAATTTCTAAGTATATTATACATTAAAATAATTTAAAATTTGATTTTATTAGCTTTTTTGATTGTTGTTCTTTCTTAATCTTTAAAATATGGGATTCCTTTCTTTTAGAATGTATGATCGAAAACACTGATGCGAATGAATTGAGATAGTCATGGTACAAGGATTTCAAAACAATTTATAAAAACGTTTTTTAAAACAGAAAAAAAATGTCTCCAATCCTGCGGGGCTTGTAACTTTTTTTCTACATGGTGTTAAAACAGGGTTAAAAAAAGCAAAGAGGTACCTCACCATAAAGTAAAGTACTCAGAGCTCGTTTCTCAAATTTAAGCATTTTGCAGGTGGGCAAAGAAGAAACTTTAAGCGATAATGTTTATCTTCCTTTAGGTTTAATGAGAAAGTTACATGTAAAAAGTAAATATTTTACTTTCTATTTAAAAACGAAATTGATGGTGCTTTATTCTAAGTTCCAATTAAATGAGATTAGATAAGGGTATGGGAAAAACTGAAAGCATTACATTGCTTGTGGAATGAAATATGATTTTATTTGTTGGAATATAAGTGTGAGAGATATTTTATAGCATTTTAATTGAGGACATTTAAATTATTAGGTACTAGCTGGTATGCCCGTTCTTCGCACGGGTGAACTGAAAAATTAAACAACACAGATTGAAGGAAAAATAAGTTTTTAATGAGTTAATTTTATGTGAATTGCAAATTAAACGTAGTAAAAAAAAAAAAAAAAGAAGCTTTTGTATATCTCAGCTAAACTTAATATCGCGCGCCTATAAAAAAAAAAAAAAAAACACCTTTGTTAAATTTTAAGTATGTAGATCTAATAGCTGATAAAAGGATTTTTTTATTTATAATTCCTCGTAACACTCTTGAGGGTCGATTTTTCAAAATACCTCCGTAAGCTGATCTCTGCTCAGCAAAAGTAACACATTGTTAAAAGTTTTGCGTAATGAACGCTTAAAGTAGTGTAAATAATTTATATCTGAAAGTGTAATACATTAACATCACTTTCTGTTGTATTTATTTTATTTTTAAATTTTAATATTCGCAAGCAACGCCGTTTCTTAAATTATAATGGCGATTTAATGGAAAACATAGCGAAATGTTAACGATAGAGTCAAGTTGGCAAATGCCTAGCTACTTTCGTAGCTCGAGCTTTATTAGAGCTTTGTAAGACCCGCCGTGTAGGGGCGCGATGCACGTTAATACTTTATCCAACCGCATTATGATTTACTGCAGTTTTTTCATACAATATTTTTTTGGATCACTACATTTACAAATTAAGGGATATACATAAACAAAATACTCCACTATGGAAAATTTAATCTGTTAGAGCTAATAAATTAATTAAAGATATTCCACTGTAAAATTAATTATGTCCACCGTTCACTTAAAATAAGTAGTCAAATAATTTTCCAAGGTCTTCACTAACATACAAAAACATAAGACACTTAAATTTTGACAAACTATTTTTCCGCTAAAATACTCATCATAGAACCCGTGCTGCTATATATCTTGGAAGATTGGATTTCAAAGAATATTCCTGTTAATTATTGGTAGAATATTCCTTCTAAGTTGGTGTGGTGTGGTAGTTAGAGAAGGAGGTGCCAGCTCAGGTGTTGTCCACGTCACTTGACCATGGTTCAAAATTACGTGATACGTTGCCAAAAGCCCTCGTGTAGCTGAACAGTGCGACGTTAATATTTACTCACTCACACACTCTAAAAAATACAGTACAGTAGTTATAATTATTTTTAAACTTAAAAATGCAATATCTATCTATTCAATTAAAATTATAGCGTTATAATTAACTACTAACCACAAACAAATTTTGAAAATTTGTCCAAATGATGCAGTGTGAAAGAGAAAGTTTATTTACTTTAAGTGCCAGAACCGATAAAAGCATTTATTTTGAAAAAAGATCAATTTCTTACCACCAAATGTGCATAATAAAATCATAAAAAAACATTAAAATGAAGATAGATTTATAACAACCTCTTCCTTTTAAAACTTAGTTTTATTCTGAAATAAAAAATAGGCATTATTCTGATCACAGGAATTAATTAGAAGCGAGCCCATTGCGTAGCAAAAACAAAAAGAGTTTTTCACAAACAAAAGATAGATATATGCTGTGGCGGGCTTTTTTGCAGCGCAAGCCAGAATTGCTTGTAGATGGCAGAAATTTTTCACACTTACTTGACAAACATCGTTATATTTTGACACTTTTTACAAATTTTTATAAATTATAGTCTATGCTATAAATTATAACCTATGTGTTATTCTGATGTATAAGCTATATTACTTTAAAGTTTCATTAAAATCCATTCAGTTGTTTTTGCGTGAAAGACCCACAAAGATTATCACAAACTTTCACATTTATAATATATATTAGATTGCAAAATGCGGCGTATAACGCGCACTTTAATTCAAAACATAGGATCGAAATTTACGGGTACAAGTTATATGCCGGATATAAAACAAGAGAGCTTTAAAATAAAAAAAAAGAGATGGGCATAGAAACAACTTAAACTTCGATTAGAAACAAAATGCTGTTTGTTTAGTAGAAATGACATTCCTTATAAATTAGGCTTGTAGCTCTAGAAGTATACTATTTTTTAAGAAAGCTCTGACAATACCTCGAATAAGTTACTTCAAAATATAAAAGCAATGCACACGTATAGTTCAGGTTTCTTCGTAAAAAAGGGGGTGCGTATTATACGGCGAATACACTTAAAAATCAAAACCTGTGGCTTGAAAGTACAGGTGCGCGTTATACGCCAGATTTAACGGTATTTAATTTCAATCATTCAAAATATTATACTGATTTTAAATAATAAATTTGAATTTTATTTCATATAAAAGTTTAAAATGAATTGATAAATTTGTTGAATTTGAAAGAACAATATTTCATTCTAAACAGGACGTTCAGAGAAAATTCATTTTTTTATTTATAAATTCACAAGTATTACATCAAGCATTATTAATATTAACAAGTATAATTTTAACGATTATCAATGCTAAAAAAGGCTATTACTAATTATTAATACCAACAAGACCATTACTAATATAATTCAAAAGTATTATTTTTTAATAATATTTTTAACATGTGTTCGTAGAAATATTGTTTTAATAATAATATTTCTACTAACAATAAGTAATCTAAGAAATGTTAATATCAACTGCTTAATTATTAATAATTAATCCTATTTATTAAAAGTATTTTCTAATAATTATTTTTATTAATTAACGTTTTATTTGAATAATTATTCATATGTATTAAAAGTATTATTTTGCTAATACTTCTAAAGGTATTCTAATATTTATTCCTATTTAAAAATTGTCATTATAATAATTATTATTTAATAAATATTATAACAGAGCATTTTTATTATGCAATTCTTTTTACAAATAATTCTTATTATTTCTAATGACAATATTCATGCTGTTTGAAAAAAATTAAAAAATGAATGGAAATGTTTAATGGCATAATAATTGTAATATTGAAAAATGTTTACGTTTCTATTTTCCCCCATAATTGTAAAAAGGGGGGAAATAAATCGCAATTGCTTGAAAATGTAAAAATAAAACCTAAGTGAAGTGAATTTTAATTAATTAATTGTTTACTTACAAAAATATTGTGATTAATTATTTGTCCATGTCTGAACATACTTTTTTTTATCTGAAAGCAAGCTTTTTTTGGTTTTATGTCCATCCAATAAAGTAAAAATATTCAATGACATGAAGTTTTGATGAAAGTATGCAATTTTTCTCCTTTTTAAAAATAATTAAATTTCCCTCTTATTTTAATAAACTTTGCACTGAATACTTGTTTTTTTATTTATCTATAAGTTTTTAACGTTCTTATTTGAAATTGTAATGTAATATATCTTAATAAACAATTAATTTGTAACATTATCGAATACCATAACAAATAAAAAGTTACAGCTAAAACAATTAATTATTCTAAAAAAATATTGTTGTTTTCCAAAAAGTTAATTAATTTTACTTGAAATTGCATCATCCTAGTGTGAAACAGAAATAAACTAATGAAAACAAGCGATTTCTTACATTCTGAAAAACAATCAAGATAATTAATTTTTTTAATATCTAGTGTTATGTCTGGCAACACTCTCCAATACTGACTGACATCTCGTTTCATGCTCGCGCCTGGAACAGTACTTTTGTTTTGATTTTGTAGTAGTAGAAAGAATGATTTTGAATTCGCTGTTTTACTTTTAGGCTTGGTTAGATGTTTTTTTTTAAATTTTTTGTAGATTCCATGCTCTGTGTGTTCGTATAATTGTAGTATTACCTCGAATTAAAACATTACAATGGAAATATAGAATTTTTACTTATTATAAGAACTGATTTCTGACCGCCAAAAAAAAAACATTCACTTTTTTAAGTTTTTGAAGACGCTGAATAAATAATGGGTACAAATGTGTTTTTCATTATTATGAGAAATTAATGAGACTTTTTGATTTTGCAGAAATTTTGATTGATTTTTGTGACATCTAGTATTATGTTTTACATAAATTTACTAACCTTTAATTTTAAAAAAAATGCACAAACCTTATACGGTGTTATTTTTATTTCCCACCAAAGTTTAAGGGCGCTTAATTTTTTAGCCACAACAACAACAACAAAAATAATCCATATAAAAATAAAGTAAAAATTCAAGTTTAATTTACACATTTTACGAATGCTCTATCGTGAACCCTTGATCACATGGTATACATCAATGCGATAGTCCAGTTCCTGACATACTCAACTTAACATGGTATTATCAATATTATTAACAACACGTGTTATTATTTCCTCGTTATCCTTGTTATCCACAAAAACAAAAATTTGTATTTTACATAAAAACCAAGTTTTAGTACCTTCTTTGCTGCGTAATGTGGCAAAACTTATAGAAGGATAACATTTGCTGTCAATAATGCAGAAACTGGACTTTTACATTCAATTATGCCGAGTGACCAAGGGTTCACATTTAGAACACCTGTAAAATATGTAAATAAAATTGGATTTTTGCTGTATTCTATCATACAGTAGAACACGTTTTTGAGAGGGTATTTTTTATGCGATTTTATTTTTGTACAATATTTTTGTGCGTTCTTTTTTAAGCGGTATATGAATTTCGTCGGCTTTTGAACCATTGATATGTTTTCTATCAATGTATTTTTTTATACACTGCAAGACGCTCTGTTCATTGGTTATGAACAATCTCTCGACAAAGCACGTTCAATTTCTTTCTTCTAACGCACTAGCAGTAGACGCTTGAATGAAGACGAAACTTTCAGTGACTGTGGCACTTTCCATAATTTGATAGATTATATCAAGACGAACAGGAAGAACTGGTTTTTTTTTTGTGCATGGTAAAATATTTGCATAGATCCAGCTTTCCAACAAATTGGAAAAGAATTTTCTTAAAGTAGATACCAATTACGAAAAGGAGTTTGAAATTCCCAAATTAACTTCGATCACGCATATCTGGTTATCGTGACATTCACAAGCAACTAACCAACCAACCTTCGTCGCAAAAACTTATCACTTAGTTTATGGTGCCAAAAAATAAAAATTGAAACTGTATCTTCAAGTGATGAAAGTGATTTTGAACGAATTCATCACAGGAAGAAGCCCACTTTGAATTATGATGAGTAGCTGTGAACTATGTATGCGCCATTTGTGAAAATTTCTCCATGTGTACAATGAGAAATTGAACGTTTTAAATATTTTTACATGTGGAGTTTAATCATTCATTTTGTTTAGAACTACTTTCTTATAAATTTCGTAAAAAATTGACACATTTTTTATGTGTGACTTTTTTATGCGGTCCCACCCCACCGCATAAGAAAAAATTCTGTAATATGTCGACAGAGTTCTTAGTTATATGTAAATATTTATTAAAAAAATGCATATCTTTTTGCGAATTTTTTTATGCATTTCCTATCTCAACACAAAAGCAGGTTTTATTGTATGTTTTTTCTTTTACTGTACTCGTGTTGTATTTTTTACTAAAGCGCAATGAAATCTTGGAAAGAATTATGAACAACTCTGTACATATGTGTGTATAGTATACACAATTTCAATAACTAATATAAATTAATAAAATTATACTTTGTAAATGACTTAGTGGAAAAAGAAAGAATAAACGCAAGCAGAAATATTTCATCAGAACACAGAAAGCGCAGACCTAAAAACAATCCATTTCATGCAGAAAACTCGTAAAGTTAACCCTAAAAGAACCTAATTTCGGAGATGAAAATCTGACTCATTGCGTGAAAGTAAAATTTTACCACTTTCACATTATGCAGTGCAAAAGTCAAATCTTTATACTTCAATCCAATTTCCCTTTCTTCCCCCCCATTTTCCACTGGCACGAACAAAATACAAAACCCCTACGCGTGGAGAAGTCTCGGAACGCAAAGAGAAGAAAAGGGAGATAAAAAGGGGAAAAAAATTTTAGCTGTTTTTGAAACAAAGAGAAGACATGATATTCCACGCGATTTATCCCGGGAAGGATGCATTTTTCTTCATTTCACAATCCCTTACGGGGGAGGGTAAAAAATCCAAATGGAAGTATAATGCTTACAGTGCGTGATGGAAAAGCTGTTGTTTTTAGGGAGGCTTTATAAAGGATTTTCTTTGGGATGATGCTCTTGCATTTTCTCTGTTGAATCTTTCTCTGTGTATAGGATTTTATACTTTTTTTTAAATATCTGTCTATATCTGGGGTATTTTAAAAAAGGCATCATTTTAAAAACGTTGGAAAGATGTTTATGTGAAGGAGGTGGTTTATTTTTGCATCATTATAGTTACATTAAAATGTTATTAAATAATGTTGGGAAAAATATTTCTTTTTAAATTTCTTCTATGGTTTCACTCTATCCCTATATATATATATATATATATATATATATATATATATTGTTCAAACTTTTAATCGCTAATAAAATGCTTTCTATTCATTCATTCAAGTTTAAATATTTTTTTAACTTGTAGTGGATGACACTTTGTTAGCACAGTTTTTTTTTTCAGTTTTGTAATTTTAAATTTATTCTGCATTATTTCTGTCACAGTTACAGCTAGTTGCAACAGGCGGCGCAAGTACGTTTTTCAACGGAGTAGGAATGTTGTTAAATATTTTTATATTAATTGTTGCTTTGTAACAGGGATAGATATGAGTTTGTGATCAACAAATGCATTTTAATAACTCAGAAATACATTGAATTTTTAAAAATAGTTACATTTATTTGAATATATATATATATATATTAGCTTTGAACAAAAGACTGAATATTCATCTAAATAATATTAAATATCCAAGTATTTTAACACCAAAATTTCATAAAAGCCCTATAAAATTCCGCAGTATCACTAATGGATACAATACATATACCACGAAGTCTGGGAAGATCTTGCAATCTCTTCTTCAAAATCTAATTGATAATTTACAAAACACGGCAATTATTAAAAATAGCTTAGAGATTGCTAGAGTTACTAAGGATATGTTTATGCATGGTTTTGATTTCGAGGACCTTTTTAATTCTATAGATATTGACGATATGATTAAGGTTCTTCAGTTAATTTATGATAAATATGAATTATATACTTCAATGAAAAAAAGAAAAATTTGATATTCTTGTTAACCTCGTTTTAAAAGAAAAATTACATTTGATCATAATCTTTATAAACAGATCAAAGGATTAGCTGATGGTCCAGCTGGTTTAGCGAACCTATATTTACTTTTTTTTTGAAGTAGATCATGTTATAAATGATTCTTACTTAATTTATCGTTATATAGATGATATAATAATTTTTGGTAAAAATAGTGAATACAAACCAAATATTACATTCTACCCTGATTTTCAACTCTAATAGGGTGGAATTCTTATTTAGAATTGCATCTTATTAACAATAATGTAGTCAGTAACATTTTTGACAAAAGAGATTCGTTTAAGTTCCATATAATTAAAATTCCCGTATGGAACAGTAATTTTCATATATCAATTTACAGAAATATCATTTTGAATTTTTTATTTAGAAATGATAACTTAACTACCCACAAAATAGATAAATACAATAATATAAAAAAATTTTTCAATGTTGTTTAGATCATGAATACCCTTTAATTTCTTGAGATCTTATATTCATCACAAATACATTAACCGTCTTGCTGAATTCCAAATCCACCACACAACAATAGGTTTTCAAAGTCAGCATGTTAGTGGTCTTGCTGTGAAGATTATATCATAACACTCATATCACAGTTTACATTTTTTCCACACACATCTTAAACATCTTACACATTGTTGACAACCAACCAAATTAGAGCCTAGCAAAATTTACATTTTTGACAATCAACCATTTCAAATTTTACCATATTTGATTGTCGTCATTTTATACTTGTCTTTGCTGGCTGGTTTAAAAGTCAGCTCAAAAGATGTGTTTATGTTTTTTGAAATTTTTTAACTTGGAATGAATAATTGACTTTCATTAATGGTAATCGTAAAAGCTTTGTGAGTAAAGAAATTTTGTTAAATTATTTTTTGAAAGATACTTTTCTTATGTAATTGTTCTTGTATTTTTCTACTTTTCTTACATAATTATTTTGTGATTTTGTGATTTTTCTGCATTAAGAGTTTGAGAGTTTGCTACATAATAGTAGTGATTGGTTTTATCATGCTCTCTGAGTTATACTTTTTCTGAAGTTTTGTTTATTTTATTTGGTTTTCCTACCGAGTTGCAAAGGGGGAAGGTTGGCGCCTTCAAACTAGTTTAACCCCACTTATTCGGTCCTAATTTCGAAATTGCTTTCTGACTCGCTAGGTTCTTAATTTTGTAGTTCTTTTATTTTCTATAACTTTGTTTTTCATGTTCAGCTTTCATATTTTTATTGCGCTATTTCTTGTTATGTTCTTTATCTATTATTTCTTGTTTTTGATAAATAATACATATTTCTTTTATATATATATATATATATATATATATATATATATATATATTCAATATAATTATACATTTGCATAACTTAAAAAAACATAACTCTTCCATTGACTTACTTTCTTCTTCGCTAGACATTACACGCTGAGTGATTTGCCTAGGTTTAAAAATAGAGCTGATGCCACTGGTTTAAATGTAATGAAGCAAAATCGTGAGAATAATAGCTTTTGATGATTCTGAGTTGAAACCGTATGTGATCGTAGCTTCATGGAGACTTATAAAAATGTGTGAGAATGTGCATGTGTACATTCCATTTACTTTTATTGAGTGATGAATATTTATAATTGATTTGTGTGAAATTCAAATTCATCAATAGGCCAATACATCACGGTTAAGTTTAATCTTGTCCATTGTATCCCATTTTCGTTTTACTATACAGAAGGGGAGGGTAGATTTCCTGTTTTGAACTTGTTTCAGTGATGTTCGAAAGGAAAGAAGGGGTGACAGGTGATATTTGTTTTCCCGTCAATCTCGGTCTTAAAAATGTTGTGGTCGAGGAAGCAGCGCACTTTTGCCGTGGAGGGGTATTTCTTTAACTGTCGTTTGGTGATTGCAGTGTAACATGCCCTTCGTCGTCCACGAGGACGTGTTCCTGATCGGATGTGTGTTTTAATGGAAATGGATGCCTTCCGAGCAACGGAGAATGTCCCCAAAGAAAGAAAAGAACATCTGAAGACCATTAAAAAACCGGAAAATATAGAACGAGTTTGTCTGCTAATTTAGACCTCTATGTGACACAATGATCCTACAATTCTTCTTTTGCGCTATCCAAAAAAGGAAGCTTGACAATGCAAAGTTGCAAAAACAGGGGACCACAGCCCTCACCACCATGACTTCCATAGGTTTCTGGGGGAAGGAATCATTTGGGGCCTTCACCAGAACTTAAGACTTGCGTGCTTACTTGATTTTTCCCATCCTAATTACTTCCTGTGGGCTTATCTCAAGACATTGGTTTACAAAGATCGCTTCAAGACCCTAGAAAACCTACGAAACATTATCTGAAGCGAAATTCTGAATATCCCGGTCGATATGTTTGAAAAAGAGTGACTCAAAACTTACGAAACCGAATGGATCAGTGTATTAATAACGGAGAGCGACATTTAATAGGCATCGTGTTTAAAACTATGAAATTCTAAGTCCGAATGTAGTGTGGTAGACGGAAAATAACAATAAAGTCACATGAAACATGTAGTGTGTTTTTTATTTGTATTTTTTCGAAACAGGAAGCACGCACGCCCCACCCTGTATTACACTATATCAAAGTTCAATGTAGTTATTAGTTATATTTTTCAAGCAATTTACTTTGTAGGATTTAAAACATAAAAAGCAATAAACCTATGAAAAATATACATGTATTTATATACATAAAAGTATATTCCTTCACAATAGCTTTATTATCTAAATAAATCGTCTATTCAACCCATAGCCTAAAGTAGCTAGTACGGCTAAACAAACAAAATTACAAACTTAATGAACGAGAAATAACAATATTATTTATTATATCATAAACTTGGTATTAACATGCTTATTATGTAAACACAATGGATTTCTGAACTAATACGTTTCTTCAGTGGTCGCATTAATGTAATCATTTCTTTTTTATCTATAGGGGATTCGAATTTATTGAAAATTCTCTCTCTCTCTCTCTCTCTCTCATGTGAATTGTTTTCTTTTATCACAAAATAAATGATATTTTTAACTTTTCGAAACATGTGTTAGAAAATGTTATTATTTACGGAATGAAAACAAGTCGTTCATTGAATTATTAGCAAACTCATTACCAATGAATACTCGATTACTGATTTGATATTATTAAAATACTAGAAACGCACGTAAGTAAGGCAATAAATATTATTTTTAATGAAAATTCAAAATAATTAAGATTTTATAAGTAATCAGAATAAAAATTACATGATGATAATTTCTTCTCAGAACAGATAATTTTATTCGTATCCGCTCAAACATTTAACATTGTATTTTAAGTATCATAGCGTATGTGTGTGTTTGTGATGTATATTAAAAATACGTTTATAAAGTTCTTAAATAACTACTCAAATTTCAATTCGTACTATTAGTTCACATTCTCCATATATCATGTTCAAATTTTCAATCATTAATAAAATATATTTGCAATCACACAATTCAGCTGGAATTTTATTTACACGATTATTTTAAATGACAATACGGTAATTTAATTATAATTAATTATTATCAATTGATTAAAACTAATTATTCAAAGAATTACACATACAGCCACGTTGGTATCATTTTTGGTGAATTAGCGACTATTTTAGCGACTTGGGTCAAAATTTTAAAATATTTTTTTTCTCATGTTTTAAAGTATTCAGTTGAACTGGAATTTTACATACCCGATTGTTTTGGATGACAATACGATACTTTAACGATAATTACTAAAAATTAATCTTTATTTAATATTGTGATTCCGTGATTTTACATACATATTTATATTAATTGTAATTATTTAGTAAAAGGTAACTAAAATAAAATTTGCTTTGTTAACCTAAGTAGGAATTGACATAATATTTTTTTTTACGTTTTTTGTTTACATATAAGATTCCGTCTTCAAGCGACAAAAACTTTTATGATTTAGATACTAACAAAACTAAGAACTCAATTTAAACAAATATATATATATATATATATATATATATATATATATATATATAGAAATGATTAATCTTTTAACAAAAAAAAATTGCATTTAACTTTTGAAGATAAAACCATTGCGAACTTGTAATCAATGGAGAACGTTCGTGAACCTATGCCGGGGTTCTTTGTGCATGAATCATTACGAAGGCCTTACATAACTGTGAAAAATGATGACATCGAATTGAATTAATTAAGACCAGAATTTACAAAAAATGATTTTATATTATATAAATGTGTTGCTGAGAATTATTTAAAAATATTCTTGTACAATTTTGTCACATTTATTTTTCGTGTTAGATAGAATTTTTTTTTTTTTTTTGGAAATGGTGCATATATTTTTCATATTTCATTTATTGTGCATCAAAATTATACTTCTTATAAATGTTCCCATAATAATTCTACTGAAAATTAAAATTTAAAAAGGATTCGATAAAAACAATATGTATCTATTTTATAAGGCAAAACCTTTCAATGTACTTAAAATTTACATAGTTGCTTCTCATAGTTATTTTAATCAACTAACAAACAAGTTGGTTAAAAATATGCGACCTATGATTCAGCTTTTTATTTAGTTTAAAATTTATTTTCCTCTATATAACACGCAATAATGTATCACATGATATTAAAAATATACACCTGATATCCCTACACAAGCAAAGAGTATGCCTATCCTTTGCTAAACCATTACAGAATCAGTTTAAGATATTAAAATTTTAGTTTTAAGGTATCCGACTCTACGGTGGATAAAATCAGAACCGTGATTTTTTTTTTAATAAAGTGTATAAATGAATAATTTTCGTGATATTTAGTGTCACTTAGTTTATAATACATGTATAAAATTGTTTTAAGGGCATTTTGACAAAACAAATTTATTTAAATACAGAATTTTGGCAAAATATTAACTTAGAATAACCTTTTCTTCAAAATGTTCTCCTTTCATAAAAAATGCTTCTAAAATAATAATATTTTGCTTATATAAAGTAAAGACTTCTCTAGAAAGTCTGAACTATTTTTTTAAAAAATTCACATTATTTCCAGAGTTACAACCAATTGAAATAATTGTCGGCGTGTTTTCCTGAACATTTCTTCCCTCTGTTGTCGTAAAACATGGATACACCCACTTCTAAGTCATATATTTCAAAATTCTAGTTGAGCCTCTGTACAGTGGTTTGGGTTAGATACAGGCGAAATATAATTGTAATAGAAGCATTTTTCACAAAAGGAGAATATTTTGAAAATTGGTCATTCTATGTTAATTTTTTGTCAAAATATTGTACTGAAATAATTTTTTATTGTAATACTATTCTTTAAAAAAATTTATATACATTTTCTTATCAAAGTGACACTAAATATCATAAAGATTATCTATTTATACGCTTTTGCAAAATCATGGTTCCGAACGTAGTCGGATACCTTAAGAACTCTTATCTCTAATCTTAATAGCTCTGAAGCATATGGTATTATTTACGTATTTTTGAATTTTCAAATGCCTTTCTAAATGCGTTGGTACTTCAGAGAGAATGTCGTAAGTTTGATACTTTCCTTTAAGCCTATTCATTCCAGAAAATTAAATTGACTTCTGTCCCAAATGTTCCAGCACTTTATTCCACTAATTGACTCTCTAACTGGGATGCGAATAAGGGTTAAACTCGGTGTTAACATCTCCCCAATCTTTCAACAGCACATCTCGTTAAGCGAACAGCTTAACATTTTCCAGTGAAGCTTTCTCACTGTGAAGTGAACTCCTTTCAACAGCTGTACCAACTACACAACGAAGCACCGAAATAGGGAAATTTATCCCGAAGCAATGACATTTTCCCCTTTATTCTGATTCTCTTATATATTCCGAAAATGGGCTAACTGAGTGCATTGGGCTCCCAAAGGGGTAAGGCTTGAACGATGCATAATTCAAACGATAATGGATTCTAAAATCGAATTTGTGACGGAGATGGTGTTCTGCTCCACCGATCTATACACATAAAAATGGAAAGAAAAAACAGAGAATTTGTTGCAAATATATTCCCCTTTCTAGTCTGTTATTATGGAAAAGAATGAATTTCCACTCGATTGTTTTACAGGTTGGGTTTTTTCCCTTCTTGTTTGGTAATATATTTACTTTGTTCTTACATAATGCGATTTGAAGAAGAAAAGGTCTACCTCTTATACCTGGATAAATAGTTTAGAGTTTTAAAAGACAGCAAAGTAATGAAAAATATCTCTCAAACGTAGATGTAAGACAGGTATAAATTTTCTTTGTATTTCTAATGGAAGGGTTTACAAGTAATGGAATATTGCCTTGAGAAATGAAAAGTTTCAGATACTTTACGTTAGTTAAATTGTGAATAATTTTTTACGTGTAGAAGATTTTTCTAAGACTTTTCTTTGTGAGTTAGTGGAAATAAAACGAAATGCCTTTCAGCTTCCTAAATATCCAAGGAAAAAATATTTGTGTACTATTCAGGAATTTTAACCAAAAATATATTTTCAACCGTATTTCCTTAGATTTTTGTTTTGACTTAAGTAATAAATTTGTATTTTTTTAAGAAAATATATGTACTTATTTAAAGAAATATAAACTTCTGAGGCTTATTGAGTACTTAAGAAATTGGCTATGTTTTGAACTATTATTTGAAGAATCTTGCAATCTATTTATTTGAAGTAGACTTTGATTTTATTTACAATACATGATGTCTACAAATTACTTGAGCGATATCGTAAGTTAAGAATTTCCGAAATACGAATTAAAATCAATCCTTTTAAAGTCAGAGTAGTAGGAATATATCCTAAGTTTATTCACAGGTGTGGACATTAGGTGTTCTAATATAAAAAAATGGGGGTCGGAAAATCCTAATGCCATCCTAGAACATGAAAGAGACAGTCTCAAGGTAAACGTGTTTTCTTCAATGATTTTCTCGAATATTTTTGGCCCATTTATCTTCGCTGAACAGAATGTTGCAGAAAATGTTTACCTGGGCATGCTACAGATTTTCCTTATGCAAATCATCAAAGAAAAAAATGCCAGAAGTTTACATTTTTCAAAAGGATGATGATGTTGATGCCTTACCACTATTACGTTACATTTTACCTCAATGCTGAGGTATCAGTTTTTCGAGGTGATACGTGGGGGTGTTATTTAATGGCCATCAGGATCATCCCTGGATTTCAGTGTATGGGGTTTTATAAAGGATCAAGTGTACACTCCGTCATTTCCTGCATCTATGCCTGAACTAAAATCAGGAATCTAGGCTGAAATAAATTTGATTGCTGGAAAGATGCTGACAAATCTGTGGCAAGAACTAATTCGCAGATGGGACATGTACATAAAAACGAGCAGAGCATCAAGTGCTTGTGATGATGGTAAACTTGAACTATTTTTTCTACCTTACAACACCTGTACTTTAAAGTTTTTCCTGTAAATTACATGCAATAAATCATTCTTCCTGCTCAACTAATGTGTGGACACTCAGTAAAATGAGTCCGTTTTAAATTAAAGTAAATTTTTATTGTTATAAATGTAAAACACTCTTTATTTTCTTAATTAAAACACATACCAATTTGAAAAAAAAAATATCCCAAGGAACAAGAACATTTTGCTTATTTTATTCTACATATTATTATACTCGGAAATATTTTACAATTTCCCAGGAAATTCTATTAGAAAAATACATGAGTTAAGCTAAAAAATTGAGTTATGTGTCTTAAGGTTCGGAACAGTGATTTTAAAAAAGCGCATAAATGGATAATTTTCGTGATATTTAGTCTCACTTAGATTAGAATACATGTATAAAATTGTTTTAAGGACATTATGACAAAAAATTATTTAAATACAATATTTTGACAAGAAAGTAACTTAGAATAACCTTTTTTTTCAAAACGTTCTCCTTTTATAAAAAAATGCTTCTATAATAATAATATTTTACTTAGATAAAGTAAAGACCTTCCCCAGAGAGTCTGAACTAGGATTCTTGAAAAATTCCCGTTATTTTCAGAGTTATCACGAATTGAAATAATTATCGGCGTTTTTTTCTTAAAATTTATCCCCTTTGTTGTAATAAAATATGGACAAATCCACTTCTAAGTATATGTTTCAAAAATTCTAGTTGAGCCTCTGTACAGCGGTTTGAGTTATATACAGGAAAAATATTATTATAATAGAGTCATTTTTCATAAAAAGAGAATGTTTTGAAAATGGGTCATTCTATGGTCAATTTTTTGTCAAAATATTTTACTTAAATAATTTTTTATTGTAATAATATTTTTAAAATAATTTTATATACGTTTTCTAATCTACGTGACAGTAAATATCATAGATATTATCTATTTATACGCTTTTGAAAAATCACGGTTCCAAACGTAGTCGGATACCTTAAAAATACCATAAACTATTATGATATAATATCAGCCTTATTGCTGTCTTTTTTTTCGTTTGATTATAACTATTTTGCTGTTTACCTATGTTCTCTTTCAAAGTGTGCTTTTTATGGCTATATAAGAAATAAATATTACTAAACAAATATTTCAGAACAAGTATTTAACTCTCAGAAATAAAATAGGTGTTAAAGCTAAGGCAGAAAGTTGCTCGCATTAAAACTTATATCATATAATTTCATAAAACAAAAATAAACAATTTATGTTCAAAAAAACCTTTTCTCCAATCATATGTAAAGAACGCGCAATTATCGTCGCAATATCGCTATATTTTACACCTTTGGAAGTTAATTGCCCTTCCTAGTTATAAACACTGCATTTTCAGTTATTTTTGCGCAACTATCAATTTGACACCATAACTTACAAAAGGAAAATTAACGTCACAAATTTGCGTTAATCCACAGAATACAACTGAAATATTATAAATCAATAAAAATATGTATGCTTTTATTATATAATTTTTATATTTTCAAACGCTGTACCCTCTCAGAAGCTGAATGGGTATTATTCGAAAATATTTTTAATAAGTACATTATCTCTAGATCCATATTCAATGTGTTTGCGATTTATTCATACACGTACGAGAGAATATATATTTTATGTTTGTAAATAGTTTTTATTAGAGAAAAATTTATTAGGTTGTAGCAAATGAAATGTCCTATTTTTTACGGTTACTTTAAATAAGTATATCTTTTTTTTTACAGAGCAAACTGCATTAATTAAAATAATAACCATTAGCTTCAACACACTTTTGCCAATGGGAAACTAGTTTGTAATGCCAGTGTCATGCAAATTTAGCAGTTCTGGAGGCGACAAACTCATTTATTGCTGTTTCAGCTTCCTTTAGATCTCTGAAGCCTTTCTCCTGTACGAAGTTATCCAGATGATTGTAAAAGTGATAATCCGTAGGTGAGAATTAGGTGAATATGATTAGTTGTCTAGAGTTTCGTAGCCCAAAGCTTGAATTTTTTGACGAGTAATCATCGAAACAAGTGGTGTAGCATTGTCATGGAGATGAATTGGGCTTTTCCAATTGATCAATGCTGGCTGTTTATGTAAAAGTTTCACATGGCTGTCTTACGCATTTCATCAATTCCATTACAATACTTATTCGCTAGGCTGATTTCTAATGGTTTTAATAAGCTGTGGTGAATAAAACTGGCTTATAACAACCCACAAAACATTCACCATAAACCTTTTTTGATGGAAGTGTTGGGGAGCATGCGCTGAAGGTCTCCAATTGTCGTACACAACTCCCTCTTTGCCATATATCACAATTCAATTGAGAAATTGATCATTTTGGTTGCGAAGGAGAAGTGCAGAAGGTGTTTCAAAACATTATTTTTTTATTCTCATTCAATTCTTGAGGAAACCCATTTATCCATTTTTGTAAACTTTGCAATCATTTTTAGGTGGCAAGAATTGGTTCTAAAAGTTATGCCTAGTTCTTGTGCGTAGACAATTGTGAATAATATTGCTTGGATTTCGTCTTACTATTACTCGTAGGACTTTATTGTCCACAACTGTCTCGAGCCAGCTCCCCTGTCTTCATCTGTGAGATTTTCATCGCCAGATTCAAACTTTACGTTCCAACGTCGAATGGCACATCAGTTTGCTGAGCCATCTCCAAATGCGGCATTGATGTTTTCGGAAGTGGTTGCAAGCTTACAATTAGTAATACACGCATACAAAAATAATACTCTACAATCTTGATAATGCATCCTAATGATAATTTTATAATATTATTGAAAAATTACATTTTTCATTAAAACGTATCAAATGAGATAGAACAAGGAGGTTTAATCATAAAAGATATATAATTTACAAATGTATCCAAAATGTATTTTTAGAAAAAAAACACTTAAAAAATCCTGGTGGAAATTGACCATGTCTCATGTTAAAACCTAATAAATGGATGGAATATATTAATTATACTATCTGTTTTTTTTTTAAAAAATAATATCTTATATTTCTTAAGTATAAAAGTGATCAACTCCACTTGCTGAAAAAAAAACCCATTTTAGCTTTAGAATAGATAACAGTTAAATGTAATAAAATTTACAATATGCATTGAAGAATACGCAAGATATAGTAATAGTACATTTAGATTTAAAATTCAACCCCACAAGTTACCTTAAGTTAAGAAAGTGACATCCCTTGAAGAACACTAAGTACTGGCAATTCATTGACCGCCAAATTTCAGTGAATACAAAAAAAAAAATATTATTTTTTAATTTTTTTAATTGTATTTTTATTAGAATTTGTTATACCTTACTTCGTCTTAATATTTGGTCATATCAATTGAGAAAGTGTGTAGTAACATGTATTCTCAATGTGTGTATTTACACATATTATTAAAAACACAATATATTCTCTAGATATGATGTTAATAACAATTTTTATTATTGATTATTCGGCTAAGAGATTACGACATTACGATATTTAGTATAATTACATATATATTTGAAAATTATATGTTAAAACAATGAATCCCCACAGTGTGTTTATATTTATTCGTTTTATGTCCTTATGGTCAGCAAAGACAAAATTTAAGGATTTAAATTCATCCTCTAAAACCTCATCTCTGACTATTCATTTAAAAACAAATCCTCCAATTAAACTATTACGTATACATCATCGTTAAATAAAACTATTACTCACATATTACTAACAATTAAAAAAAAAACATCTTTAAAACATCTTTAAGATGGCCTTGAATGAAAATAAGGGATGAAGGAGTATCAAAACCATTTATGATCTAGGTGCTTAAATTAATGAGAAAGAGCGAGTGAACAACATTTAAAAGTTAGATGATTCATCCAAAGGAAAACGTTTATTCTTAAATAATTGCATTATTTTATTTTATGTGTTGAGATATCAATATATTTAATTATATATAATGCTATTGTTAGCAGTAATATTTGAGAACAAAGAGCCTGCAGCAGAATATAGAAAAATTAGTGTTCTCTTAACAGGCTATTGAGTTGCTGTCGTTGAATTTTAAACAATGAAATGCGGTTAATTGGTAAAAGACGACATCATTATCCTATTATTCTTTTTTTTAAACTGACACAAAGAATAAAGTTCGCATTAATACATAGTCTACATGAGTTATGTAAACTTGACAAATACTTAAAATAAATATTGGATATTCAGGAATAAATTAAAAATTGTGTAAGTTATAGAGAAAAAATTGGTATATGTATTTATATTTCATTGATAAAGGGCTCAATACACAACGGTCACATGATACGTGTTTGGCGATAGGTAAGATGGATTGTTGCGTGTTCAGGATGTTGTTGATTTTAGTCAAAACGATGTTGTGCGCATCTCATAAAATAGTAAATGAACTTAAATGTTGTTTGTTACTAGATAAAAATACATGAGATATTTGATAACACAATATTCTACAGAAAAGTAAAAGTATTGGATGATCATAAGTGTTGCCAAACGACAACAAAGAAATTGAGAGTTAAATTAGTTAGCTACAGTTCATGCAGCCACAGTACTCCTCGAACAGTGAACAGGGTGAACGTTACATGAATCATCCAGATGATTGAACTGCACGGCCAGAACGAGTTACATAATGATCAGGAGGTTCAGCAAATCTCACTCGAAGTTTTGAAGCTTGCTCAGAAGTTCCCTTGCTGTGAGTGAGTAGCTTGCACAGTTGATGGAGAAGTGCAAGTTATTACTGTTGCGTCAAGTGAGTCTGACGACTTTGCTGCGTCAAGTGAGTCTGACGACTTCAAGAGAGTCTGTTGACTTTGCTTGCTGCGTCAAGTGGGTCTGACGACTTTGCTTGCTGCGTCAAATTGCACTTCCAGTTGAAAAAAACCCTACATATTTGGCTTATTTCGCCAAAATGAAGGCGATTTAACTGCTACGCGATTAATTTGTGATGATCCTTCAGTAATGTTCTCATGACCTTGACTTTAGCTAGATTGATTCATGATCGCTAATAAGTAGAACTTTGCGAAATCGAAAGTAATAAAAATATGATTAATCACTCATTGAATGTAGAATTTAATTCAAAATGACTCAATTTGTTTACTTCAGAAACATCGCTTTGAACGTCCGTTAGTCACCACTTTGGCTATAGGTAAGTTGGGTTGGAGAAAGATATTAAATTTCTCTAATGCGTGTTCAGGATGTTGTTGATTTTAGTCAAAAGGATTTTGCCCATCTCATAAAATAGTAAATGAACTTTTTAATGTTGTTTCTTACTAGATAAAATACATGAGATACATGATAACACAATATTCTACAAAAAAGTAAAAAGTATTGAATGATCATAATTGTTGCCAAAGGACAACAAAGAAATTGAGAGTTAAATTAGTTAGCTTTAGTTCATGCAGCCACACATGCAATCACGTATTCTACATTGAATTCAAAACTGACACTAGACTTGTGCAGTTGCTCTATTTGTAAAATTTTGAAAAAAAATTCTGAATTCTTACTTAGTTAAATTTGTTGAAGTATTACGATTCTTCAAATAGTTTTTCAAAATTAAAAAAGAATCGCTATTTACGTACTACCGTAACAATCACCAATACTATTAATAACTCGCCAAGTTCGCAACCCCGGTTTTCTTTGTGTAATTCGCGTTTAATTGGCAACCATGTGCTTTGTTTCATGTAATGTTTGTTTCACGTGTATGGTTGCGATAATACATAAGTATCAAAAGTTCCTATATTATACGTATATTTTTAAATGAAGTGCATTTTGCTTATCTATGTGCGTTGTTATTGCTAACAAATACAAATCCTTTCTACAAGAAAGTTTCTACAAAAAGCAAAAGAAGGCAACAGAGAAGTACATCAATGGATTGACTG
Source organism: Trichonephila clavipes (assembly GCA_019973935.1). Taxonomy (NCBI): domain Eukaryota; kingdom Metazoa; phylum Arthropoda; class Arachnida; order Araneae; family Nephilidae; genus Trichonephila; species Trichonephila clavipes. Next base: position 1,294,745 of record BMAU01018444.1, read on the forward strand.
GAAACCCTTGATTGCAGTTATGTGATTATAACAAGAGAAATATTTCTTCAAATTTCTATTTTTGATTTAAATTACAAAACTAATCAAGTTTTATCCATAAGAAAACATATAATGTTTGATTTTAGTATTGAGCAATTAATTTAGTAATGAATTATAGAGAAACAAGGCTGCTTTAGTTTTTTTTTTAAAGTATTAATTTATGTTCATTTTTGTTACATAATGAATTGAAAATTTCTTAATTTTAGCTATTGATTCGACAGCTTATTTCTGGATGTTTTATTATTCCATTAAAAATATGTAACTATAAAAAAGAGGAAAAAAAAACTATCGGGGGAGCCTAGAAATATGTTTACATTCACTGCATAAAAAGAGATTCAAATAAAATAATACAAATTAAAAAAACATTTCATCATTACCTTAAGAACTCGTGAATTCTGTGGTTACTTTACCATATTTAATTATCCCTGGCATTTAGAGATTGGTTTCATTGTCTTTTTACAGCTCCCCGAAACGGAAAAGTATTTTTTTAAAATTGTTTTATGTTTGAAAAAACCACAAAAACAAAAGTTTTTAAAATTACAAAATTTCTACAATTGTTTTTATAGAATTAATACAATATTCCGTTTCAACTGCACTTGGTAGCTATTAGGTAATGAAGAAAATGCACCAATTTATTAAACAGTGTTTTAAAAAGTAGCTAGCCACATGGCTCGGCGTTGCACGAGCTATTTCGAGTGAGTGAGTGAGTGACTGTAAAATTTAATGGCGCAAGGGCCAACTATGGCCAAGCTGCGCCAAAGGGCTATTTCGAGTGAATTACATTTTGCTCATGGAAAATTCCCCTTCACTTGTTGGTGTCAACATTATATTAATATCATTAAAATTCTCGTTTTTGAAATTCCTTTCACTTTTTTGCTTCAGCGACAAGGTTTGTTTCCCTTCTGTTTACCCTACCATTGCACGGGCTTTTTCGAGTGCATTTTTTTTCCTCATGGAAATTTCTCATTTCACTCCCGATGCTAATGCTTCTGTGAGTATGTATTTCCAAGGGGGTGACGTTAGTGCGCTCTGTATTTATGCCATTAACATTTTTTTACGAAATTATTTACATTTATTTTCCTTATGATACAAGTTTTTTTCCTTCCGCTTTGCCGGCAATGCATAAGCTTTTTCGAGTGTAATACTGTTTTCAATTACTTTTCCCTATGGATAAGGTTTTCAAATTTCTATTTTCGATTATTGATTTACCAAAAAACAATTTTGCTTTAGTTATTACAAAATATTTATTCAAAGCGAAAGGAAAACGTTTCTAATATAATATATTTAAAGAAAAAACCAACAAGTATATTCATTACTTTTTAACAATAATTGCCTTCTTAGAATCTAAAATAATAAAATTGATTTTAAACATTCATTTACCAATCAATCGGTACATAATGTTTGCTTAAAAATGTCTCTGAAGTCTAATCTAGTTTTATCCGCAAAAAACAGTGTATCATTTAGTATTAAATATTTAATTTAGTAATGAATAATGGAGAACAATACTGCTTTAGTTTTTTTTTTAAATAGAATATTAATTTAAATCAATTTATTGGTAAATAATGAATTAAAAAGAAATCTTAACTTTAGCTATTGAAACGATTGCTTATTTCTGGATGTTTGAATGTTATAAACTGCACACAAAAAATCATCGAAGAAATCTATTAGACAGAAAACACACAAACTTTTAAAAACCGTAATTTTTAAGCTAATTTTTTAATCTTTACTGAGAACACGAGTAATACAGATTGACAGAGCAAATTTATGACAACAATTAGATTTGCACAGCAATTAGATCACAACAATAGGTTTTCACAACAATGGGCTAAATAGTTAAATTAATCATGCGTTTTCAAGTTTTTAATTAATATCATTTTAACTAATTGCAATATCAGAAAATAAATAATCAAAACGGCTTCCTTGGATCATTCCCAATATTTTGGTATCTTTGAGGAGTTTCTGCGTGGTGCGGTTTGTGAGAAGATAGACGAACATTGATAGATAGATAGATAGATAGATAGATAGGTACGGATTTTAATAGTGTAGATAGCGTACATAGTTTGTATTTGGATGTTTGATGCATTTAAATTACTTTTTTATATCTATTTTATGTTAAAATTTTAATATTCACATGAAGTGCCGTCCCTTCCGCTATAATGGTGATTCAATGGAAATTTGGCGACTGAGCCATGTTGGCAACTTGGTGACCATGTTTGAAACCATTTTTGGTGAGTTCGTGACTCTATGAATTCTTTTGGATATTAGTGGAGAAATAAACTAATTTCACGATCTATGACGCAAACGGATCTTTCTCGAAGGATCTTTGAGGTCTATAAATAGAAAGACACTCGCCGAAACTGAGTTAAGATTGTTTTGACTCGCTATTAGTACTCTTACCTTGATCTTTAAGAGTTGACTGGCGATTACATCGGGTAGCGGTTGACGAGCGGTACTTGTGAACAATCTAGCCTACTTGCATTTTTGGACATTGATATTTATGTCTGAGAGCTGTAGGTGTGAAGACCTTCTGATATTTATTCTGCGAATTTTGCTGCTTAATCCTGTTTTTCAAGGATTGTTTTCCCGACAACAAATTTCCATCGCTCCTAAAGCATTGTCTTGTTCTTTGCAACTGATTTGCATAAAATACTCGAACCCCCATCAACGTAACAATAGCCTTGTTTTTACAGTTAAAAAATGTTTGGTGAAAAATTAAGGCTTGTGTATTTAATTTAATCAAAATTTGATTAAACGCCACTAAAACTTATTTGACAACAAAGAAATTATTTTTTAACCTAGTTCACCTAACAAAGCTTAGTCTATACAGTACGTCTCTTTGAAGTATTATTGCCCTGGGTATTTTTGGGCAGCACGAACATTTTCTTGGAAATATTTTTGAAATTTCAAAGAAATTTAATGGGTATAATTATTTACTAATTTCTACCGTGATCGCTATTAATTTTTTTAATCTCGTAATTATGAACATTCGTCACGGCACGAGGTCAGCACCTGAGCTTGCATGCCCTCTCTTAACTGGCATGCGATGCCACAGTGAGGAATTCCAGCGCTTCAACAGATTTAACGGTGTATATCTGATATTCATTTACTTGTGTTGATATAGCCTAATTATATACAAAAGCTATACTTTATGAATAAATTCGTATAAACAGAAATACTGGCTGATATTTCTTTATTTATTAATTATTATTATTATTATTATTATTTTGCTTCTTATCATTAAGAAACAATTTTAATATTTAAATCAGAAAATCAATAAAATTGATTATTTTTTTAAATCTTGAGATAATTTTTTCAGATTTATTTTAAAAAGCTAATTATTTTTTAATCAGAAATATTGTTACTTACGTGTGATCGCAATCGTATTAACGGCATAATATGAAGCGATGCGCGTGGTTGCCAATTCAACGCGTACGATGAATGCGAAATGAGCGTTGCCAAATTGGCGAGTTATCTTGAATATTGCGATGATGCGTAAGTGCTGAAATATTTTACTTGTTGTTGTTACTTATGTTGTTGCTGTGTTGTTACTTATGCCACCTGATCGACAACATCAGATCAAGGACTACGAAATGCATCGCGGCTAAGAGCTAGATTTTTACGCATGTCGTTAGCCTTAAGCTTTGAGCACTGTGCGGGTGACAGTATGATTTTGCTAGGTTTCATCCCAATTTTGAGAGAAAACACCCTGGGGGTGGTCCAACCTCCCAACTCTAGTCCCCAGAGACCTCCCAACTCTAGTCCCCTTCCACCAACCTCGCGAGAAAGCTTGCGGCTCGAATTCTACTTGTAATAAGTCCAAGCGAAAAAATATAAATAAAAAGCAAATAAAAAAAGTAATTTTTGATAGAGTTTACCAGTTAAAGTTCTAGTAAACGTTAATAGTTTTACTAGTTATAGTTAGTTATTTAGTTAGTTAAATTCTGTTTGCTTAACCTATGTATCTTTAATTTTTACGAAAGTGTGAGGACTGTTATTAACTTACTCGTCTTACAACTGAGATTTGAATAGCATAAACATAGAAAGTAAACCATTTTTAATATTTATGTTATTCAAATAAAATAAATATTTAGTAAAAATAAATTTTTGATAGCATTAAAGGATACTAGTTCTTAAATATTTCACTAAAGTCTGCCAAATGAGCAAGAATTCCCTTTAATTCATTAAAAATATATTTAGTATGCATTTGAAAGCTTGAATTTTCTTCAGAGTTATCGTTGTTTGTGATCTGAAATCTGCAACGAAATCTTAATCAGATTATTAGGATATTTACACCGTCTAGACAACATTAGGAAGTAAAGTTATTATTTTCTTATAAGTATTTTATTTATTTCCTTATAATCATATTTTGAGTCATATAATGAATATATTACGCGATTACTATTGAATTGGTACTAAACATCATAAAATGATATGGGTTGTTTTAGTCTTTTATTTCAATATATCATAAAATAGTAATAACTATATCACGTTTTGATAATAAAATATAAAAGACATAAAATGCATTTTAAATAAACATTGATAATAGATAACCTCTTTTGAAAATGAAATAGGGGACAATAACATTAAAAATAACTGACGAATTTAAATATAATATATATATATATATATATATATATATATATATATATATATATATATTATTAAACTGATTATTAAAAGTAGTTAATTCCACAAGCTATTAATTAAAAATAGTTTTTCGGAACTCACGGTTAAGATATTTTCTAAACTCAATACATCATATAATATTGCTTATTTTAGATAACCTCCGCACTAAAATTTAAGCTAAAAAGTCATCTCAAAGTCAAAAAACGCTGTGAAAATTCGTAAATAAAAATACTGTTAAACTGCAGGTTTTACTTTAAGTAAACCATGAAATATGTTCTAAGACAAATTATATAAAAGTCAACTTACGCTACAAGACTTAAGTTAAAATTATATTTAAATAATATATAATTTATTATAAATCAAATAAAAAATTAAAAAAATAGCTTTACATAATAGAACAAAGAATTATGAAAACGAATTATTTTATTTATACTAGATGGCATATCATTATTTGGTGCATATTTCGGAAAAACCATTTTTACAGAAAAATGGCGTATGTATACATTTTAATATTAGTCCCAAAAACAAACAAACAAATTTATTATTTTATCAAAACAGTTCACCTTACTTCATCCTTAATGAATTTTAGCTCAAAAGTATTTTACTAAGCACATAATAAGTACAAAATGCAATTTTAAACAGGAATAATTTAATTTACGAGTACTAACTACAGTTTAACTTAGCAATTTTTCAGAGTGAAACAGTGAAAACTGTTTCAACTAATCTAACATTTATAGAATACTTTTTTTAAGGTATACGGATACGTTCGGAGAACTTTTTTTAAAAACACCTCAGTTAGAAAAAAGCTTCTACCATATTTAATTTCAGTTCGTATGTAAATAAGCTGTGCTTATGAAACAGTTGCAATAAATTATTAAAACTTCAAAAATTTGGTAAATTTATAAGGAATTTTGAAGAAATATTAGGAACATTCAAAAAAATTTCTACAAAAATTCTATTCTAATCTATTAACCCAATTAGAAAAAAATCGGTATCAAAATAATCCTTATATGTGTATTTAAGGCCTATAGTAAAACCGTTTGGTTACAAATGTAAATAAAAATTACCGAGCTTGTCGATGAGCCAATGCAAGAAATTTGCCATATTTTACAACACTATTGTACAAATACTAGACCATAATTTTAAAAAAATATTCATGTTATAATAATTATTTTACATCCCGCCTGAGAAAACATTATGAGAAAAAACGGGGTACCATGTTTCAAAGATATTTGTTGGTAATGTTTTGAGTTATCAATTTTGAAATTTTCAAAATATACGAAAAATTGATTTTGAGAAAAATGCATTTTAGTACAATTTATCACAAAATTTTTATATTTTCACAATGACTTACATAAAATGCATCAGTTTTATAGCTTATACCTTCTGTTTGCTCATTTTCAAACATTTTTTACTTTTTACCTAGTCTACTTTTTTCTGGCAACTTTTGCGACTGACTTACAATGTCTTTTAAACTCTGTTTCTCAAATTTCATCAACTTCTGAAAAGCTTATCAATGTTAATATAACTATAGTATCACTGAAATGTTTCAATATATCTAAGAGTCCCAGAAATCTCTTAAAAGTTATTCATAGTTAACGCAAACACAGAGTTTTGCACAACCCTAAGTTTTCTTTCAAAACACACTCTGGACATTATAATAACGCGAAATAATACTACATAAAAATCGTAATTTAAAAACAAAATTTTTTCATTGTTATCTGGAACATGTGTAGGCCTTAAAGAATTAATTAGCTTTTTGATTTTCTCACAATTGGTATATTGAAATCGGTACTAAGTTTTATCAAATAAAGTTGAATGTAAAAAGTAAAAAATAATGATACTGCGCTAGATTTACTTTTCAAATACTGGCTGGGTAGTGTGGTTGGTTTGTCCCTGGTCATCTGCACCCAAGATTGCGGGTTTATCAAGTCTGTGGATTTTCATGATGCAGGAAATCGATAGCAGCCATGCCGTAGGCATGTAAAAGATCCCTAAAGTATCTGTGTGATTTGGGAACTTTCGGCAAAACTAAATGCTAGTGTAGGTTCACATCGTCAGAGCTCAGGTGCCTCCTTCTGGGAAGGTAACTGCGCGACAAAATTAGTTGCGGTAATTGGTATCGCCTATATGGTACCGCGCTAAAAAGTGATACTAGCTCCTGGGGAATATACTAGGTCTGCAAAATACCAATGCGCGCGGCCCCATTAGGGAAAAAACTTTTCAAGTACCCAATGAGTAATTATTTTGTCTATTAAATCAACAGTTTGTTGAAATTATTTTTTAAAAAATAAATATGGTATTTAAATCTTGTTTCACTAGATCAAGTGAGTTGAGTCACTAGTTCAAGTTCTAGTTACTTAAGCATCCACTTATGGTGTTCGCGCTTTACTAATTATTTCATAGCTTGGCTTGTAAGCGACCTACAAACAAAATAAGAGCAGTTTTATAAAGATAAATAAATGCTTTATTATATAAAATCAAAATCTTAAAATGAGGTTTTTTTGCAAAAATTGACCATTACAATGTTCTCGTATACCTTCAGACTTTCGTTTATTTAATTGAAATTTTTACATTCAGGAGCTATGCCAAAGTTTTTTTTTTCCATAAACCCTACATTGTACCATTTTCTCTCTTATTCATCGTATCAGTGAACATTAAAGCACATGTATTTTTAAGACGCTGTGGATCACTGGCTTTATAAATCTTCCGCTACCTGAAGAGTAATATCTTTTTGCCGCTATCGAGGAACAAACACCCTTTTCACCAACTTCACTTCACTTTACGAGACGCAGGGAGTGTTATCGTTTTCTTCAGAGGATGTAAAAGGTGATCAGAGCTTTGTGAATATCCTTCTCCTACATACACCCGGGACGTTCCAAAGCCTGATATTTTATCGATTTCGAATTTTATTCAAAAGGAAATGAGTTGCTGGGGTGGAAAAGTTTTAAGATTCCCCTTCTGAATAAATCATTTCGGCCTGACGTATCCTTCTCCGAAGTGTGTCATCTAAAGAAGCAATTTGGTAAAAATGGGGAATGGAGAGCTTATATTGAGAAAGTTTTGAATAGGGATTTGGTTTCGAAACTTGATACTCAATTCTCTTTATTTAATGGTAACTTTCATTTAAAAAGTATTTTTACAGTGGAATACGTTTAACGTGAAAATGCACGAAATATCAAAATATTTTTGAAAAATGATGCTCGAAAAGCGTTGATAGAAACGAATACGGCTATTATACTGTCAGTACGTTGATGAAGTACATGCAATATTGAAAATTGTACTCCCATTACTTGTTAATATTCATGGTCAAGTACTTCTCCTCGACAATTCTCTCTCTGAATTAATGCTTTAAAAAGATGCTTCAAACGCATTGATTGAAACCAATCGAACTCTATTTACAAGGGAACTTTCTAACAGAAGGAAAGTTGATCATGTAACAATATTGTGACACTTTTCTGAAATTGGAACACTTAAATAAGTGTGTACTGCAGAAACCAACCGAGAAAAATAAGCTGTATCGTTTGAAAACCTCAATATTAGTGCCAAAATGTTCTACCAATACAAAGATAAAATGCATGAAAAATTGAAAATATAACGCTCTTAAATTGTTAATCGGCATTACCCAATACTTTTCAACGACAACGCTGAATTCATTCACTGGATCTTTCGCCAACATATTCTCTCTTTTTAAAAACATTTAGACCAGATTTTATGGGCTAAACAGCACGAAAACAAAAACATAAAGAAATGTTAGATAGCAATGTTTATTAACTCTGTAGCACACGCTATACTTCCAAAACTGGAACGTGGATGCTGCCACGTTATGGACAGATTTATAACAGTAGCGTAAACTTTTACACGTCAGAGAGGGCTTGGATTCCAATGAGTGAGGTTATCTCATCTCTTTTTCCCATCCTGGATTATATTTAACTACTTTACTTTAATTTGCTCATCTAAATGTTCACTTTAATTATCCTGTAACATCTAACTGTCCACCCTTTGTAACAGTAATATTTTATGTTATGAAATGTATTATTTTATCCCTAGATTTTTTTCTCAGCCCAGATTTTTCGAGGCTTTTAGTCTAAACCAGTGCTTCTCAAAATTTCAGTACTGGCGAACCAATTTTCAATTATAATTTTCATCGCACCCCCCTTCCATACAATAACAATGTATTGAATGCAATAATAATGTACTTTGACGCAAAAATTACGATACGATCTTAATTATAAACTACTCAAATTATCAAGATAAGTATTATATTACTTTCAAGTAATAGGTTTTTAAATTACGTAATTTTTAAGTAATACTACATATTTTAAGTAAATTATATATACGTATATATTAAAGTGCAACGTGTGTATTTTTTATTATGTCAGAATCTATTTTGTTTTGCTTTCTTTAAGTAATTTTTCATAATTTTTTTTTAAAAATAACCTTTTATTCTCAACTTTCTGATATGCTCGCGCCCCCCTCGTAGGGTTATCACGTCCCCCTGGGGGGCCCGCCCCACAGTTTGAGAAACACTAGTCTAAACCCATTAATTACATTATGTACGTTTGCAACTCTAAATAGTTTTAAAACATGCATCTGTGCAATACAATCTCGTTGGAAAAAATGCATTAAAACAAAACAAAGCATTGCGATTAAATTCACGTGATTTCGGAACAGTGGATGAATAAATTTACTGGTTTCTGTATATTTGACTTTAAATAAAATTTCTATGATATGTCTTTTCAATTTTTTAAATAGTATTACTAAAAAGTTGTTGTAATCTGTTTTGACCGGATTTCTTGATTGGTTACTATAACCAATAAGAGAAATCTTATGTGTATTTCAATATCAACATAATGTAAAAAGTAACATTAAGTGTGTTAGATAATAATGTTATAGATGCATTATTTAAGAAAATTTTGTTTCTAATCTCATTTTTTGTCTCGTTCTTATTAACTTTCTGTTTGAATATATTTCTTTTTTAAAGAAAATGAACCGATATTTATAAATTAATTACATTAGGTTTTGACATTTAAAACAAAATGCAGGTAATATAAATCATGTTGCATTTTTTTTCTTGCTAAGAACTAAATTACAGCAATATGACTTTCCTTTTATTTTTCTAAAGTAACTGATTATTTTAGAAATATATCAATTGATTGTATCTTTTCTCTTAATTAAATTGTTTTTTCATTTATTCCAAGTAATGTGGTACTATACCACTAAGCTTACAATTAAATGAAATGTATAATATTATTTTTATTCTATTAGATATTTTTGAATTTATCTTAGTTCATTAGAAGAAAACGTATCGTTTTAACGCAATTCAAATCTTATTTGTTGTTTAAGAGAATTTCGTACACATGATGCGCCATTTTTTAAAAATTACTTCTTTTTTAAGACCTTCATGATTTCATTAATCCTGGGAATTATAATTCAAGAAAAAAAATTATTGAAGGAAATCTTATTTCTATTAATTAGGAAAAGTAAATATTTAACAGGTTGCTGAAGGTTTAATAATCATAAAAAAAATTAAATTTAAGATTTTCAACGCCGTAATTGAAATTCATAAATTAAATATTTTATTCTATCAACAATACTTTTTCTCAATTTCTTTTGTTAAGCGGGAAAATTTTTTTTTCAGAATGGATTTTACTGAGCAGACGATAACTAATTCATTCCAATAGAAATTTGTACAAAATAATATGAGAAATAATTTTTGTAAAAAATATATTTTTCTTATTTATATTTTAAATTAAACAAAACTGTCCAATTGGTTACCTATTTGTTTTGAAAAATTATGTGCTTATTTATACTTAAAATAGCATTTAGAAATATATGCTTCCTTCAGCTTTTAAATTTTGTGTAAAACTGTGTACAAAGTAACTAGAAAATAAATTTATAGTTTTTAGGATGAATGCAACAACTATAATGTGTAGTTGTATTTTTAAGCTGATTTTAAAAAATTGCGAATTTTTGAATTTTTTTACAGAACATTTTAGTAAGATAATAAATGTGCTAAATTTATGTGACGTCATAGTCATGTACTTAATATAATCATGTGTTTTCAGGCAATATGTTTATGGGCTTCTTTGATGACAACTTTTGCATTTTACAAAAAACCTTCTTTAAAAAAAGCTTCAAATTTTTTCAACAAAAATAAAGCATAAAAGTAAAACAAAATGCCCTTGATTTTAAAATTCATGAAAAATATACGAATTGTATTTAATTTTTAGAAGCATTTTAAGGAATCATAAATTTTTAACACCTTTACTCCATATCAAATTTCAAATTTTACTTAAATTTTACAAATAGAATAACAGGTAAAACTATAATGTTAGTTTTGAATTCAATGGAGAATACTTGATTGCATGTGCCATGCGAAAGTCCTGAATGTAGTTCATTGGAATAAAAATCATATGTTTATAGTTCTTAAGAACTAGACACGAAGCAATGAAAAACCTGAATGAAATAACGAAAAATGTAAACATGTTATTTGTGTTTAACTCATTAAGAATTTTTGTTGTGAACAGCTAAGTATGATAAATTTCAAAGACATATATTGAAAATTTCTTCTGTATCTGTATTGCTTACCTTTTTAGATTAGAGTTAAAGAAAAATTCTAAAAAGAACATAACTAAAAAGTTTCTTTTCAAAAGAAATCAGAAGTTGATTGGCATCATTTTATTTTATGCTTCGCTAAACATTAAATTATACTTTTTGTTGAAAAACCTTAGACAAATTAAAACCAGGACGACAACTTCGCATTAGAATTCTAATCTGAAAAATTTGCAAACCAAATTGATTTTCCTGCTGGAGACGTGGAAGTTGCCCCGGTTTCCTAATAAATTGAACGAGTTTCCTATGCAAATATTCCTAGTTTTCTGGCATTTTCCCTTCAAAAAGTGGTAATTTCAATTTAAAATTTCCCCCATGTTTATAAAAATATTCCGTTAAATCTTGCTTTTCATTTTATTTTCGTGAATTCCTTCTTTGTTTTCTCAGGGGCTGTTGCAATCGTAAAGTCATAGAAAGAAGGACACGTATATGCTTTTATCCTAATTTAATAAATTTTTCATTTTAAACCATCATTTTCTTTTACGGCTTGAAACGTATTATTTGCTGGTAGTCATAAATGTTTGCAAATTTCTTCCATGACATATAAAATTAAGTTTCTAAAAAATAAAAAGTGTAAGTTCTAAAGAAAAATAGTTTTTAAGAATTCTATCACAGACACTTTTTTTTAAATTTAAAATAATGAATTCATATTTAAAAGGAATTCAAAATTGTATTTTAACTCAAAAAAATATTTAAATAGAACACGTGAAAAATGTCTATATAGTTTACAGTCCCAGAGGTTTATAGATGTTTCACAGATGGGTTCATTACTATAAACGTTTTGCTTAAGAAATGTATCAAAATTTCTTAATATCCTAGGGTAGTTTTATTTAATAATAATATTTAATAATAATTATATAATAAATACATTATTGGAAAATGCTTTATCTGAATTAAAAATAGAAGCTATCTTTAAGCAGTCAATTTGAATTGAAATTTATATATTTATAATTTTTTTAAAAAATGTTTTTCGTGATGTTGTAATAAATTTCGCAAATATGTAATAATCGCAACTACGTCAACGTTCATGATAACTCACAAAGTTTGCATGCGCCGTAAGAGCTGAATTGGCAACCATGTGCTTTCTTATTATTCCACCAATACCGTTGCGATAATACATTACTACAAGCTCTAGCAGGAAAATATCACGACGATTGCCTATAAAATACCATGTGCAACACTAATACATAAAAAGTATACTCTGTCTGAAGTACCCTCTCTTCGCACGAGTTCAATTTTTAAAAAACTAAAACATTCTTGATATAATAGCTGAATTGTCAGGAGAGTAAACACAAATGCGCGACAATGCTTACGAAAATGTAAAATTGTATTTTAAAATGAATGCTCATATTATAATTAGTTTTAAACGATCTGTAATTTTAAGCCTCTCAGAATTAGCATTTAGAATTAATGTTAAATAATGAGAAATAATATAAAATTCCCATGAAGAATACTTATGTTACTTTTAATACTTAAAGCGAGAAGACTTCAAAATGTTTTATCCCGGGAGCAGACACACACTCGATCCTAACGTTAATGGTCACGTGAGGTGATTGAGTCACGCCAATCCTTTTTTTCTTATAATTATTTTCATTATACACGATACAAATCGTGATTCCAGTGAACAATTTAATTAAGAGAAAGTATACTTACCTGCTTTCAAGAATTTTTCAATTTTTCCTTGGTAACTAATAAACAGTTTTGCCAGAATTAACGATTTCGAGATCTGTGTGCCCCGCGTGACCACTTCCAGGTTAAAAGTATATTCAAAAAATAATATGGATGTTACTGCTAAAAATTGCGTAAAATGTTTTTCATTATGCTGTTTGTATTGAGAATACTCATAAAAATAAATCTTGTTCCAAGTAATGCTTCAAAGTGCTCTCTGTGGTTTTCCAAATATCATAAAACTCTTTTACATGGAAAAAAGCGCAACAGAGAAATACATTATTTACAACTTCCCTTAATGAGAAACAAACACAAAAGAAAGGGGTCCTAACTAACTGTACCAATCACTTAGAAGATCGACCACATAATCAGAAAATACATTCTGCTGCTTATAGCTATAATGTACAGTAATTCAAAAATAATAACACATTAATGAATTTTTTATCTTCCTAAATTTTTTTCGATTCTGGGTCTGGGTTTTGTTTTTTCACTTAATGAGTAGTATTTTAGGTTCAAAAGGAAACGTAATAAAAAATCTCTCATCATGGGATTACAGTAAATCAAATAAAATGTTTTTTTTTAATTTGGTTATAGGATGAAAGATAGCTAATTAGGTATTGATGGTATTTTATTAGGTATTTTTTATGATGTAATATCACCAGATGATATATACAAATTATATCAGATTAAAAGTGCATTTTTATTATGTCTGAAAGTATTTTGTTTTAATTCATTCTAGTAAATTAATTATTTTTTAAATCTTTTATTTTCAATATGCTCGCGCCCCCTTGTAGGATTATCACGCCCCCAGGGGGTGCGCCCCACATTTTGAGAAACGCCGATTTAACTGAAGAGAAACGACAAAAAGAATTTTGAAAAAAAAGAACAAATAAATATAGAGCTACATAATATATGTAATTTACAGTTTCACAATATGAGCAATAATCATTAAGAATTCTATAATTTGTACAACAATGGTTATTCCACAGTTATTTTGAAAGGGGGTAACTTCTCCCAAGTAGTACTAATTAAAATACTGTTTAAAATGGCTTTTATAAAAGAGATAATGCAAAAATGAGTATTATATTTATAAAGAGAATAAAACTCAAATGATTAGGAATTTTCTTGTCTTTTTTTTTCTTTTCTATTTTAATACCATATAACTATCAAATGTTATTCTCGCTTTTTAATTCAAAATGTGTGTACAATGTAAGTAATTGTGTCAATCAAGATTAAAAAGAGTGGTTTATAACATTTGTAATACTGCAGTAATGCAAAGCTTTGTTAATACGTGTCTTACTGAGACTTTTGCCTAAAATAACCTTGCTTAGTTTTTAAGAATAATTAATATTCATCTTCACTTAAACTAATAATTATAGCATTCCTATTATATTTCCCCTGCTTCTCCATAGTTATGAATATAGAAAGGGATAAATTTCTTTCTCGGTTAGCGCTTGAGTGGTGGGAACTCTCAACTCACTTGATGTTAAAGATGGCTTAAATAAATTTATGAACTGATAGTTATTCTTAATTCTGTCTTGTCGTGACTACAACATCTCAATTAACAAAATAATAACATCTTCATGCGCGCACACATGCAATAGAGAAGAATAAAAAGGGATAAAAATAATTTCTATACAAATATTCATTTGCATTCACGTTATGAAGTTATCAGCTGCGTTTTATAAAATTTATGTTGTACCCAAATCTTGTAAGTAAAATGCTATTTAGCAACGCTTTGTTTTAAAACATATTTTAAGTACACCAAAGGGATTTAAACTGCAGATAATAAAATTAAAAAATTTAAAAAGTATTCATGTAATTTTGTTTCGTTTTTAAAAATGAAAGTTACCGTGTTAAAGTGGGGAAGAAACTCCTACAACTTCTAGTATAATGCAAGTCTGATATATTTATGGTATTATATAATTCTATGAAATATTACTTCTATAATGCACTTTATGTGTGTGTTTAAAGATTAGATAATGAAAAAAAATCCTGCTTTCTAAAAAAAAATAATGTTCTTTTTTTTAATTTGCAAATTGAAATGCTATTTACTCATATCGTATAAAGATATAATTTTTCTTCATCTTCAGACCAATAATTATTATACATACGTACCCCCCTCCACACACACACACCTTTCTCCCAAAAGAATTTCAGAAATTCTTGAGAAAACGTTCTTTCAGAAAAGAAAATAATCCCTGATATAAAACCAGTTCGTTTAGAAGAAATAAAAGAAATATCATTTCATAACAGTAAAGAAACTCATAATTATCATTCAAATGTATGTATAACTTATATTTTATCGCTGTGCATAAAACCTGACTTTAATTATCTTTTCCTCTTTAAACTACGGTCAGACACGCAAGTAATCTTTTTTTCCGAAAAAAAATTATCATGAGCATTCAAAAATAATGAATTCTCTTTCTCATCTACATTGTGTTTTTCTAATTTTCTTTTCTCCGTTTTTCTTTTCGTCTTTTATTCGAGGTATTCAAGACAAGAACTTTCGGAAATTAAAAATAGGTGCAGAAAGTAATTTGATATTTCATTTTATCTTTCCGTTGTTATATCTTCTCTGTTTAAGTGGTTTTTCTGCTAATTATCTTTTACTTTTGGTTTTATTATTTTTTTCCTTTGTAATACAGTCCCTCTTTCGATTGGATCATCTAAAAGAACAATTGCAGAAATAATTCAATTTCAATTTGTCTATTTAATTATTATTATAAACATTTTCGCTCTTCCTATAGAGAAAAAATGTAAAATTCTACTTTTAAGATTTGTTTTTATTAATTAATTTAATAAAATTCTATTTAATTAATAATTTATTAATTAATTTAATAAAATTCTATTTAATTAATAATTTATTAATTAATTTAATAAAATTATATTTAATTATTAATTTATTAATTTATTTATTGAACTCTGTTTCAAATTCTACTTAAGGTTCCACTTTTCCCTTCTGAACATTGTTTTTCTTTTTGTCGGAGAAAGTCGTTTATCCGAATCAATTGGGACCGGATACCGTTCAGATACGCGATTGTTCGGTTAACCAAAAAACTGAATGCGATCCATGCAGTATATGAAACCGGACACAAAGATAAAGCTAAATAGGTGGAAGATGTCGAAATTTTACCTTTATTGTAGAAAATAATTACTTATTTTTTGCTGTACCATTGTACACCTTCGTTTTTTCGCTGCAAAATTGTTGACTTTCCAGCATTATAAAACTGTGCTAAAGACGCTCTACTTTCTCCCTTCGCGAGATGGTCCAAAATTTCAAGTTTTATCTGTGTGTTCAGGACGTTGCGCTTCCGGTTTGAATTCGAAGCCTTAGCAGTTCACAACTCTACAAAAGGGCACATATAAACCCCCTTTACTTGGAAAAAAACTGATTTAATATTCGCCACAGATGTTAACCAAATTACACAACGGAAACTTCTCAAATATCCCTGGCATTGGGTTTTCCCGTCACTTTTGACCTCACGCGAAACAACTGTTGAGCGTTACACTGTCCGAAAACGTCTTCATATACAGATGTAGTTGACAAAAAAAAAAAAACTGGTCCGGAAATTTGACGCTCCGGATAATAAACGTTCGGATAAACGACGCTCTACTGTATAGTAAAACTTAATGAAATTATGTGAGACAAGAATTTAATTTATCTCTCCTCTAGGCGTGCTTCAAAAAGTCCCATCGATAGGTGCATCAAAATATTGTATTGGTATTGTAGTAATAAATATTAGATTGAAGCACCTATGCACCTGTAGCACCCAAACATTCAATGGCAGTTGGGAATTGATACTAAGAAAAAGAATTATAATGTGTGTTAAAAGGGGGAAACAGGCCCCAAAAAGTTAAAAAAAGAAATGGGTTTACGTATGAATTCATATATTGAAGGGGAAGAATTAAAAAAATGAAAGTTGAAAATTTTGTTTCTCTTGATTCTTTGCTTTGAACAGGTCGTTGTATATCACAAATTGTTTCAGTCTTGAGTCGAAATGAACAGGGTATGTGAGTGTTAGTTTACGCCATCTTTATACGGGATCTCAATTCCTAGCAGAAAAACCATCTTAAAGAAGTTTCAAAATACTGATTTTGAATTATTTTAGAATAAAACTGAAAACTTCACTCTGTGTTACAGAAAAACACGAAAATTAACGAAACTTTAAAAAAAAAAGACATTAAAAACTGCGTTGTTGGGTGCAATGAATCTATCAGAATTGCAATTCAAAATGTGTAGGGATCGAAAGCATTCATAGCATTAAACATTAGTGTGAATAATGAAAGAGAGATAGAAGAAGGATTGGCCTTTCCCGCTCACCGTATGAACGCGAAATCAAAATTATTTTTACTATGCATCTCAGAGATTCACGCGCATAATAGAGACAAGGTTACAGACATGGCCGCGGTGGCTTAGTTGTCAAGGTAACGGACTTTTTTCCGGCGTGTCATGGATCTGAGACTAGTACCGCTGAAAAGTCCCCGTGCAGAGGGAGACCATGCCCATTAAATAGGGCGAGACCCAAACGTCCTCCCATCGATTTGGGGTCGAAGTGAGGAGGATGCTCAGATGTCGTCCTCGTCACTTGACCATGATTCATAATTTCGAGGTCCATCGGCAAAAACTTTCGTGTTGCTGAATAATGCGATGGTTACATTCACTCACACGCGTTTATAACCATGATTTTGAAAAGTCGTTTAAAAGAATAATATTTTTTATAGTTAGTGTCATTTGAATTAGAACATGGATATAAAAATATTTTATGAGCATTATTATACAAGAAAAAAATTATTTAAATGCATTTCTGATAAAAGAAATGAAGATAAAGTGTTATATCAAAACATTCTTCATTTAAGAAAAATGCTTCGATAACAATTATTTGCCTTTATACAGCTAAAAACCTCTCAACAGAAAAA
Organism: Trichonephila clavipes; assembly: GCA_019973935.1. Lineage (NCBI taxonomy): Eukaryota > Metazoa > Arthropoda > Arachnida > Araneae > Nephilidae > Trichonephila > Trichonephila clavipes. The sequence continues at coordinate 1,312,613 of BMAU01018444.1, forward strand.
AAGTTAAACGTTTTGAAAAATTCATGATATTTTTAGATTGACAATCAGTTGAAATAATACCTGGTGTTTTTTGCTATCATTTGTCTGCTCTGATATATTAGAATATGAATGCATCACTTCTAAATTGTATATTTTAAAGATCCTAGTTCAAGGACTGTAATAACGTAGCTGTATATTAGTAAAATGTTATAATTATAAAAATATTTTTCATAAAAAAAGTTGAAAATGAGTAATTTCTTACAATTTTTTGCATTTTTATGTTTAGCTTCTACAGAAGGAAATCTGTATAGCTTATAAAAATAATAAAATATTCAATGTTAAGAAAGGCATACATTTCACTCGAATTTGATTTAAATTTTAAGTGCAAATATATGTCGTTGTTTATTCTGGATGTTTCTCTTCGCGATAATAAAACAAATTTTGTTGTTGATATGATCCTAGAACCTGTGAAACAGTGCTAGATGCAGTAAATCAGATTAGAACTTACGTGTTTATCGTTGACCCATTTCATTCAAATCAAAATACATAGCAACGGTATGCACCCAGTAAGAAAACCGTTCCCGTGCATGTTTGAACTTGATAATAATGTAGGCAGCATTTGGCGAGATTTTGTTTTTATTTCGCACTGTAATTTCATTTGTCGAAATTAGTCCACATCCTAATACGTAAATACCATAAGAACCAGTAAGTTCTCAAAGTTTTTGCTTTTCTTGATTCATGGTGTTTCATAATGAAATACCAACTCCAATTGTTACCATTCATATTAATAGTTTTCAAGTATTTTAAGACCTTTTTGCAGCGTCACACGTGAATGTTTGTGGGAATAAGATTGCAGATGATTTGGTTCCGTGAGGGAAGACATAAAGATTAAGCATCTGGTGCCTGTCCTACTGTTTGAGAAATTGCATCCCAGGTCAAAAAAAGATACCCGTTTCTGTTAAAGGCAGCCTCTCGTTCATGAGTCCTATGAAGGAAACCGCCATGGTGATTCTTTGCTTGGGACAAGCAGTAGGCGAGATGAAACGATTCTTGCTAGGCTTCGAAGTGGACATACTCGAGCTCAACAGCATGCGGTGGATCTTGAAGTTTACCCTCCTTGTCCAAATTGCAATGTGACCCAAACTTTGCTCCTGCCCACATCTTGGATTTTATTGGTTGCCATAAGAGCCAGATGCTCATAAATCTCACTACAGTTCATTGTTTAACCCTTTATCTACCGCATTATGATTTACTGCAGTTTTGTTCATGTAACATTTTTTTTGAATCACTATATTGAAAATTAAGGGATATACATCAACAAAATACTCAACATTGGTAAATTTAATCCGTTAGAACTAATTAATTAATTAAAGATACTCAACTGTAAAACCAATTATATACGCTGTTCACTTAAAATTAAAAGTCAAATAGTTTTCAAAGGTCTTCATTAAAATACAAAAAAATAAGACACTAACCTTTTAACATTAATTATTTTTTAACAAAAATGCCTATCTTCGCAATACGCTGAAACCCCCGTCAGCTGAAAACGCAATTTCTGCTATAAAACTATTCGCCTTCCCCGCCAAAATACTCATCATAGAATCCGTGATGCCATATATCTTGGAAGAGTGGGTTTAAAAGAATATTCCTGCTAAGTATCGTCAGAGTATTCGTAAAAATGGTTATTCTATGTAATTTTAAAGTGAGTGGTACTTATAAGTACCGTCGGTAGATAAAGGGTTAAAAACGCAGGGGTTCGTGAACTTCATCTAGATGTTTCTGTCAATCAAGTGGAATAAGAAACAACAACTTCATACATATTTGTTAATTATTCGAAGTTTTATGAGATGCATTGCACTATTTTAGTTTGACAGTAAAATAAAATCAAGAAACATCAACATTTTACCTTAGTTTCGGTTTTAACAGTTATATCAAGCAATGCATTAATGGCCATGTAAAAAAAAACTATTTCGCCGGACTAGCGCCACAGCTCGGCGATCTGTCATGTGATAGTACAAGTACTATCACGCTGGAAAATAACATTTGTGTAAATTACTAATGAATAATGACAACGCATAATGCTGCTGCAGCAATGTTTTTCCTCAACTCTAACGTTTGTTGTTCAGTAGTTCATATTGTTTGAAAGACTTCATGTGGGAAGTCGTATTAACTCCTTAACCCCTCCCCTGCCTAGGAAAAGTTACGAAATGTACATTGTTAGGCGGTTTATTGGAGGAAAAGAAAAGGTGTGTTTCCCCTCCTAAAAATTGTTTTACTTTACTTTCCCTTTGAGAAAAAAAGCAAATAAAATAAAAGGATAATGTAATAAAATTAAAATAATTAACTTCTAGAGTTACAATATAATCAAAAATAAATTATAACTTGTCTGTTATGTGATGTATCCTGAAACATGGTTGAACACATTAAACTGTATGACATTTAGTGCATTTGTACAAAAAATTAAAAAGCTCCTATTCTTAAGTTAAGTTTCCTAATGTTAGTGAAAATGACAGCAAATGAAGAATAGGAAAGAGCACACTCAAACGGAAAATCAAGAAAAACTGATTAACTATGAATTCTCTCGTTCCTTCAATACACCTTTTCAAATTCTTTCCCAGCCTTTTTTCCGAAATAAATAAATTCCTTAGAAGTACTGTCAATCTCATATTATTGTATTCCAAAGCCGTGGGACTACTTTTTAGTACAAAATGCCCAGTACAAAAGTCCTCCTTTCGAAGGACGATTATACACGCCCGGAGCACTAAAGATACCGGCTCAGTAGGACGTGTATACACGTCCGTGGCAATTAAAGGGTTAATAACATGAATTGATTTTAAATTAAATATTTCAGTTGTATAATAATTTTGTTTTATCCCTTTTAATTAATAACCAAATAATGTCTTTTATGTTCTAATTAATTGTATATTCTTCAATTATGAAACATTTTCATCAATTATTGAACAACAAGGGACATTTTCTGTAACTCTGTATTTCATCTAAGTTCAATACTTAAATGTCAACCCACACTATACTTTAAAATTGCAATAACTTCTATTCTCTTCGCTTCAGTTAGATTTATACAAACACTGTAAAAGTTTCAAAAAGTCTCATTAATGTGCTACATCCCCATCATTAGATCGAAAATGAAAAATCGTGAAAGACAATTATGGGACCTACCGAATATTCTTTCCAGTTAAGAGCCAAGAGCAGAACTAACTGGCACTTCTAAGCCAGGAAGAAAAATAACTCAGAGTACATTCTTCTTTTAATGGAATGAGTCACTGTATCTTCGCATGGAATCTACTAGAAACTTTTATCTCTGCAAGATACTTTTAAAAGGAATTTGTTGTTTGTATCGATTAAGTGGAGTTAAAAAAAGTTCGGAATACTTTTAACACTTCAACAGCTTTAGTGGATGAACTTTTCCTGCGGGAATTTTGAAAAGTCCTTTTATATTGTATCCGCACGGTTACAGTTATTAATTAGATCATCTTTTAGCAAGAACTGTATTTTTTGTATTTCTTGATTTGTTATTACGTTGGAGATTTTTCACATTTTCATTGGATACTAAAGTAAACTGGATTATGCATAAAATTCTACAGAGTTTTGGTATTTGCCCTGACGTATTAAACAGATGACTAATTTATTTCGCCAAATGAAAAGACGTCTTTAAATTAAAAAAAAGTGTTGCCAAATACTGTCATCGCTATTATTATTGCTACCGAACATGCATGGAGAGGTTTTACACTACTTGCTGCATAACGCGACATTTGGCGACGTATTTTGATTTGACAAAATTGGTCGGCGGTATAATACGCAAGTTTCTAAAATGTTATGTTATTGAGTGATATTTCATGAAAATTAAATAAATGGAACTAATTTAGGCACTTACGTATTAGAGTCACGGCAGCCAAATTAAGGCCACGTGAATCGCGTCATTTTCTACCAAAACCAGAATGATTGTTCTTTTTTTTGACGTGAATACGTCTTTAAAATTGCTTCCATAGCGACAGGCGTTAAAAAAACGAATGATAACGAAATTGGGGATATAGTTTGGTGTTGCAGCTACATTTCAATCATCTCTATCCAAAATTTAACTACACCAATGGAAAGCTAAAGAATCAGAAATTTGGTACGCTAAATAAGAACTGTAAGTCATCGCACGCGGTGGAAGGGGGAGTGCCCCCATTTTGAGGTAATTTTGCTGCGTATCAAAATTTTCATTTAGTTGACACGGAGAAGCTACGACGTTCGTTTTGGTTTCTATAGTCGGCTCTCATCAGAACCTATCGATTGTATATAAAATATTAGGGTAAATCAATTACAATGAATATAATGTATTAAAAAAAAAAAAAACATATTATCAAAAATATATATAAGCGTCAAAAAAGCCAAGTCCAAATACAGAAATCAGACACGATTGGAAATGACTTCTCAAGATGAATCAATGGTACCACTAAAACACCATATGGTCGAATCAATCAGTGCCGGCAACGTAAAAGAATGAATGCTACCGAGAAGATCTACGAGGGTGTCAGTACATCTGCAGCTGGAGCAATTCAAATTATAGAAGTGGATTATGAAATCGGTTTTTTCTGAAACCTGGTTGCAAACTTCGATTGTGTACTATCGTCGTCCATGAAGACACATTAAACATCAGCTAGTGCAGGTTTAACTACGTCGTTTGTCAACAATTCATTTGGACATAAGTGTGTGATCGTCTATTGTTTCTGAACTCGTTGAAGCCTACAAAAGAAAAACACTTACCACTTCTTAATAATACTTTCCCTGAAGAGATAGTTGCTGGCTTTAAACTGTGCGCTACGTGTAAAACCTCATTGTACTTGGACAAAGTGCCCACGTTGTCACGTTCGAACAGATTTGTGTATCCACCTAAGAAACACGGGTTACCCGCATCAGATCGGATTAGTGCACATCTAGTATCATCGTGACTGTCATTCATGTAGATACGTCGGTTGTGACGCTATAAATGTACCCGTAGATGTGGACAAAATGATGCAGCAGCTACAGCGCCAATGATCAAAAGGTACGAAATGAGTACCAGAGATTGGCTCAACATCCGTTGCCTACACTAGTTGCCAAAGTAAAAAAAGTTGCATAATAGACTTCCTGATCAGCATTGTCTTATACGTATCACCGCCATTAATGCACAAAGCTTGGCCGCGCCCACAGCAGACATCGCTACTGGTAGTAGACACTACCAGTAGACAATACTGCTAATCGCATGCAAATTGCAACTACATCATCGTGGCGGCATTATCATCATCAAGTTGCAAAGCGGGTGGAGCCGTCATATATCGCAATATCAATACCTTCACTGATTGTAATACAATTAACATTAACATTTAGGAAATTAATTTGGGAATGAAAAAGACGATGTCTGTATGATAAGCGCAAAGGTTAATGGAATCTTCAAATTCATGGTCGGGTGCGCGTACATCCTTCCAGGTGCAGGGTTAGCATAAATTAAACTCTTTATGTTATGATCACTTTTTAAATATTCCAAAAACATCGCTAAAGTTATACCCGATTACGATCATGATCTTACTACACCTATTATGATAGTCGAACTTTAATGTTAATGTCTCACAAGACCGCTCATTGCCTGGCTTCATGCTCAGTGAGCTCAATTTGTCTTACATCGAAACTTCTCCAACAACTTTAGGT